>JAWZSL010000115.1:0-313372 GCA_034769285.1 Lutjanus argentimaculatus
GAGCGTTGGAGCGTCCCACATCAGAATCCGACCCCACCCACAATCCTACAACACGCCAATCACCATGTTCCAGCGGCGCGCGTAGTCCAAATCCACCGTCTGGAAGATGATTAGTGTGACACTGATCTTCTGGTGTGTGTCAGTCAGACTCAGCAAGAGCATCAAGGCCAGCTGGACATCGGAGTGAGTAGACGCTGCCGGTAGCTCAGTGCCGAGCGCGCTGTAAAGTCTGCGTTCGGGACTGTGGTACAGCAGCATCTACTCACTCTGATGTCACACTAATCATCTTCCAGACGGTGGATTTGGACTATGCGCGGTGCTGGAACATGGTGATTGGCATGTTGTAGGATTGTGGGTGGGGCTGGATTCTGATGTGGGGCGCTACACAGTGTTTCAACAAGCACATGCTATCCTATTTTGTTTTTGTTGTTGTTATATGTTGTTATATTGTGCCATGACATGTTGAGATGCCGGCTGGCACAAAAATGCTCAAATGCAAAGACAGGCAACACTCTGTGAAGTCACTGTTTTTCCACAACCTGTTTCAGATGTAAGCATGCAGGGTAGTTTTGGAAATTATAAATTCCAAGCAACATACACTTGTCTTGTTATATTGTTTTACTGCCATAACTGTTGGTGGACACAATTAAAAACTTGGACAATTTATGTCAATAGTCTGCCTTTTGTCTAGTAACACTTCCTTTCAGAGAAGAATGATCCCTCTTACAGTCACATGAGATACTGCTCTCTCTGGTTGCTTCTCTCTGCTTCTTTGACACTAACAGAGATATCATGGCTTGATGTGTGGATTTGGTGTTTACTGGTCCCCTTGGGGATCTTAAAGTTTGACTGAGGAGTCACGTCCCCAGGGGGACAAAAATTCAGGTCTGAAATTAATGTGAGAGTCTTTGATGTTTTAAGTGATTTTCATTTTCACAGGAATTTTTAAAAAATTTAGCAGTTAAAATGGCGTCTCTAAACCATTCAGAAAGGGTGGATCCCACGCAGACCCTCCCTGTCAGGTTGTCCCACGGGGTAGCAAGTACAAGTATGTGTGTGTGTGTGTGTGTGGTCCTTTAATAGACTCATACTGTCCTCGTGTGTTTGCACTGACAACAGTTTTGGACTGAAGCTGTTGGGAATGACTGTATAGAACCTTTAACTGCCTTTATATTTATTTATTCATATTTATTTGTCTTCTTACACAATAATCTGTTATTATTCTAGATTTGACTTCATAATTGCACATTTGCTCCTATCATTGTATATTTTATTTGATTATTTTTCTGTCACAACACTAATTTTGAAAAATAATGATTTTTATTTATTTATTTTTCAATCACCCATTCTTGAGAATTGGCTCAAATCCAAGAAATATCCAAGAAAAATTATTGTCAACACTAATTCCAAATGTGGGTGAAAATTTATATATATATGAAATATATGTAATTCATGAACAGTTTTGTTTTGCCTTAACTGTTTCACATTTCTAAACTGTCTGTGTCTGAAAACAGCCTCGTCTCAGACAAGAATTCACAAAATCAAACTAAAAATGTGTTAAAATCTTTCAAAATCTCAGACTAACAATACCTGCTGATAACAGAGGTGTAAAATGTTCCGTTATAATCATCTTTGGTCTTTTAAAGTTGTGTCTCAGATGATTTAATCAGGCATAAAAAGGGTCAGCTATACCCTGAGGACTCCTGTCTCACTTCCTGGTTTAAAAAAGGCAGAAATCCTGCTCAAACATGGGTAAACTTTATATTTTTTAGACAAATTCATTCAATAATATTTCTATCAGATGTGTCTCAACCAGAACATGTCGACTCTGTCGTCCTTCCAAATCAAAGATCAATAAGAATTATGGTTTAAAAATGTGTATTTTGATGAACATTAAACATTTAATCACTTGAAGGTTGGCGCGTTACAAGATTTAATAGACAAGAGTTTGAATCAGACCGTTTTTTATTTGTTTGTTTTGATGGAGTTAGGCGACCTGATTCCAGTACATGGGCTAAGCTAGGTCAAACACATCCATGTGTAACACTGGTCAGCCACAAACAACTACTACTGATCCTAGGTCATGATATCATGATGCTAACAGACTGAGGCTAAAGCTAGCAGGTCCCACATCATGATACCATGCTAACAGATAAAGCTAACAGGTCCCAGGTTATGATACCATGCTAACAGGCTGAGGCTAAAGCTAACAGGTCCCAGGTTTATGAATATTATGCTAACAGATTGAGGCTAAAGCTAACAGATCCCATGTTCAATAGCTGGGGGAATTGCTAGCGTCAAAACAGAGAAAAATGCTACTTTAAACAGTTCCAAAGCTGTTTGATCTACATGTTATATTTTGTTTATTAAATAGGTGTAGAAGCAAAATATAAAAAAATATAAAAAGCATTCAGTTTACTGAACGTGTGCTGAAAAACAAATGTCACGAGGAGACGTTGTGGGTTTTAGCCGCAGTTAGCATCGAAGCTAGTAGTTGAGTCACAGTGGTTGTTGAGTTTGAGCTTCACTGGCCCTTCAGATCATAATGTGGTTAAACACTGAGTTCACTGATTTACATTCACCACAAACCAGCTGACAGCCAAATCACAGTAAAGTTCAAGTTCTCTTTAATTCTCCCTCACCCTCTTCCTCCTCCTCCTCCTGCTCCTCTTGCTTCTCCTCTTCCTCTTCCTCCTCCTCTTCCTCCTCCCCCTCCTCTTCTTCCTCCTCCTCTTCCCTCTCCTCTTCCTCCTCTTCCTCCTCCTCCTCCTCTTCCTCCTCCCCTCCTCTTCTTCCTCCTCCTCTTCCCTCTCCTCTTCCTCCTCTTCCTCCTCCTTGCTTCTCCTCTTCCTCCTCCTGCTCCTCTTCCTCCTCCTCTTCCTCCTCCTACTCTTCCTCCTCCTCTTCCCCCCTCCTCCTCCTCTTCCTCCTGTTTTCCTCTCCTTCCTCCTCTTCTTCCTCCTCCTGCTCCTCCTCCTCTTCTTCCTCTTCCTCCCCCTCCACCTCCTCTTCTTCCTCCTCCTGCTCCTCCTCCTCCTCCTCCTCTTCCTCCTCCTCCTCCTCCTCTTCCTCCCCCTCCTCCTCCTCTTCTTCCTCCTCCTGCTCCTCCTCCTCCTCTTCCTCCCCCTCCTCCTCCTCTTCCCCTCTTGCTCCCCTTCCTCCTCCTGCTCCTCCTCCTCTTCCTCCTCTTCCTCCTGTTTCTCACCTACTTCACCTCCTCTTCCTCCTCCTCCTCCTCCTCCTCCTCCTGTTTCTCCTCCTCCTCTTCCTCCTCCTCCTCCCTCTCCTCCTCCTCCTCCTCTTTCCTCCTCCCCCTCCTCTTCCTCCTCCTGCCTCTCCTCTTCCTCTTCCTCCTGTTTCACCTCCTCCTCCCTTCCTCCTCCCCCTCCTCCCCCTCCTCTTCCTCCTCCTCCCTCTCCTCTTCCTCTTCCTCCTCCTCTTCCTCCTGTTTCTCCTCCTCCTCCTCCTCCTCTCTGTGCTTTTAGATCAAACATGTCAGAAACGTGTGCAGCCTGTTGTCATGTTGCCTCAGAGTCTCTAATGAGCAGCTGCCTTCCTGATGTCAACACTCACATTTCCTTCCTAACATGGTCACAACGCTGCCAACCGCCACTGCAGGCAGGAAGTAACCTGCAGCATGGGGCGGGGCCAGCACAGGCAGCGGAGGGAACAGTTTGTGTAACAGTATGAGGGGAAGTTTACTCATGTCTGCCACTTTATCATTATTATTATTGTTGTTGTTGTTGTTGTTGTTGTTGTTGTTGTTGTAATAATTTATCATCAGGATTAGGGGGGTTACTTTAAAATGTATTCTGATACAATTATTAATTACCTGTTAAAAATGTAATCAGTAACCTAATGCAAGTGTCACATTATTAAAGTAATGTAACTTGATTACTTTCTGGTACTTTTGGATTACCTCAGTATCAAATATGGTGAAACTGTTTAGTCTAACAGAATGTTTTATGATGGTTGTAGATTTATTAATTGTTTGTCCAGATATTCTTTTCTTTGTTATGTGTCAGTGCACATTTAGATTATTAGCAGTAATTACAAACATTTAAATGTTCTTTGTTGAGTAACATGATGCTGTTCACACTCACCAGCATCATCACCTACAGACACAAAGTATTGAGAGATAAGCTAGTTAACTGGAATTCTGTGTAGCTAACATTAGCAGCTAGTCTATGTAGCTAATATAAGTGGTTGGTCTGTGTAGGTAACATTAGTGGTTGGTTTTGTAAATGTGTCTTTAAATGTGATGATAACAAAAAATAATGGAAAAATTTCCACCTAATTAAAGCATTTTTAAGACATAATGAATCGACAGCTGTCAGATTAGCTGGCTGGTGTTGTGAGACTGTTGGTGTTAGTGGTAGTAGATCATTCTTTACATAAAATGTATTTCAAAATTTTAATCTTGCTAATAATTTTTAACTAAATGTAACTGTAACCTGAGTTACAGTTACCTTTTTTTGTATCCTAATCAAGTAATCCTGTTAATAAAATGTTCAGAGCTGCTGAAACGTCATGATGTCGTCAGCAGTTTATTTTTCTCCGTCAGATCTTCCTGCAGATACTCAACAGTCACACTGGTCCTCTGTGATGTTCAAGAGCTGCGTCACTTCGATCAGTCTGATACAACTCAAACACCTCATGCATTAAAGATGTTTTTGAATTAATTACTTAATTCTCGTTGGTAGTTACCTTGTATCCTTTTTCCTTCCTTGTTTCCTTCCCACAGGAGGAGGCTCCATCCCGGCGCTCTGTGGCTGAACTCGCAGGGAAATTCAAAGCTTCAGCTCCTCCACACGACGCTGCAGGACATGAAATGGTGAGTTTAATGTCTGATGTTTGTACTGATGATATCAGTGATTACAAATACACTCCAGAACATAGACACGTCCTGCAGGGGCGGGGCCAGAGGGGCGACCATGGGTGGCACAGCCCCCAAAACAGACCTCTGCAGCTAAACCAGCACAGGAAGTGACTGTTAACAGGGACTCAAAACAACGAGGAGACACAAAGAGATGTAAAACAACCACAAAGACACAAAATGAAAAAAAGAGACGCAAAATGACAACAAAGAAATGCAAAACAACTTCAAAAAGACAAACAACTACCACAAGGATGCAAAACAAACACAAATAGACACAAAACGACTAGAGAGACTAAGAATGACCACAAAGACACAAAAAGACAGCAAAGAGACGCACAACAAATATTATAGACAAGTAACAATCACAAAGAAAAGCAAAACAAAACAAAACGCAAAAGGAGAACAAAAGAGACTCAAAATGACTGTGAAGAGATTAAGAATGACCAGAAAGACACAAAACAATCACAAAAAGACAACAAAGAGACACAAAACAACTGAAAAGAGACAAAGAATGACTGCAAAGATGCATAACAACCACAGAAACACAAAATGGCAGCAAAGAAATGCAAAACATCTACAAAGAGACGTAAAAAAAATACAAAAGAGACAAATAGACAAAAAATAACTGCAAGAACACAAAACATCAGCAAAGAGATGAAGAATGGCTGCAAAGATGCCACACAAAGACAGCAAAGAGAGACAAATAACATCCACAAAGATGCAAAATAACCACAAAGAAAAGCTTACAAATGACTACAAAGAGACAAAGAACTGCTGCAAAGACACATAACAACCACAAAAAGACAGTGGAGACATATAAACGGCCACAAAGAGACACAAAACGGCAACAAAAAGACTTCAAATTACTACAAAGACACATAATGACCACAAAAAGATGCAAAGAGACGAATAACAACCACAAAGAAAAGATAAATGTCTAGAAAAAGACTCTGTGTCTGGTGGATTTGGTTCTTTGTAGGAGGGGTGGGTTTCGTTTCTCCATGTCTGTTTGTATTATTCCATTTTAGAATATTTAAAGTTGTTTATTTGTTATTTTTCACAGTGAATAAACAATCTATTACCTTATTGTCAGGAATCAGAGCTTTAAACTTGAGTCTCAACACATTTTTAAACTTTTCACAAATGTTCCACCTTCTGTCAAACTATCCTCCTACACAAATGTTTCTGACCCCGCCCCCAGCGTCCTGTTATGACATGTCAGATCTGCCTGTAGACGCCGAGGTGTCGGAGTGTCCCTGAACGCAACCAATCTGTAATATTGTGATAACGTCTCTCAGTCACATGTCATCAAGCTGCAGAGTTTCAGCAGCAGTATGTGAAGAAGAAGAAGAGAAACAGGAAATGAGCGTTCAACTCTCTCTCTGTGTGTGTGTGTGTGTGTGTGTGTGTGTGTGTGGTGTGTGTGTGTGTGTGTAATATTCTGGTATTAAAATAAGAAAAAAAATTCAACTGAAAACTTTAACTGTTATTGTGATTAAAGAAGCAAAGTGCAGATATTTATTCACAAAGAAAAGCATGACATCACTGTGACATCACTGTGACATCACTGTGACATCAGTGTTAAAATGAAAATAAAAATGTCAGTACTCTGCACAACGTGTGGCTTTAATCAGAGATCTAATTCTGTAGCATCTCTTTGTGGCTTTGCATCTCTGTTGTTGTTTGTGTCTCTTCATGGTCGTGTTTGTGTCTTTTAGTATTTGTCTGTGTCTCTTTGTATTTGTCTGTGTCTCTTTGTATTTGTTTGTGTCTTTGTATTTGTTTGTGTCTCTTTGTATTTGTTTGTGTCTCTTTGTATTTGTTTGTGTCTCTTTGTATTTGTTTGTGTCTTTGTATTTGTTTGTGTCTTTGTATTTGTTTGTGTCTCTTTGTATTTGTTTGTGTCTTTTTGTATTTGTTTGTGTCTCTTTGTATTTGTTTGTGTCTCTTTGTATTTGTCTGTGTCTCTTTTGTATTTGTGTCTCTTTGTATTTGTCTGTGTCTCTTTGTATTTGTTTGTGTCTCTTTGTATTTTGTTTGTGTCTTTTTGTATTTGTTTGTGTCTCTTTGTATTTGTGTCTCTTTGTATTTGTTTGTGTCTCTTTGTATTTGTCTGTGTCTCTTTGTATTTGTGTCTCTTTGTATTTGTTTGTGTCTCTTTGTATTTGTTTGTGTCTTTTTGTATTTGTTTGTGTCTCTTTGTATTTGTTTGTGTCTTTTTGTATTTGTGTCTCTTTGTATTTGTCTGTGTCTCTTTGTATTTGTTTGTGTCTCTTTGTATTTGTTTGTGTCTTTTTGTATTTGTTTGTGTCCTTTTGTATTTTTGTTTTTGTTTGTCTCTTTGTATTTGTTTGTGTCTCTTTGTATTTGTTTGTGTCTCTTTTGTATTTGTTTGTGTCTTTTTGTATTTGTTTGTGTCTTTTTGTATTTGTTTGTGTCTTTTGTATTTGTCTGTGTCTCTTTGTATTTGTTTGTGTCCTTTTTGTTTTGTTTTGTGTCTCTTTGTATTTGTTTGTGTCTCTTTGTATTTGTGTCTTTTTGTATTTGTTTGTGTCTCTTTGTATTTGTTTGTGTCTTTTTGTATTTGTTTGTGTCTCTTTGTATTTGTTTGTGTCTTTTTGTATTTGTTTGTGTCTCTTTGTATTGTTTGTGTCTTTTGTATTTGTTTGTGTCTCTTTGTATTTGTGTCTCTTTGTATTTGTTTGTGTCTCTTTGTATTGTGTCTTTTTGTATTTGTTTGTGTCTCTTTGTATTTGTTTGTGTCTTTTGTATTTGTTTGTGTCTCTTTGTATTTGTTTGTGTCTTTTGTATTTGTTTGTGTCTCTTTGTATTTGTTTGTGTCTCTTTGTATTTGTTTGTGTCTTTTTGTATTTGTTTGTGTCTCTTTGTATTTGTTTGTGTCTCTTTGCATTTGTTTGTGTCTGTCTGTACATAAATAAATATGACTAAAATTAACAGCTCAGTAATTAACATTAAAGGTTTGTTGTGTCAGATTTACAGGACATTTATTATCAGAACATGTCAGAAATGTAATATAATATTCATCAGTATGTTTTTTAATCACTACTGTAGAATGAGTCTTCATATCTACAGAGGGAGCAGCTGCTCTTCCACAGAGGCCGTCATGTTTCTACAGCAGCTCAGAACAGACAAACACTGACTGTAGACACAGACTGAACTGGTCCTTTAATTACTCGAGTACTCGTTAGTATCTGTTGGTCTGCTGTTAGTCACACTGTCACATGAGAGACGACTCATTTTAATGCATTTGTTTGTTTGTTTGTTTGTTTGTTTGTTTGTTTACCAGGAGAAGCCGGTCAGACGTCGACCTCCTCGCACCTTACAGCTCCCCAAAACACAAGGCGACGACCAGGAGGTGACACACGCACACACGCACGCACGCACACACACTAGGGGTGTGCCATCTTAGGCACCTCACGATTCGATTTGATTATGATTCAGGGTGCTACGATTATCACGATTATCACGATTATCACGATTATCATGATTATCACGATTATCACGATTATCATGATTATCATGATTATCACGATTATCACGACTATCATGATTATCATGATTATCGATGCATCTTTCTCCCATACAGGATTTCTTTTAAACAAAGTATATTTGTCAGCATCCATTAAATAAAGTAAACAAACAAATTTACCTCAATTGTCTTTTATTTATATCAGACCAAACGATTCAACACATTTCCCACAACAAAAATCTGCTCTTATTACATAAAGTGCCTTTAGAAATAAGACTTCTTTTAAAAACTTCAAACTTATACAGTACTGTTCTAAATACATACATTAGATCATTATACACTGCACAGTATAATACACAACTACACTCTGTAGTCTGGGTCAATGTCCCGCCTACAGCACATCTGATTGGTTAGAAGTTACGGGTAATCAATCAGCACAGACACACTGTGTCACAGACAGAGTGAGACAGAGCTGCAGCGGTGATCAGAGAGGAGCTGTGTAGAAGTTAATACAGCTGATATCACCAAAGTTTCAATAATTATCACAGTCTTATGATCTGTTTCTATGACGACAGCATAGTTACATCAGTGAAAAAAGTCATGGTCTGGATTTCACTCAAGACGATGTGACAGATTTTAAATTAGTTGCTCTTCACAGAGATGCGCTGCACACAGCAGCATCTGTCCTGTCTGTTCACTGCAACTCTGCATTGAGATTTCGGGTATTATAACTTATACAAAAGTAACAGTGACAGTAAAACTATGATGCTCACACGTAGTCCGCAGATCACATGTGTGCTGAACCGTGGAAGGCGATCCGTACGGGACACGGATCAACTGCGATCCGTTGCGCCCTAATTTCAACCCTGAAGAATGAACCTCACGCTCAGTGACAGTAGCCAGCGAGTTAGCTGCCGCCATGTTGGCTAACAGTCCGTTATGAGTCCGTCCCTTAAAACTGTCCGGGCGGCTTTTTTCGTTCCGGCCAACTTCCAGGTGCTGCGGTTGTGTTTCTGTGATTTCACTATCATGGAAAATAATCGATTTTTGAACATTTGTTAATCGTTATTGATCGTCACGTGACGCATCGCGATGCATCTAAGATTCGATGTATTGCAGCTTTTATAAAGATTAAAATGTGTGTATTATTTTACTGATGAGAGGAAAAATCATGAGCCTGTTAATTCTGACTAAAAGCACTAACTTTGTCTCAGTTATGAAGCAGGCTGAAATGTCCTGCACTGTAAAAACGAAGGAGTTGAGAAAACTCAACTTAATTCAATAGATTTTTGAGTTTGGAGCCCAACTCAAACTTTTTAAGTTTTAAAAGTTGATGTTTTATTGAGATAATTTACTTTTTGACTTTATATGAACTTAAAGAGAGAAAATAAAAACAATCAGACGTCCTGTTAACTCAGCCTAAATGCATTTTTAACATGTACACGCATGTGTCAAGACATGGCAGTAAAAACTGGGCAGGAAGGTTCATTTATGCACAGATTAACTTTATTGATAAAGCCTGTTGTGATTTTGGTCCTGATGGTCTGTAAGTCTTCAAAATCTGGATCCCCAGAAAAAAAAAGAAAAAAAAAAAAAGAAAAAGAAAACAGGTTTGGGAAACGCTGATCTAAATAGTCTCTGAGAGAAATGCGACAAGTGTTGCAACTGTCCCCAGTCTCCCCTACATCTTAAATCTCCAACAGTAAACATTTAATCTACAAAATAAACCTTTAATTAATCAAAGTCTCAGCTGATGACAGACAGGAGGTGTGTTTGTTTCCTCTCAGCTCTGATTCTAAAGTGTGTGTGTGTGGTGTGTGTGTGTGTGTGTGTGTGTGTGTGTGTGTGTGCAGCCTGCAGGTGTCACCTCTCCTCCACCTGTTAAAGCCAAGAGGAACTCTGCTCTGATCGAGAAGCTGCAGGTGAGTCCTCTGCTGCTCCCTGCTGGTCCTCACTCTGACATCACTGTGACATCACTGTGACATCATTCTTACATCACTCTGTGTGTGTGTTGTGTGTGTGTGTGTGTGTGTGTGTGTGTGTAGGCTAACCTGGCTCTGTCTCCGTCGGCCCTGATGCCGTCTCCAAAGAGCCCCGGCTTCAGGCTGCTGCCCCCCTCCTTCCCTGGCTCTGCCCCGGTTACCACGGTAACCACCTCGTCCACAGCGACCCCCACCAGCCCTGTCGCCGCCTCTCCTTCAACTGAGGAGGAAGGCCCCGCCTCCTTTGAAGCCCCGCCCACTGTGGCAGAGGGGTCCATCCTGTCAAACGACAGCATCAAGGTGAGCTAAAGGGCTGTTCCACTGTTTTCAGTTACTGTCAGTAATCAATACTAAACCACTAATCAAACCAATAACTGACAGCAGTCAACGTCAGACAGCTTATCAGACTTTAGCTGTTACACAGTGTTTCTGTGGTGGTGACAAAACATTAAACAATAAACATATCAGCAGTTTGAATTAGACTGAAGCTCTCTGCACCAAACTCCATTTAAGAAATGTGACATTTTAAACGATTCTTCATGTGGTCATAAAAACACATAACTGTAGAAACACAAGATAAAAGATGTCACATGTCAACAGTCTTCTCATCAATTCAACATCAATATAATCAATAATCACTCAGTAAATAATTAAAGGACACACTCAGGCATCAACGCAACACAAAATAAAGAAATCACCTGGACAGCTAATAGCTGACAGAAAGCAGCTGAAGCGTCCCTACGTCGAGTAGCAGGTGGACGATTTATACTCTGAACTCATCAGTGCATCAAGTCAAACAAATAAACCACAAAGAGACTTGATGTGTCTTCCAGCCTGGGACACGAGCCTGTTAATTCTGCCTGAATGCACTCATTTTGTCTCATTTATTAACTAGCTAAAACGTCATACACTGTAAAAGTTAAAAAGGTGAGAAAACACAAAATTTCAAGGCAACTCACTTCAATAGATTTTTGAGCCCAACTCAAACTCTTCAAGTTTGAAAAAAGTTTTACCAACTAATAAAGTTTTGATGAGATGATTTACTTTTCTTCTTCTTTACTTTTCTTTCCTCCCCAAAAATGTATTTCAAAAATTATTGAGCAAACCTGTTTAAGTGAAAGTGAGTAGTGGTTAATAATTTAATATTAATTATGATCTAATGATTAAATCTTTTTTCAAATACCCAGACAATGACAAATCTGGTTCACAGCTCACTGAAAACAATTTTTGAAATACTTTTTAAAAATCTTCTAAACTTTTTAGAAATTTTAGAACTTTTTATCTAAAGAAGTGAAGTAAATTTTCCAACAAGGTCTGCAAAATATTTTTACTTTATTTATCATTTATTTATTTATAACTTAAGAGTTTGATTTGATTGATTTGATTTGTGCAGGGGCCTGTCGTTGATAATCTGTTCTTGACTGGAGGATATTTGATAGTGGCTGATTTGATGGTTACAAAAGTTCATTTTTTACAGTAAATAAACTAAGAATCAAGTATTTATTTGCCCCAGTCTGCCCCCTGGTGGTCACATGATCACTGAGCAGCTTTATGAGTCTTGGAGAAGCATCTGACCTGACCTGTCTGTCTATGCTCCCATTGGTCCTTCTCCAGGGCAGAGCTCGCCATTCCATCCGCCGACGCCCTCCATCCCGCCGCCACAGGAAGTCCAGCAGTGGAGACAATGGTGGCTTCAACAACGAGGGGGGAGACGCGTCTGTGACCTCCCCGAGCGAACCAGAGGAGAAGACAACAGAAGGAGAAGGAGGAGGAGAGGAAGGTCGAGGAGACGAGGTGAAGGAGGATAAAACTGACGCTTCAACGTGTCCTGAGACAAACAAAGATCAGTCAGAGATCAACGACAAGTCCAGACAGGAAGAGGAGAAGAAGAAGGAGGGAGAGAACGGATCCACAGCCAGAGAGGAGGGAGACAGATCTTCATCAGGGGAAAAGAGGAGGAGGAGAAGGAGGAGATGAAGGAGGAGAAGGAGGAGAAGGAGGAGAAGGAGGAGATGAAGGAGGAGATGACGGAGGAGAAGGAGGAGATGAAGGAGGAGAAGGAGGAGAAGAAGGAGGAGATGAAGGAGGAGAAGGAGGAGAAGAAGGAGGAGATGAAGGAGGAGAAGGAGGAGATGAAGGAGGAGAAGAAGGAGATGAAGGAGGAGAAGGAGGGAGCTCAGGAGAAAAATTCTGAAGAAAAACAGGAAGATCTGACTGAAGAGGCGACAAACAACAAAGAAGAAGAAAAGATCAAGGTGATTCCAATAGAAATTGTTCAACCAAAATGCTAGCATAGCTAAAGTTAGCTGTTGGTCTGTGTAACTAATCACTACGTTTTCTTTCTCTTTCTTCCTCAGGAGTCGACGAGTCTCTGTTCGGTGCGATGAGTGATCAGACATGCGGTCGAGTCGGAGCACTGCAGCCATCTTGAGCCCCTGGGCCGCTGGGAGGGAGACCCTGCGGCAGCGAGGCCTGAAGGTATAAAGGCCTGTGTGAGTGTGAACTCTGAGCTGCTGCTCGTCACCGTGGCGGTCTGTTTATCTCTGGTGAAGACGAAGACAAAGCGAGGACACCGACTGAAACTCTTCTGTCCTGTAAAGAATCGCTGATGTAAAATTTAACTGAAGGTCCACCTTTGATGTGAAATTGTTTTTACTAATCTCAACTCAAAGCCTTTTTACAGTGCAACGCTGGATCTATTCCTTTTTATAAGAATATAATGTGACTTTATTGTTTTCATTATTGTGTTTTGTGTTCGATGCTTTCAGAGCTGTGACTGATGATGATGATGATTGTGTCTGTACCTTTATTTAAAGCACTGCAACAAAATGTAAAGTATCAGCTGTTTTCTCAGTCACGGCTGTCAGAGGAAAAACCAAAGATCCAAAGATTTATCTCAGAAAAAACTTTGTAATAAAACAAACCTTATTATTGTTTTTATTGTTTTAAACTGCACAAAGACTGAAGGTCAAGAAACTGTAAATTCTGAAGTAAAGAAAAGTTTTACAACTGGAGATGTCACATTGTGCCTTTAACTGAAATTAAATACATATTTTGTTTACATTTATGGTTTTCTGCTCTTTAATGTGTCTCCTGACGTGTTTTAAAAACAAAAACAACCTGAAAGGAACCTAAAACTACCACAGATATGCAAAACAAACAAAAAGAGACTCAAAATTACTACAAAGAGACTAACTAGCAAAGGGAAGCTACAGTTAGCAGCAGTTAGCCGTTACTTGAGCAACAAGTAAAGGCCAAAGCAATAAACAGACGTAAAGAGTAATGGATTACACGTATTAGAATGTAATTAGGATACAAAAAAGGTACACAGACCAACTGTTAACTTTAGCTAGCAGACCAACCGCTAATGTTAGCTATAGAGACAACCCATCAATGTTAGCCACACAGACCAACTATTAACATTAGCAACACAAGCCAACCACTAACCTTAGCTACACAGACCAACCGCTAATGTTAACCACACAGGCCGACTGTTAATGTTAGCTACTCAGAACAACTGCTAACTTTAGCTACACTGACCAACTGATAACATTAGAGGTAATCTAAAAGTAATGGAGTTAGATTACTGACTACATTTTTAACTGGTAATTAGTAACTGTCATGACAGTCTTATGGTCGCTCCTTCAAATAACTTTTTACCAAATTTTCTTCTCTGAACTAAGAATTTAAAGATAGAAAATTCTTTACATTTAAAAGTTAAAAATTACTTGTGATTTTAGGCTATTTAAACAAAAACTGACTTTAAACACTCTGATGATTAATATCATGTAGTCCAGAGTTGGTACATTGTTTTTGTCTTTTATACGTCTTTTCATCTTGTTCTGTAGTTTTTGTCTTGCTACATTGTTTGTTTTGTTTTTTATATTTCTTCAACTTTGTGCATAGTTTTTTGTCTTTTATACATCTTATTACGTTGTTTTTGTCTTGTTACATCTTTTGTTTTTTGCCTTGTTATGTTTTTTACGTTGTTTTTGTCTTCTTATGTCTTTTTGCCTCGTTCTGTCGTTTTTGTCTTGTATCTCTTATTCCACAGTTTTTGTCTCGTCTTGTTGATAAAGTAACAGGATTATTATTATGTAAGTTTCGGTGGTGTCTACTTTGTGCTCTGTGTTGTTACTCCACATTAAAAACGAGACACCTTCAGTCTTATAAAAAGTGAACTTGTGTTAAAACTCAGGTTACAAAATGTACTTTTTTGCTCACAAACTGAATGTTTAGTGAATGTTCAAATTGTACTTTTTTTTAGTGAAGTAAATCTAGCAGCATTTAGCTGGTCCTAATTTTGGTTCTTGTCGGCGATGATGAGAGGATTTTCCACAGCTGGCAGGTCTCCACACGACTCTTAATCTACTGAGGACTTTTACCTGGAAAAGACGGATCTGGAAGGAGACGCGTTGCGAGCAGGAAACGTGGCTCCTGCTGCTGCTGCTGTGTTTAAATCTGATTCTGGATTATCTGTTTGATCCTCTGATACACTCACATCCAGTCTGACTGCAGCCCGAAATAACACAGATCAACAAAACAAGGCTGGAAACTGACGAGCCACTGCCAAAAACTACAAACCTGGAGCACAGAGGCATGCTGGGAGATTCAGGTTTGTAACAGGTGCTCCTGCAGTAACATGAGACGGTTTCTACTCTGTGATGGAGCTCATCAGTTCACTGAGGAAAGGTCAAAGGTCACAGACTGTGTCCATGACAACAATACATAATGTAATTCTGAGTGACAGGAAGTATCAACATGTTATTGTGTCTCAATAATGTCCAGAAGAGGTAAAAGTCCTCTCAGTCTTTACTGCAGTACAAGTACAGATACTCGAGTAAAAGTAAAAGTACTGATTCAACTTGTTTACTGCAGTAAAAGTGAAGAAGTTCAGGCTCTGAAATGTCCTCAGAGTATAAAAGTAAAAAGTCGTCCTCTGAAGGACATTTCTACTGACTGTTTCTGTGTAAAGACAACTGAACCAGAGAGTGTCCGTCTCTGTCTGTCTCACATTCTTACGTCTTTTTTGTCTTGTTATGTCTTTTTTCTCGTCACATCTTATCATGTCATTTTTATCTTGTTTTTTTTATCTCTTTAGTCTTAATGTTTTGTTGTTGTTTTTTTGTCTCGTTACGTCCTTTACGTCTTGTCTCACTACATTTAGATGTCTTTTCCATCTTTTTAGTCTTATGTCTATTTTGTCTTGTTACATCTTTTACATAGTTTTTGTCCTCTTATCCCTTTTTGTCTTTTATGTTTTTTTGTCTTGTTACATCTTTTAAGTAATTGTCTTATCAGCTCATCATCAAGTCTCCACAGAAGCCTGATAATGACCTGATCATTTCAATCAGGTGTGTTGAAGCAGGGAAACACCTAAAACATGCAGGGCAGGGGTCCCTGAGGACCAGGACTGAGAAACACTGATCTAAATCACCACAAACCACAAAACTAACTGTGATGGAAGCAGAGAAGAGTGATAGAAACGGAGCGCAGCTGACGCGCTGTCAGACACTTCACCAGAGCGCACAGCGGAGCGCACCGCGGAGCACGCAGCTGACGCGCCGTCAGACGCTTCACCAGAGCGCACCGCAGAGCGCGCAGCTGACGCGCCGTCAGACGCTTCACCAGAGCGCACCGCGGAGCGTGCAGGGCAGCTGATGCTTGTTTTTGTCACTGACAGGCTCAGATTGTTCTTGTTAGTGTCTGACAACATGATGGAAAGGATTTTAAAGAGGAAGAGATGTTTGGTTTAACCAGAAACAGCTGATTTATTGATCTCAACAAACTCACCAGAATCCTTTTGCATCATCGTCAGCTTCATTCAGACTTTACAGAAACTAAATAAAACTTAACAAAAACGTCTTAGTTTGTCTTTCCACTGTCCCAACGATCACCAAGTCTGGTTTGGTCTGATTAATTCCTTAATTGACAGTATACAGGAGCAGATGATGCTGGACAGATAGAGAGGCACTCTGCGGTGCGCTGGTTTTATAACTGAACTACAGGAGGAGGCACACTCTGAATTTCTCTGACTGTGTTAACATCTGATGTTTTTACATCACAGGTGATGAAAGACGGCACTGAAACACACTGAATGGCACACTGAACTGAAATTTGATTCAAATCTGATTGCTCTGCATTTCATTGTTGTTACTCCCTGAATCAAATAACCAGAATAAACATCTCCAGTCATGTTAGCAGCTAAAAACGCTCCCATCACACTCGTATCCTTCATCATGTCAGTGGAAACTTGTGTATCATTAAAGTGACTTGTTCTGCTGTGCAATCTAATAAAAGCTGCGCTCTGACTGGAGCTGTTGGCAGGACGAGCTGCTGTCTCTGATCTGATTAACACACTCTCACATTGTTTCTCAGTAAAGCTGTTAGATGCTCAGATCCTGCTCTCATTTTAGGCGTGACGAGTGTCATTTAGATAATCTGCTACTGAGAACCAACAACAAATAACAACCTGTAAACTAGGGTTGTTTTGATGCTGATGCCTGCATCTGAAATGCCTTTAATATAGGTGATTGGACGCTGCTACTTCCCAGCAGCATCCCATGCACTAAATATTCTTAACCTGAGCCAGTTCATACAACAATGGCCTGCCAGGAACAGTTGTATCCGTCCATCCATCCATTCATCCATCCATCCATCCATCCATGTCCTGACTCTTATCTGGGGTCAGGTTGTGGTGGCAGCAGGGTTTTCCCAGCTCCTCCTGGGGTATCCTGAGGTGTTCCAGGGCCAGATGAGATATATAATCCTGGGTCTCCTCTCAGTAGGACACGCCCAGAAAACCTCCAATGGGAGGCGTCCAGGTGGATCCTGATCAGATGTCGAACCACCTCCGGATGTCTGAGCTCCTCACCCTGAGCCCAGACTCCCTACAAAGGAAACTCATTTTGGGATTCTTGTATCCATGAGCTCTTTCTTTCCGTCTCTTGAGACCACAGGTGAGAGCCGGGACGTAAACCGACAGGTAAATCTGAAGCTTTGCCTTCAGCTCAGCTCCCTCTGAACCACAGCGGTCCGGTGCGTCGCCCACATTACTGGTGATGCTGCACCAATGCAAACTCCTGCATGAGCGCACAGATGCTCCAGATGTTTGGACCCATTCAGTAACCCACCATTACACCAATGAGCCAACTACCTGTCACCTTCTGACCCTGACAGGGTGGCGTCAGGAAGTTCAGGTCTTGTTTTGGAGCAGAATTCTTTTATGAATCAGGTGAAATAATGTTTACAAACTTCCTGTTTCTCCTTGTCAGCAAATTATTGATGTTCACCATTAAACCTTTTCATGTGATTAAAAATGCACATTTTGGATGTTGTTTGTTAACCTAAAATTCTGACATAAGTAGATAAGAGATCAAATATCAGACTGTCAGATTACCAGTGTTCCTGTGAAGTTGTTGATATGGGTTTAACTGGTTTAACTGGATCACTGCCAGCAGCTCTGAGCCTATTAGAGACGTTATTGATAAAGAGAGCAGCTGAGAGCGCTGCACAAGGTCAACGGTCACAGAAACTGAGACGTCACCACAGAAGAAGTTGTTGTTTGAACTGTGATGAAAACATCTTTCAGCATTAAAACGGCCGTCACAGACGTGAAGACGTTAACGCTGGAAACAACCAAACAACTGACTTATTAAAGGAGAAAATGATCAAAAGATTGATCAAGAATAAAAATAATCGTCACAGAAACAACTTGAAAGATTGATCCAAACATCAAATTCAGAATGAGTGAATATTTACAAAAATCAATAAAGTGATCAGTTTGAACGAGGCCTGCAAACTGTCAGCTCTGTCCTTAACTGATCATTGGTAAAATTAAAGATCAATTAATTGTTTAATCAAACTTATAAAATGTTTAAAACTTGGCATTTGCACGAGATTTATTAGACAACGTTTCGGCCAGCACAGGGCCCTGTGGAGTGTGCGGCGTTTCTCTGTGTGTTCCATCGCCAGCACCTCTGAAAAGTCACGGTGTGCGTTTTCTTCTCATCTCAGTAAAACTTGGCATTTACCAAACAACTCCTCAATCAAAGTTTGATTTCCATGGCAACACGTTCCACGTTCTCTGACAGCATCGCATACACCCTGAGAAAGAAAGGTGCTAACTAGAACCATATAGGGTTCTTCAGCTTGTCCCCATAGGAGAACCATTTTCGGTTCCTGTTAGAACCTTTTATAAAAGTTCACTTGGAAGTCTTTCAAAGAGTTCTACCTAGAACCCAACATAAAGGGGTCCACCTTGAACCCTCTCTGGAGGTTTTATCCAGAACCTTTCTACATTTCTAAGGGTGCCAACAAGAATCCAAACAGGGGGTTCTTCTGAGAACCTCTTTATATTCCAAGGGTTTCTATCTAGAACATACCCAGGAGGTTCTACTGAGAACAGTTTCATATTAGGGCACAATGAACCCCTGAAAGAGTTCTTCAAGTGTTTCAACAATCCTTGAAGAACTCTTCCTTCTAAAAAGGTTTCTTGGATGAAAAGGGTTCTTAATGGAACCCTCAGTCTTACAAAGAACCCTTGACAAACCTTTTCTTCCAAAAACCCTATCCCTTCTTCAGAAGCAAACTGTCCTGAGTAGAACCACAGCCCTTCAGGAAGAACCCTTTTGGAACCCTTATTTCTAAGAGAGTGGCTACATGTTTCACATGTTTATTTGACAGCAGATCGACTGATTAAGTGATCATTGATTAATTGTTATCACCCCTGACGGGGTAACGACGTGATGGCGAGGGAACCTCTCTGTCCGTCTGAACCAGGACACCCTGCTGAGTCCTGTTATATAACCTGCTGCCTCAGGAGGGCTGTCCCCGCTCCTGCTCCTGTCCCCCGCTCTCCCCTCCTCACCTGAGACGGGCAGGTAAAGCCTCTCAGCTCGGCCTCTGGCAGCAGGACGCTGCGGCAGGGCGGCCTGATCTCATTAGGGAGTTATTTTAGGTGCTTCCTTGATTCTCCCTGCAGGAACCTAAGAGGGTTAGAGAGTCCTGAGTTCTGCTCTCTGCTGCAGAGTCACTGCAGTCTGCATGTCAGCCGGCCGCTGCTGCTGCTGCTGAAGCCTGCTGGCCTCCTGCAGACGCCACGGATTTATCATCATCATCACCCGTCTGCCCTTCTTCTTCTTCTTCTTCTTCTTCTTCTTCTTCTTCTTCTCTGCCTGAAGAAAACGACTGTCTTTATTAAGCTCTGACTGTTGCTGACTTCCTCAAACATCCAAACAGAGAAATCCTCCTCCTCCTCCTCCTCCTCCAGTCTCCGTCCTCTCCTCCAGGCTGAGGAGAACCCGTCGTCCGTCTCGTCTCCGCCTCGGTGCACCCGCCGGACCGCACCAATGGGGAACCACGGCTCGAACCTGGACGACATCCTGGCCGAGGACATGCACCACTGGTACAACAAGTTCATGAGGGAGTCGCCGTCGGGCCTCATCACGCTGTTCGAGCTCAAGGCCATCCTGGGCCTGAAGGGCATGAGCGAGAACGCCAACAGCTACGTGGACCAGGTCTTCTTCACCTTCGACATGGACGGGGTGCGTTTGTCCCTCTCTCTCACACACACACACACACACACACACACTGTGAGGGTTTTTGTTTAAATAAAGGTTCAGAATTGAATGTGATGAGAGAGCTGCAGGTGAGATCCTTCATTAATCTAAAGAAGAAATATAATGTCGATGTAACACGTGTCCGTGTGCTCCGTCTTTTTTCACGTTTGGACCTATTTTTCAACTAGTGATCAATCTGGCAATAATTTTTAGGATTAATCGATTAGTTGTTTTGTCCATAAAATATCAGGAAACGTGAAAAATGTATCCCATCATTGAAAAATAGATCTAAACATGTGAAAACAGATGGAGTTTTCACATGTTTAGATCTGTTTTTCAACTAGTGATCAATCTGGCAAATTTTTTTTCCACTAATCAACAAAATTGGGGAGAAAAATGAAAAAGGCTCAGTGTCACAGCAGTTTGTGAAACAGACATTAAATTTAATCTGTAGACTCGTGAACATGGACACAAACAGAAGGTTTCAAAGGTTTGTTTCCTGTCAGAGAGAAATAATGATAATATAATAATAATAATATATAATAATAATAATAATATAATTTATTTTAACCTCTGATCCTAAAACTAACCAAGTAGTTCTGGTACATAAACTTACCCAAGACCTTTATTTTGAAAGTCTCATCAGAGCAGGAAGTTGACTTGCTTTTGGTGACTAAACTTCAAAATAAAAGCACAAACTTGTTTTGCATGAACAAATCTGTACTTTCGAGCAGCCAGGGAACTCATTTTGACCATTTTTAAATTTATGTTTGGCAGTAACTTTGTTGAATTAAAAACACAATGCTGCTGATACACTTTTTTAAAGATAAACTTGAATCTTTAAGTTTTAGGAACAAACTAACTAAATAATAATTGGTCGAAGTGAGCTGTGAACCTAATTTGTCTGATTTTTTTCTGTTTTAATTAAAAATTTAACATATTTAAAATACTGAGTAAATTAATTGACATGAAAGTTTCATTTCAATAATTTTACCCAATATTTTTTTAAAAACAATGTTTTGAGTTTCAAAAATTCAAAGTTTTAAGTTTATCTCAAGAAGAAAAAGTAAATTATCTCAACAAAAAATCAGTTGTTGGTGAAACTTTTAGGAATTTGGGCTCAAAACTCAAAAATCTACTGCACTTTTTTTTTGTTTTGTTTTTACAGTGTACCTGACTTTTCCTAAAAGTGCCTGTATTTTCATTTAAAAAGAAAATGTGATCATTTGTACTTTTTCAGCCACAGACGGTCACACTGACCCCAGAAATTATTGCTGATATATTGTTACTTTTGTCAATAAAACTTCATAACTCATCTCGATTTCCAATTTCCAACATTAAAATACAAATAATTAATCAGTCAGACTGAAAAATAAAGTAGGGGAGACCATATGATGGTTCGAGGTTTAAATCTGTTCTTATTAATGTTAAAATAACATGTTTATAATCTCATAAAATACATTAAATGTTTCTGTCTCTGAGTGATTCTCGATGAATCTAAAATATAAATCTGATCCTGATTATTATCCTGCAGAAACAAACTGCTGTGAATATATGAAGTCATCACTGTTTACTGCACATGATGGCTGCATGTTGATAAATATAAAAACACATTTGACAACATTTAAACTTTGATGTTGTTTCATTTTGAAACGAGATGAATCTCTCAGTCTGGTGTTCATCATGACAGAAAATAGAGTTTGGAGGTCAAAGGTCAAAATGACGATGATTGACATTGAGACACTTTGAGTATTAAAGGACAAATTTGCAATTTTTGCAACAATCTTGTGTTTGTATGGACGCTGATTTTAATAATTTGTCTAATTCCTATTGGACATTAAAAGAGGCTTTTATTTTGGAAGAGATCCACTTGATTAAATATAATTTAATTTAATTTGACTTCAGGCTGTTAACTTTTTTACAGTCATGTTTATTAACATGGACTGTTCCTGAGAAACAACTAAATAAATAAAGTGTTGAAAACTTTATTGACAGAGTGACGGACGACACAGGAAGTCACTTTATTGTCCCAAACTAACAGACAGAGACATGTTCACACTAAAGTGACCTCTGACCTTTCTGCTGAGGCTCATTCAGAGTGTGACCTGTTTGTTTTTTAAAAGCTGGACTGTGTGATGAGTTATTGATTAGAAAATTAAACGTTCAGTGTGATCTGATTTGCAGATTTTGTGATTTACTTCTTTGTTGTTGTTTCATCTCCGCAGATTTTTTTTTAGTCCACGTTAGTCAGACGTCAAAATAAATGTTAAATAATTAACAAATTGATCCTTAAATTAAATATATAAACAGCTGCAGGTTTGTGGAGCCTCAAATTAACTACAAATGCAGCTTCTAGCTTCCAGCGTGTTTCGGTGAAAACTGAAGTTTTGGGGTTTTGCTCAGTTGGTTGGATAAAAAAAAATCCCTGAATACGCTCAGAGAGCTGCAATGATTAGCTGATTAATCGATCAGCAGATGATGAGAGAAAATGAGTCAGACATTATTTTTTATAATCGATCAAACAGTTTCAGTCAAACATCTGTTTTTGTTTTGTTTTTTTTCTTCGTCATTTCTGACAGTAAATGAATATTTCCGGGGGTTTGGACTGCTGGTTCATGATGCATTTTTAACAATTTTCAGACACTTTATAGACTAAATAATGACTCAATTAATCATGAAAATAATCAGCAGATTAATCAATAATGAAAATAATCGTTCCTTGCAGCCCTACATGAAACTCCAACCAACTGATCTTCTATATTTTGTTTTAATTAAATCTATAAAATCCTGCAGCTCATCCTGATACGACATGCGGAGCCTCTACAGTTAAAAATAAAACCTGATTCATGTGGATATTTTTAATTAATATTGATGATGTGACTCGTCATTAAACTATTAACAACAACAGAAACATGATTTTTAACCACAAAGTGAAAGAAAACTTCTTAAATGTGAAAATTTGAAACTTTTCTTTGTGGATTTGAGTTCAAACTGATTTTTTTGGTGTAAATTTTCAGTTGGTTGGAGAAAACAAGACGCCTGAATGTAGTTTTGATTGAAACTGTGATACGATTAGTAAAAATGACTTTATGTCAGAACGTCTCTGCAGACCTACAGAACCTCATCATGTGGTTTTGGTTCTGTGATCTGGAACATATTTAGACTTTATCGAGATCAGAAGTGCAGCCTGAGCTGAAGGAGCTGCTTTTGGGATCTTTAATTATAAGAGTCATTTTTTTCAGAAAACTAAAGATTATTGGCTCTAATAAACACGAAGTGATCATTTTAAAGTAAAATGTGACTAAAATATATAAAATCTAAAGTTTATTTATCCAGTAAAGATAATGTAAATATTCTTCATATAAACTGAATGTAAACAAACAGCTGACATCAGGAGGCTGAGTCACAAAGTTTACAGTAAAATCTGACTTTTTACTTTAAACTGATACCGTAGGGGCGGACGTTTGTTCAGTTAGTGGAGCGTCTGACTCATGTATGGAGGCTGTCAGTCCTCTGCAGCGGCCGCTGGTTTGATTCCCGCCTGCGGCCCTTTGCTGCGTGCCATCCCCTCTCTCTGCCCTGTTTCCTGTCTACTCTCTGACTGTCCTGTCAATAAAGGCAAAATGATGCCCCCCCCCAAAAAAAAAAAAACTTAAACTGATACTGTAATCAAATTACATGGATAATTTAGATGTAATCAAATTACATGAGGTCATGATTTTTGGGTGAATTATTAGTTTCCTGGTTTTAGTTGAGTTTTTATTAGTTTTGACTAAATTAAAAAGTCGTTTCCTGTATATTTATTTTATTTCAGTTCTTTACATCAACAACACAAACTCAGATTTATTTTGTGTTTAGTTTCACTAAAACCTGGTGAGTGTTGAATGATAACAACTAATCAATGATCAATTAATCAGTCATTAAGAATTTGATCGATCTTCTATCAAATAAACGTGAAACATGAAGCAGGCTGCACTCTGAGAAATAAAGGTTCCAACAGAGTTCTTCCTGAGGGGCTGTGGTTCTACTCAGAACAACCTGCTTCTGAAGAACCTTTTTTGAAAAAAAAGTTTTCAGTAGAACGCCCTGTTTGGATTCTTGTTGGAACCCTTAGAAAAGTAAAAAGGTTCTGGATGGAACCTCCAGAGATATAACCCTTTACGTTGGGTTCTAGGTAGAACTCTTTGAGAGGGTTCCAAGTGAACTTGTATAAAAAGTTCTAACAGGAACCAAAAATGGTTCTCCTATGGGGACAAGCTGAAGAACCCATTATGGTTCTAGTTAGAACCTTTATTTCTCAGGGTGAATGTAACGCTGTCAGAGAACATGACTGTGGAACTCAAACTCTGAGTTGTTAAATGCAAAGTTTAATCAATGAACTGATTAATTGATTGTTGATGTTACCGATGATCGATGAAGTAAAGAGGAAACAGTCAGCTGAGTCAAACTGTTTCCAGATTAAACTTTCATTCTAAGGTGTCGTGCTTTTATTTTGAAGGTAACCAGAAGTCGTATTATTTTGTTGAATCGGGATGTTTCCTGTTAAATTATTTTTTTTGTGTGTTAAAACTCGTCTTCAGTGAATCAGAACAAAAACGGCTGCAGCAGAACTTTGATTGGCTCTCGGTCTTAACTGGCTTAAAGTGTTGGCTATGCAGAGCTGTTCTCCCGCGTGTGTGTGTGCGTGTGTGTGTGTGTGTGTGTGTGTGTGTGTGTGTGTGTGTGCGTGTGTGTGTGTGTGTGGAGGGTTAAGTAGATTCAGAGTGTGTGTTGGTGAAGTTCAGTGAGGATGTTCTGACACTTCAGGGTTTACGAGGACACCAGAGATCACAGCAGGACGGAGACACCTCGAATGTTTACGACTTTAAAGTGACTTTAAACACTTTTTCACGACTGAACATCCTGTCATTTCTGTTTTTACATGAAAAATATGAATATTAAACTAATAACAATCTGAAAGATAATTCAGTATTAAACATTTTAATAACATAAACAGATCCTGCACAGTTAATTATTTCTGTTATTTCCCCTCATGTCTTCTATATTCTCGTTGGTACCTTCAACTTTTTTTTTTTACACTTTATATTTTCTTTGTTTTTATGTTTGTCTCATTGTTCAGGGTGGAAGTTCAAGGATGCATTTCACTGTGCAGTTTTTTCACTGTGCTTGTGACAATAAACACTTTGAACTTGACCTGAAAACAAAAAGTTGAGGAAACACAAAATTTCAAGTCATCGAACTACAACTCAAATCCTTAAGTTTTGACAAAGTTTTACCAACTACTGATCTTTAGTTCAGGTTATTTACTTTTCCTCTTTAGAGAAACTTAAAGCTTTGAATCTTAGAAACTCAAAACATTGTTTAATTAAAAACAGAGTAATCACATTCCTTCATCAGATTTAACTGTCCACCTCATTAGTCCAAATACTGAAGAACAAAGAGAAAACAAACAAACTGTCAGCTGAAAAAATCGAATGAAAATGAAAAAGCTAAAAATCGTTTTGTAAATATTTTCGTTTTATTTTTGATCTCACACAGGCGGAGCTCGATTTCCAACGAGGTTGACAGGAAGAACAAAAATAAACTTCATTTCTCAGATGACTGAAGTTCAGAGAAACCAGGAAAGTAAAAATGTTCCTGGATCAACAGCGTATTAATAATAATAACCAACACATTTTTATACATGTCAAAGGCACTAAACTGGACCAATCAGTTTACAGCTTCATTTTATCGGCTACATTTTTTCTGAAAGATGCGCAGAGAATGATTTTTTTAAATTTTTTTTTACTGGATTTACAATTTCATGTAGCATTTAGCTTTTAGCTTTTGTCCAAAGTGACGTTCATCTGAGAGCTGATGCAGCACAAGTGATGGTTCTAGTCAGGAGAGAAGAGAACGAGTCAAAGCTCGACTCGGACAGGACGTAGCTGCCAGCAGATGGTGCAGGAGGTGAAGCATAACCTGCATAGGATGCCCTGGATTCTTTTTTCTTTTTTTTTTTTTTTTTTGCAGTCGATCCAGAGTTGGGTCTTTTGTCTTTTCTCAGACTGAGGGCGACTCTGCAGATCGAACAGAGTTTGGTAACTCATTGCACCACTGAAGAGCTACAGAAGAGAAGAAGAAGAAACCTGTGGTGTTTGAATCGCGTAGTGAAAGTATAGACCCGAAAAGTTATGATTTACAAACAGAAATCAGTAAAAATAAAACTGTCGAGACATTCGATGCTTTGACAGTTTGTCTCTGCAGCTTTAATATCCAGCCTGAGCTGCTGAATTCAGTCCAGATTTTTCTGGATTTTTCTTCCCGACTCTGACACCCCAGATTAAATTCATTATTAAAGTCATTCAAGGCCTGAAGTCGAAACAGATTCATGTGTTGAGGAAGTGATCTCAGCAGCCTCCTCATGGGTTTTATTCTCCCTGTTTTCTGTCTGCAGGACGGTTACATCGACTTCGTGGAGTACATCGCAGCCATCAGTCTGATGCTGAAGGGAGAAATCAACCAGAAACTAAAGTGGTACTTCAAACTGTTCGACCAGGACGGAAACGGAAAGATCGACAGAGAGGAGTGGAGACCATCTTCTCGGTAACAACCAGACTGAAGCCTCATTCAGAGGAAATAAACTTTTAAAAGTTTTGCTGACCTAAAAGTAAAATATCTCAACTACAGATCAGTAGTTGGTAAAACTTTCTAAACTTAAGAATTTGAGTTGAGCTCTTTTGCAGTCTGATGCCTCGAAGTTTCTTCATGTATACAGTGAAAACTTCAATTTGTTTTGAGGTTCTAACTTAAAAATGTTCAGAGCCAGTACCATTTTCTTTCCTTTGTGTTTATTAAAATCATAGTTTTTGATTAATGAGGGAAATAAAAACAAACATTTTCAGAGATTCACTTTATTGAGTTTACTGAACATGAACTAACCTCCTTTAACTTATTGTAATAAAAACGATGAATGAAAATTCTCAGCTGCATTTAATCAAAATATCTGAGTTGGCTTCATCAATCATTTAAATTTAATTGTAATCAAAGAGCAGGGGTGAAAGTAACTCATTACAAATACTCAAATTACTGTAATTAAGTAATTTTTTGGGGGTACTTGTACTTTTATAAATCTGCACTTTTACTTGTACTTAAATATGCATTACACTATGTAATCTACTTAGTTACTTTTAAATCATAGTTGAGTACAATTTGAATTAATATCCAAACCTTTCATCTGCGTTTCAGTAGCCAATCAGGTGATCTGATCACAAACGGACCAATGAAAACAAACAAAAAAACAAAACGCTGCAGCAGCACGTTTGGAGTAATGATGTTAACGATTAATCAATCGATTAATTTCCATTAAGAATTTAACCAGTTAAAAATGTATTCATGGATATTTAATCAACAGTCACGGCAGAAACTGCACCTCATCTGAAACGGTTTTATTTGGTGGAAACATTCGTTGAATAAAGAAAATTAAACTTTGACTTCAAATGTAGAAAAAAAAAGAAAAAAAAAAAAAACAGCCCTAGTTTGGGTTAGTTAGTTTCTACCAGCAGTACTTTTACTTGTAATTGAGTAATATTTTAGTAATGTAACAGTACTTGTATTTGAATACAGATTTTCAGTTCTTTCCAGCGCTGTTAAACACTGCACGTAACACAAACTCAACATATTTCAGCCTCCTGAGTTTTTTGAGTACTGCTGATTTATTCATGATTACAGTGTAAATGTTGTTGGATTAAAGAAAACGATTTGAAAATATCTCGTCACAGCCAAAGTGAAGGACGCGTGTTCTTATCAAACATGTGACATCCTTTATCTAGAGGTCAAAGTTCAGTGGAACATCAATCACATCATTCTGAGTAAGAGTTCACTTCAGCAGGATCACGTTCAGCTGTCACTGAAGTGGTTTCCATATTTTTTCTATTGTTTGAAAATGAACAACGTCTCCTCCAAACTCTCAGTCTGGAGTCTAATCACAGAATGATGCACAAAATGAACACCAAGAACATGAGTACAACAATAACTGCTGTATAAATACATCAGTTTACACAAACAAGTGCTCACAAAGAGACACAAGCAGCTGAAACATCAGCTTTAAGCACGTCAGCAGGTTATTTCAGCACCGTGTGTCCACCAGAGAGGAAAAGTTAAACTGACAAACTCCTGCTTTTCTGTGAGACATGATCCCACCGGACGACCACAGGTGAAATACTTTAAAATGAACAAACTATTTGATGGCATCACCAGGTCAGATCATCAAGGTCAGAATCAGGCCTGTTACAGCTGAGTAACAGCTGTAATCTGGTCACAGAACCTTCATCCCGCTGACGGCTCACGTCTGTCCCCACCTTTGTCGTCTTTAAGACTTCAGCAGCTTATAAATACTTATTCTGGGTTCTTTGACTTGTGCATCAAAGCAAACAGCAGCTTTGAGACATTTTTCTGTTGTTTGCTAACAGACACACAACACAAGTCGATCGAGAGCCATGGATCGTTTTCCCCTCCGGTGGACGCGGTGCTTAAATACATGCTGAATGTTAGAAACATTGACAGCCAATCAAAATCCATCTGAATTTACAGGATACAACTGCAACAACTACAACTTGTTAAAAGTTTATGAAACGTAACATTATGCTGCAAAGTACACATAAAAAAATCATTTTACCTGAGACACACTGACAAACGTCTTCTGCCTCTTTGACGATCGCCATCAAACTTTTTACTAAAGTGTGAATAAAGTTTGTGTTCAAAAGACGATGACTCTCTAACAGAGTGTTGGATTCTCCTTCATCTTCCTCTCTGAAGAATTCACAAACGCGCATCTTTGTTTTTCACTCTTTTTGGTTTCTACACGGAGCACGCTGAGAGGAACTGGGCACCTCAACAGTAGCCCATATTCCTCCAGCCCACCACAGCTGGAGCACACAGCTGAGCACACACAGCTGGAGCGCACAGCGGACACGGCTGGATGGGCAAGGCGCACACTGGAGCGCAACTTGTATTATCATTATTGTTATTCTTATCGTTATCGTTCTTGGTGTGGACAGCCCTTTAGTCCGGCTGCTTTTGGTTCAGTTTTTATTTCAAAGGGAGGTTATGAAGGAACCAAATGCCTCTGGCTGCAGTCAGCTTCACCTACAGCCAGTGAGGGCGATGAAACATGAGACGTAGCTCTGAGTGTCACATGCAACTTTGGGCAGTGCCTGAAAAAACAGCAGCCTGGTGACAAACTTTGTCAAATTAGAGTCAAACAGTGCAGGAAATTTCTTTCTGAAAACATGTGAGGTGAGAAAAAGTCACAGAATCTGGATCTGTATCTGACACTTTGAGTTTGGTGACCCCGTGAGTTGTGCTCCAAACATGTAACGTGCAACTTTTCAAATCTGGACCAGTGACCCTCCTCTGTCAGCGACTGCATCAAATCAGCTCCATATTAAATAAACGGTTATGATTGGCCCAACAATATCCAGGACGGGTGGAAATCTGTCCGAACGGGAGGGTGGCCAGACGGATCTGCCAGAGCAAAAGAAAACATGAGCTGACAGATTGGGTTTATGAATTAATGGTGTCTTAGTGTCTCCATGCAGGCAGGATGTAGCTGTATGTATGACACAATGATAATTCATTCATTCATCCTTAGATTTTCCAAAGACACCAAATATGTCAGGCTGAACTTAGAGGAATGCATTGAAATTGAAGAGATTTGGCTGTAAACCGACCGACGGTTCAGAAGCTGCGTGGCTGTGAGTGAACAGGCTGAATCAGCCGTGTTGAAGCTGCTGCTCTGCCCAGGTAGCCTGAAAGAAAACTGGGCTGGATTAACTCTGAAATTAGACGAGTGTTAATCTGCTGAATGAGATAAATCTATCAGCCGACAGGAAGCTGCTGCTGGAAGTGGGTC
Organism: Lutjanus argentimaculatus; assembly: GCA_034769285.1. Taxonomy (NCBI): domain Eukaryota; kingdom Metazoa; phylum Chordata; class Actinopteri; order Lutjaniformes; family Lutjanidae; genus Lutjanus; species Lutjanus argentimaculatus. The sequence goes on from JAWZSL010000115.1 coordinate 29,804, forward strand.
GAACGATTCCAGCAACCCAGTTAGTCTGGACCTCAAACCAGTCTGAAGGAGTCCAGTCTGCTGTGGAGCTTCAACCTTTATTTTTACTTAATTTAACTTTTATTCAACCAGACAAGTCAGTAAGAACAAAATCCTGTCTCCTGTCTTATGGAAAATTAAGAGAAAATGGGAAAGTACAGTTATATTTTAGAGCTCAGGGGACATGAATAAATCTTAGAGAAAAGAAAGAGGAAACTGACAAAGGAAAGCAGATATAAAAATAACAAATGGATATTGTGAAATGGCAAACTGAAAAGTGAAACTTAAATGACTGAAATTCAATAAAACAAAAGCTTTAAATGTGAAAGCTGAAATTAAAATGTGTAATATTAAAAGAAATTTAGAACATTAAATAATACTTAATCTACTGATTTCTCCTTTAATTTTAACTTTCAACTTAAATCTAAAATCTCGTCATCAAGTAGAGACACTGCCCTCGTATGGTTCTCCTGTTCTTGTGGTTTCTGAGTCTGTGACTCTGTGTGTCGCCCCCTGCAGGCCATCCAGGACATCACTCGGAACAGAGACATCGACCCCGAGGAAATCGTCTCGCTCATATTCGAGAGGATCGACGTGAAGGGAGAAGGTAAAGAACAACCTGCAGCCAATGATGACACTACGGCTATACTAATGCTAATGCTAATTGTTCTGCTACGACCATTATTACTCGTACAGACAGTCGTACTACTAAAGGTCGACAGAGCACCAAAACTCAAACCACAAAGCACTCTCAAATCGACTGACAAGTCTCATAAAATGTCACCTGCTCATGTAATAACATGCTAAAGTCATACCTGTGGGGCTTGTTAGCTTCTCAACGTGCCAACAAGCTAAACAGATAGATGCTATATATGGCTAACAAGCTAACAAATGAACAGTTTCAGTTAAAGTGATGGAATCTTTTAATTTTAGTAGTGCTCTTGCCTGAAATGGGTTAGGTACAAGATAACAACAGAACAACAGAACCAACAACAGAACCGACAACAGAACCGACAACAGAACCTTTCCTCTGGCGCCAACCACAGGGCACATTTTACATTATTTACACAACTAGTGGTGAGGATTTCAAAAATACAAAAGTCATCTCTTCAGTTTTTTAATGATAGTTGCCCAGTCTTGGGAACATATGTTCATGTAAATGCCCATGAGACTATGGCTGTTGCCCTGCAGTGAGCGTCACTAGAATACATTGTTAACAGTCTCCCACCGCTTTGTTGATCTGTAGGGAAATCATTTCTAATTTGCATCGACCTTATGGAGCATCAAAGAAAGAGAGAAGGCAGTTTCATGGACATTGAGATAAAAGAGCCTGCACAAGAAAAGCCTGTATTCTGGAGAGAAATACTGGGGGCCATAAATGATTGTTCAGACTCGGACAGCCTTTGGTCAGAAAATGAGATACAAAAAAATTAGGAAGACCTCCAGAGCAACGCAAAGAAACGACCCAAAGTTTGTCTTTGCATCTGGTCCTGAAGAGGTCTAAGATTTATGTCCAGTCTTAGCCAGAGGAAAGCTTAAATTGTGCAACCGGTGTAACTGTTAGGTCAGATTTTGAAGTCCAGGCCTAAACCCTGTTGGTGCAACCGGCCCAAGATTTTAAATGGTAACTGAAATCCAGAGTTTTGTTAAATGTTTTTAACCGCTGTTTTATTGTTTTTGTGGCCAGGACCGAGTGGATTATCCTGGTAAAGTAAAATAAAAGTATACTATATTCACCTCTAAACTGTCTGTTGACCTTTGACCCCTCAGGTGAAATGACCCTGGAGGAGTTCATTGAGGGAGCCAAAGACCACGATGACATCATGGACATGCTGAAGAAAATGATGGATCTGACGCCGGTGCTAGTTATTATCGTAGAGGGCCGGGCGGGATGAGAGCACAGAGCACAACAAAGACTTTATTATCATAGTTAAATATATAATTCTTATATTATTAATCACCCCTCACCCTCTTCAAAAAAAGAGAAAAGACTTGTTCCGAGGCAGTGGGAAATAATGGAGGCTGAAAATGTAAAACTCTGTGATGGACTGTGATTGGCCGTCCAGCCTCTGAGCATCCAGACATTCTTCCCCTCCTCGTCTCCGGGTTTCAGGTTGAAGGACAAACTCTTTTTTTGACAAAGATATCTGAAGACTTTTGTGATTCTGTTTTCCAGCTGCCGCCACCTTGATCCTTCAGGACTCTGACAAGATCCACCGCCACAAAGATCAATGTTCAGAAAAACTTCAAACCCACAGAACTTCAACTTCAGTGATGAGTCTCATTTGCAAAGACACCAAACACATCAGGGCTGGGTGTCAAACCTCAACACCTTTTGGTACCTGATGAACTGTGTCCGAAGCTCAGAGTATCCAAATGGTCCAAAGTACCAAAAGTTGTCATTGAATGCTTCTCTGATTGATATTCTTCTTTAGTTATTCCTTGATCAGACAGAACCTGATTTCATTGAAACTTTTGCCAATTTCAGACAAAGTTTTTGTGCGGCTGTTTCTGATTAGACGTTTATACGTGAAATATGTAAGAACTGGCCACCGGTTGAGTTCATACTCCAAACAAATAGTGGGAGTAACAGCTAACTGTAGCTGCCACTGGGAGTGAGCTCAGTTAGCCATGAAGGTAGCGGTTGGGAGTGTTGGTGTCTTTACACCTCTACCACGGGAGCTTTGGACAGCCTGGAGGAGAAGGTTTTCAGAAAAAGAAAAAGGCCTGCCTCCAAACTAGCTCTGGTTCTTGAACTGGTTCCATTCAAGATTCTTGGAACCTTGGTGCTATCTAGTGAACCAGCCCACATTCCCACCAGTTTTAAGTGGAACCATCATCAGGGATCATCAACAATAGAGGGGTTTGCACAATGCATGAAGGCCTGTAGAATATGACACGCCCCGCTGAGATTCCTAGGAAAATCTGTGGGTTTTTTTTTTTGTTTTGTGTTTTTTTTTTGGCTCCACCAGGGGAACCAACTTTTTGGGTTCCAAATGCTGGCTCCATGTTGGTGGAAAATGCTGACCAGCAAACACTGCTGGACCAGGACCAGAGGAGACCAGTTTGACTACAGGGAACACAGTGGAGGGGATTTACAGCAGCTCCGACCAGGACTCAGACTCCAGAGATAACACAGATGGCAGACAGGAACTGGAGAGGCGTGAAGCAGGGAGGAGCAAGACAGGCAACAAGGAGCCAGAATATTTTCACATCTAACTTCAACCAAACCAGAGTCAGTGACTGTTAGAACAGTTTGATGACAGGGAACACAGTACTGAGGTGATTTATAGCAGATTCGACCAGGACTCAGACTCCGGGAATGACGAAGAGATTGGCAGGTTCAGCCAGGGACAGGAGAGGCACAAAGCAGGAGTGGAACAAGTTGGACATCAGGGGCATCAGTCAGCGCTCATCTCCTGAGGCCTGAGTGGAGGTTACAGCAGGGTCCAACCCGGGCTACCAGGAACCAAACCCAGCAAGAAAACCACCTGGATGTTGTTGGACTGAGGCAACTATTGCCTCTTGAGTTACAAAATGGTATTACGAGACAGGACGGGCCGGGGCTAGCTGGTTAGCGTGCTAATCTCAATAGATCTCTCTGCAACACAATGCATAGACGTCTTTGACATAATGTCAAAAGTGCTAATTCGTCACGTTCTATTTTAGTTCAGTTTTGAATGTTTTAAACTAAAACTGTTAACTTAGCTTTTAAGAAAACCAAAGGTTTTGTAGAGAAACATGTTTATATGATTTAAATGGTGTCAGCACCCAGTCCTGAATCTTCAGGGCTGGATTTTGGGGGACATTTGTCTGAAATGAAGCACAAGACCTCTGGAATATTTTGCAGCCATAAAAGCTGCGGAGCCCTGGGTTTGAATTTTTATTTTCTGCTTTACTGAAAATTCAAGGCTCATGAGATTCAGTGAAGAAAGTAAAGAACCATGTTGGCAGAAACGCGCCCGGTTTCAGAAAACATCTTCCAGCATTTGGTTTGAACAAAATTCAATATTATCTGCACATTATTAATTATGAACTCGTGTGATTATTTGATCTGCTGATCTGTTTGAGTAGAAATGAATGAACAAGCAGACTGTAACCAAAAACTAACAAAATTAGTTACTGAAATTTTGTTTTTATTACAAATATTTTTTACAATCATTTTGATCATCAAGTCATCTGCTGATTACTTTTACATTTAACTGATCAATCGTCTCGTCTGTCTATGAAATGTCTGAAACTGTGTTGGACATTTTCCTCTGATGTCTCGTTTTGTCCGTCCAACAGTCCAGAAGAGATTCAGATTCAGTTTACAGTCAAAAATAACAAATCCTCACAAAATGGCTGATCATTTTTTAAAAAGATCATTTTCATTATCAGTTCATCTGTCGATCGTTTTCTCCACTAATTGATTAGCTGTTTGGTCAACAAAATATAAGAAAATGTTGAATTTAGATTTTTAAATTTTTTTTTTAAACTCAAAATGATTAATAGATTAATGAATCCCATCACGAGCATGTCGATTCATCCACGTTTGGAGCTATTTTTCAAACTTTGACCTATTATTCTTTCCTGTGACGATTATTTTCAGTATCAATTATCTGTCTGTCATTTTCTCAGTTAATCGATTAGTTGTTTGGTCCATAAAATGTCAGAAAATGGTGAAAAAAGTCCAAGATGACGTCCTCAAATGTCTTGTTTTGTCCACAACTCAAAGATATTCAGTTTACTGTCAGAGAGGAGGAAAGAAACCAGAAAATATTCACATTGAAGGAGCTGACGGTCAGTTTCTTTATTTTTTTACGTTATTTGGCAGATATTTGCCTGTTGTGGTACTCGTACATATCTGAGAACGTCTTTATGAACACTGTGAGGTCAGAGGTCGGTGAGATTCTGTCTCTTGCAACAAGCAGAGCATGCTGGGAGTCTTGTCCTGCACTGAGCTGGTCTTTGCTCTGAAGCTGCTGATCCTCTTAATGCTGTAAAAGGTTCAGTGGCCTGAGCCGTAATGGAGCAGATTTACAGGTTTGTTCCTCTGCAGGAACGAGCTCAGCAGCCGCCCGCAGAGAAAACCGTCCACTCAAAGGCTTGAAAAATGTCCCGATTTTAACACAAAGACAGACTCAAACTGTTGTGTGACGTTTATAAATCTGTTTAAGTTCAGTGAATCTACTTTGTCTTTCTGGCTTCCAGCACAGAGCAGAGTCGAGTATTCAAGGACAAAATAATCCTTGATAACCTGATCATCAGCTCCTCTGGCACCAGGCCAGGCCAGAGATTCACCCAGGTCGACCCGGGTCACCGGGACGCCTGTCCAACTAATGAGAGCTTTCCTGAAATTCATTAGGGTTTAATTCAGGGCTGCACAGTTTACTCAACATTTTATCGAAACGCAATATGGCTTTCTACAGTTTTCAAATCACAGGAGGTGCAAGATGTGTCAAGAAACTTTTAAATGAATGACTGTGGTGAGGCAGAGATGTCCTGTCCTACAAATCAGATTCTACTTTAAAAAACATCATTTGGTGCAGATTCCTGCAAAATAATGAAAATAAAATAAAATAATAATAATAATAATTTAAAAATCAAACCACAGTCATTTCAACATGTTTTTCGATCAAAATAAGAATAAAGACATAAAAATTATCATTACCTCTGATATCATAATTGCAATATCAGTCAAAATAATCACAAGTAGATGTTTTTTTTCTGTTTAACTTGATAGAGTTCAGGTTTCCTCTCTGTAAACTTTTAAAGCTGCAGCGGCGACGTTTGGATGTAATAACAACATGTGAACACTTATTCTACTGTGTTAGCTGTTAGTTTGTGTGACCGGTCTCTTATTTTGAAGTTCACAGGAAACTACTGAATGATGTGAGTGCGGTAACCTTTTTACTTTTATACGATGATGATGATGATGATGATAGTGTGAGACAAGATCAGGATGGCAGAGTGGGGAGTGAAACTGATGATGAACTCAGGCGTGACATTAGAGTCGAGGAGAAGAGGCCGTTTTGTCCTTAAAGCTGCTGACTGATAGTTGTACAGGTTAGCATCGATGCTAACACTTCTCCTTATAGTGCAACAGAGATTTTTACAGTCAAATCGAGTCCTCTAGAAACTGTCAGTTCATTTTAACCAATCATGTTTTGTGTTGCCTTATCAATAAAAAAAGTTTTTAAACTAATGTTGTCTTTTATTTCGACTCTGAGATCAGCCAATAAAAATGACGAGGATTTATTTGTTAATGATTATTGAAGAGTAAGCCACAGTAAACAACACCACATACACAAACAGGATAAATGAATATTTATCTTTATTTAAAAATATAGAAAAACAAACAAATGTCTTCCATCGTTCAGCTCTTTTTTGGTCCTCATGTTTTATTAAAAAACAGCAAGTAGATCTTCACGTTTCAGGTGAAATCACACACGACATTTTGTTACTACAATTGACCCTTCACTAAGCCCCGCCTACAATCAGCAACTGTCCAATCATAGCTTAGCAACTGTAACTAAGGCTGTCAAACTTTCCATTTCTCTCCATGTTGAAGGTGTGCAGGAGGCTCTGAGAACAGAGATACCAGCACACGTGTGGCGAACGGTGATGAAGTGCAGCACGTTATGTTATTTTAAAAAAAGTCACGTCTGCAGCCAAAACAAACCTCTCAGAAAGAAGTGGTCATTTTAAGAAGAATTCTATTGTTACAACAGAACTAAACATCTAAACAACATTAACAACTGATGAATTCAGCAATCAAGTCTGTAAACATTCATTATTGTGGTCATATTGATGACATCCCGGTGACATCATCAGGGGTGATTTAAGACGTTAAGATGTGGTGCCAACTGTGACTCGTAACTTGATGTGGTAAAAAACAGTGTTATGTACTAAAACTGGTTTTATTTTGAAAACTTTCAGAGTGAACTTGTTTTTGTCTCTTATTGATCACAGTTATTGATCACAGTTATTGATCACGGTGCAATCCGACAGGGTTCAGTTCAGACTGACATGACATCAGAGCGATCACACTGATTCTGAAATCAAACACCGACGTTTCCTGTTGATGTCAAAAACATTTTCAGCTCCCTGACGTCGCTGCGGCAGCTGAAAGTGTCAGAATGTGATGTCATCTGGTCTGTGATTGGCCAGTATCCCAAAACAAGAAGAAGAAGAAGAAGAAACAAACTATAAAACTAAAATGAAGTCAGAAACACACAGAACATGTTCACCTGTCAGTCTGCACAGAGAGCAGTCAGAGTCCGAGTGTACAGGTGTGTGGCCTGTCAGCTTCAGGTGTGTCGGGGATCTAACCTGTGACCTGTCAGCTTCAGGTGTGTGTGACCTGTCAGGTTCAGGTGTGTCAGGGATCTAACCTGTGACCTGTCAGCTTCAGGTGTGTGTGACCTGTCAGGTTCAGGTGTGTCAGGGTATCTACCATGTGTGACCTGTCAGGTTCAGGTGTGTCGGGGGATCTAACCTGTGACCTGTCAGGTTCAGGTGTGTCGGGGATCTAACCTGTGACCTGTCAGGTACAGGACGGTGCGTCTCACAGTTGTTTGGGCTTCTCCTTGCGCTCCCTCAGCAGGCTGATGTACAGACGCAGGAAGGAGTAAGTGACGCCCAGGGAGCAGTACACTGAGGTCACCAGCAGGGGGAGGAAGGGCAGCTTCTGTTGCCATGGAGACAGAGGGAAGACAATCTCACAGGCGATTGCCACGGCGACCAGTCCCAGCAGGTAGACAACCTCCAGAGGATGGAGCAGAGAGCCCTGTCCACTGAGAGGAGAGAGGCAGTAATCTGATTACTTTAAGGGTAGAAAATGGACCCCTACAGTGTCCTGTGACTCTGCAAAGCACTCTGGGTATTGAAGTCTTTATTACTGAAACAAAACAGCACAAGTTATAACGACATTTTTAATCTGAGTCTCACGAGACATCAGATATTCTTATTCTCTGTCTTTATTATGGTGAACAAATCTGTCTGACTTCCTGTTTGTGGCTCTCAGCTCATTGGTTCGTTCCTACTGAAGACATAAATCTTTTAAAAACACCTCACAGATATAAAGTTTCATGATTAAAAGTTCAGTAAAATTCAAAACAGCTGCTCATTGTAGTTTTTATACATTTTTACATTAAAGATTATTATAGTTTTAGATTATAGTATCAATCCCTTTGTGTTGCTAATGTTTTAACAGATTGTCATGTAACTGAAAAAATGAGGCCTTCCTTGAATTTCTCAGTTGTCTCTAACAGCATGTGGACTGATTTCTGTGTCTCGCCTCTCTTCAGCTCCCTTGTGGCACCAACAGTGAGCAACACTAGCTAACATTAGCTTAGAAATGTCCACTAACATCAACAAACAGCCAACACCCACCACAACACAGAGTCCAAAGTCAAAGCTAACATTACTGCAAAGCATGTGGAATGAAGCATCATATTCTGGTTTTAGGTGGCTAATGTTAGCTAACGTTAGCTTAGAAATAGAGACCGCTAATATCAACAAACGCATTTACCACGGCACAAAGTTAAAGCTGACATTACTGCAAAGCAAATATAATGTGATATTGTGTTTATAGCTGGCTAATGTAAGCTAGCAATAGCTTGTTTGCTAACATGATTGAAGTGCTAGCTAGCAAACGTACCAAAATACTGTCTCAAGAGGATAACGTCAGCTAATTCATCCAGACTCCCAGTGTGGTCTGGATAATTTTAGTTTGTTTGCTCACTAAGATTATTACTAGCTAAATACTACCTGCACAGATATGTTAGCTGTTAGCTTGCCTTTACAAGCTAACGTGATCCATGATAGTAACTTCTGTATGAAGACAAACTGTGTGCCCTGAACAAGGCAGGCTGAGCAACTAGCTAACTGTTAGCTAGCTTGCTGTGGCCTGGCTGCAGGGCGTGTATAAAGTAATTTACAAATGTTAAGCTCGTTAGCATCACGGAGTCACTGATCCAAATAAAACACAAGAAGATTACAGACAGTAAAGTTAGTCTGAATATGATTGTAGTTTTTTTTTCCAGCATTCAGAGTTTATTTCAGTCTCGTGTGCGTCACATCAATGTTGTGGTCGATGTTCCAGGGTGATGCTCGCTCGAACCTACAGAGCAACAGGAAGCTGACTGCAGTTCACTTCATGGCCACCAGATGTCATTAATAGCAAAGTTTTCTAAATGTTCCATACAGAATTCTGGAAGGATCTTTAAAAAGTTTAAAATGTTTATGTAAAAACTGATATATGATTATCTGAATTTAAATATCACTCCATCCAGGAAGTCATGATTAACTCTAATTCAACCAATCAACGTGAATTCTGCACGACCTTGTAGTTTTGTCCAATCACTGCAACTTTTCCACAAATTTGACCAATCATCACAACCATCGCAAGTTTTTCAAAAAGCTGCCGTGACATCAGACGTTTTAGGCCACAACAATCCCAAAAAACATGCGGTGGATCCTGGAGGGACTGAAATATTAATATCAGTGCAGTCTGTCGTCTCTACTGATCGTTTCTGAAGATGCTGTTCGATTGATTAAAGGATGACGTGGAAAACTTTTTCTTAAGTTTTACATTAAGACAATAAAAAGTGTTTGTTTACCTGTGAAGTTTCCTCAGAGCAGTGAAAGAGTAGATCACAAACATCAGCATCAAAACCACTTTGATGGGAAACTCTGCAAAACACACAAAACACACAGACTCACTTTGTTACGTTGAGGTTCAAACACATAGATCAGGTGGCAGCTCCTGAAGTGAGGTGTGTAAACGCACCCTGGATGTGAATTTAAGCTCTAAAAACAACCAACATGTGACTGAAAGGAGTCAAAGACTGTGGGGACACTGAAAGAGCCAAAAAGGACTTTTCAAAACCTTAAATTTAGCTACTAACTGACAGTTTCTCTGACTCAGATGCTCTGAATCTGAATAAATAACTTAGATTTCACAACAGAAATAAAATATAAACCAGCCTGATATCTAAAAGACATGTTTCTGTCCTCTTTAGGTGAAACCTCTGTCCTGTCCTGCCTGTCTGTCTCTGTCTGGTGTTTACCTGCGGGGGTGAAGATCAGCGGGAACAGTGAGTAATGACCTGTGGTGGTCAGAACCAGGAAGATCCCAGCATCCTCTCTGCTCTCCACCGCCAGGATGCTGTGGGAAGAAAAACAGACAGAGATAACTTCAGATGTTCCAGCAGGGAACACGGGGTTCTTTACTGCAATCTAATGGGTTTGTTTAGGTGAACACACTGTGGAACGAGTGAACGTGACACCGACCTGAGAGGCAGGATGGCGATGAGGACGGCTTTCTCATGGACGTGCCAGCCGAACATGAAGGAGCCCAGAGCGCAGAGCAGCAGGCAGCGCAGGAAACCCCGAGCACCACGAGGACGCAGCCAGATGGACGCCACCGCCGGCTTCAGAGACACAGAGTCAGAGGACAGAAGAGACAGTTAGACAGGATTCTTTGCTGTGATCTACAGGTATCCATTCATAAAAAAAAACTTGATGGGGACGTCCAAAATAAACAACATTTTAAAAGTTTGTTGTGACTCACCAGGATGGACAGCAGAGTGCAGACGAGCGTGACGGAGGGAGAGACAGAGGGCAGGACCGAGTGCTGAAACTCCTGAACCAACCCGCCTGTCATGGAGGCTCGAGGAAGCTCCGCCTCCTCCAGCAGCCTCAGACGAACACCTGAACAGGTAGACGGATCACAGACAGGTGAGGATTTTTAGATTTGCTCCTCAGCTTCTGATGCTTCAAACATTCAACAATAAACAGAGAAGAACATTAAATAAATAGAACTGATCAAAAGGTGCTTGTGAGGAGGCGGAGTCTCACCGAGCACCGCCAGGCCTTTGTCCAGCATGTTGTAGAGGGCCCAGATGTTGGGGGCCCAGTAGGCATGACAGAGGCCCCGCTTAAAGGGGAAGAGACGGGACAGGACCTGAGGGAGCTGACCCTGAAATAAACAAACACAAATTCATCTGCTTTCAGAAACTTCAGCCGTCTGTAACTCCGGCTTGAGAGTTAAGTCAGTTTTTGCCTTCCCACAATCCTTTGTAACACTTCTGCACACACGGTGTGTCCCAGCTAAACACTGCAGACTCATGTCAGTGTGTTATTCTGAGGTTTTCAGTTGTTAAAGTGTTGGTGTTCAGGGACTCTTCAGCAGAGGAAGGCAAATCAGGGTCATCGATTTCTACAGTTACAAATCTTTTTTGCATGAGTACAAACGATATCTGTGTGAGCAGAATAATTCTACAGCTGCAAAACTTGTACAGGTGCATGAAATGTGAACATGCACACAAAAAGTCATATCCACCTGCAGGCTGTGAAATTACGTGTGAACATCATTTTACGAGCTCAAAATCTTTATGACCCTGATTTGTCTCCTTAAAGACTCACCATGGCGATGAAGGGGCCGAAGGACAGAGCGCAGACAGAGACCACGATGCAGCCCAGAGCGAGCAGACGGAGCGGACTGAAACTCCTCCAGCTGACAGAACCGTCTGCACAAAAACAATTCACACTGTGACTTAACAGAACTTGAGGACAGAAAAGCTCACATGTTGCTCAGACAATCTCCCAAAAGACCTGTTTTTTTTTGTGTGTTTTTTTTGGATGTTGCCAAGTTGAGGAACTTTTGATTCAGACCTCAACTTCCAACCTCACATCAACAAAGTCCAAAGCTCCAAAATTAAACCCATACTGCCACAAAGTCATCCGCACGTTCACATTCTCCAGACTCCATTATAAACCACAGTACAAGTGAAGCCGCTCCAGTTCTGTTGCTTACATCAGACTGATTTTATCGATTTTAGTTTTTAACTTGATTCAACCACATCAAGTTTTCTATCAAATAGGCCACAACAAGTGAGATTTAACTCAGCACTGTCTGAGGATGTTAGTTCACCCAACTTGTTTACTCTGTGTACACGACTGCATCAGCTCCCAACCTCATCAAATCGTAGTGAAATTTTCCGATGATGCTGTCACACCTCCAACGGACCGGTGTGATGAGCATCAACTGTGCATCAATACAAGAAGAACTGTAGAAATGCTGACAGACTCCAGATCAGTTGGAGACCTGTTGCCGTACATGGTCACAACATGAAACAGGTCACTTCGTACAAATATTCAGGGGTCCATAGTGATATTGATTTTAGCTGGCATACACAGGTGGTGAGTGTCTGTGTGAGAATACATCAGCGACTCGGAGTTTTTGGAGTCTGTAAGAATATTTTGTTGATTTTTTTATAGAGCGACCACAGAGTCAGTTTTACGTTATGGTAAGACCAGCTGGTTTGAGTCAAATCTAAAGCTCAGGTTTTCAGTTTGGTCAAGACAGCAGGGAAAATCATGGGACTGCCCGCAGCCCCTCACCCCCCAGGATCGTTTTGAAGAGTCCATCATTGGGCAGAGCAGCAGGATTCGATCTGACACTTCTCATGTGTTGAAGTGTGAATCTTATTAATGAACTCTGGGAGGAGGCACAGGGTCCTTTTGTGTAAACACAACCGGTACAAACACTCATCCATCCCTCTTTCAGTTAAACTCATTCATGGGCAAATAGTGGAGGACAGACAGAAACACAGGATGCCTTTTGGACAACTGTAGTCCCAACAACTGCCTGTCTGCTGTAAGTAAAGAAGACAGAGTGCTGCTCTTGTATCTGAGTGTGTAATAGTGTGTAGAAATGTAAGTGTGTATGAGCACCTGGGGAGCAGCAGTATGTCCCCTGTATTCTGTCCCAGCATGAATGTGAGGAATGTGGGAAACAAATTTTACAGTCTTTTATCACCGTTAGCTAGCATCTTGATCATGTGACCTCTTTAATGCTCTTTTTTTTTTATACTGTAATGTCTGGTTTGATGCAGCTTTCCATTTATCTGAGACAAATAAAGGAACCTTAACCTTATTGACTTGTTTTATAACTTCAAGCTGCTTCTGCTGAAACAACAGTAAGGTGTGTGTGTCTCTGTGTCTGTGTGTGTGTGTGTGTGTGTAGTACCTTTGTTGTCCTGAGTGAAGCAGTAACTCCTCAGCAGGTAGATACCGTAGGCCGGAGCCACGTACAGGTAAATGTGCTTCAGGTTGAGTAGGATGGCGAACAGCAGCGCCCCCTGCAGGTGATGCGACTGTTCAACACAAACAACACAAACATCATTTTTATGTCATAATAAATGTATATATCAAGTGAGATCAACCTTTATTGACACAGCTGTTTCTGTGCAACGCCGCTCGGACTCATTAACAGCGAGCGGTCGGTGCGCTCAGGTTCGTACCTGCAGGTGTTTTGCCACCGACAGCAGCAGGAAACCAAACAGGAAGCCGTTATACTGGAAGTGAATATCTGAGGGAGGATGTGAAGGATCCTGAAGGTCACCGACAGCAAACAACAACGACATGTGATCAAAACTTCACACAACACTAAGACATTAAATCAGATTTTAGATAGATACAGATTAATTTAATGAAGTAGATTCATGTTTGAAGCTCGTTCGTTTCGTTTCTTAGTTTGTCCAGCTGTTCCTTCCTTTGTTGCGCAAAATTTATTTTAAAGACAAAAAATGCTTAAATTCCCACCACTTTAATGGTGAAGGTATCTGATTTTTTTTAAACGATAAACTGTCGAGCTGTTTGGGGTTTAATGTTCTCTCTCAGCTGCTGAAGGATACGGTCGACGATGAGGAGGCCGAAGTTCCAGAGCAGCAGAACGGCCAGGACGAAGGACGGCCGGTTCAAAACGTCCCGAGAGCCTTTCTGCTCCTGAACGCACCTGCAGCACCTGGGGGGAGAGAGGAGGACAGCCAATCAGGGGTCAAGCTGCTGGAAACATCAAACTGTTACTGTGTGTTAACGTGACTTTAGGGACTCAGCTGTGTCTGATGATAAGAGGTTAAACTGTGTCCAGACTGTGGACTCACTCTCTGACAGAGAAGATGAAGACCACATCAGTGAAGACGACCGACAGCCTCTGGAACAGGACCGTCGCCGGACTGTCATAGTTCAGATTCTCCACCTGCAGCATGTTTCTGTCAAAGTGCTGAGCCACCTGAGACAGACCGAACTCGAACCAGGCGAACAGAGGAGGGTAGTCCAGAGTCCACTCCGACGTGTTCTGCAGGGAGACAAACTTTTTCAGCTAGGGATCAATCTGTCAGTCATTTTTGTGATTAATTGATTAGTTGTTTGGTCCATAAAAAGTCAGAAAATGTCTCTCAAAGTCCAAGATGACGTCCTCAAATGTCTTGTTTTGTCCACAACTCAAAGATATTCAGTTTACTGTCAGAGAGGAGTAAAGAAACCAGAACATATTCACATTTAAGAAGCTGAAATCAGAGAATTTTGACAATTTTCAACAGGCTCTTCATGCAAACTGGACATGTTGACCTTTTGAGCAAAACAAACCATTAAGGTTTAGCTGCAAAATGCAGAGCTGTTTGTCTCAGCTGAGGAGAAGTTGACTCCAGGCGAGGCCACCGAGGTTAGTCAGTTAGATTTAGGAATAAACACTATGCCACGTGTCACACTGACCTCATAGTACCACCTGGACACAGGCAGACTGTGTGTGATGGCCAACCAGTTCCTGTGAACCTCGAAGTCTGTGGAATGACTGACAGAGAGACAGACAGACAGTAGATTAACAATGGCTCCCCCTGGAAGCAAAGTCACACCAAACCCCATTCAAAAAACTGCAACTTTAAACTAGACTCATTCTTCAGTACATGTGCAACAAGTCTGGTTTTATGTGACGAAGACCTGCAGATCATTTACTGATTTTAATCAGTGGAGTGTGGTTGGTTTGTAGAAAGTGATATTTGTCTTATATACGGATGAAGTGAAGAAAGATAAAGTGGTGAAAATATTATAAAAAATAGCGTACACGTCAACTGATATCAATTTTAGAAATCAGAAATCAGAAATCAGAAACTGTTTTATTGCCAAGTAGGTTTTCACCTACCAGGAATTTGTTATGGCACGTTGGTGCATACAAACATAATACCAAAATTTACATAAAACAATAAGTAAGGCAAGTGCTGTTGGTGAACAGCATAAATAGATTTTTCTAAAAATATAAAAGAGCATGTATAATAAAAAAACACAAGAGAAAAATAAAAGTGACTGAAGTGTACAATATAAAAGAACAGATATTGCCATGTGCAAAAATTACGTTAATATAACGTATAAGACAAAACAGTGTGCACCAACACACCGAAGCAGCCGTCCATGGCGCCATCTTGGATTTAGGTGTGACCCCATCCACAGAGGAACACTGCTTAGCTTCCTACACTGGTACTCCTGTGGATAAGTACCTCATCTATCCCTTTAACCTTCCATGTAATGGAGTCACAGGAGTGCCATAAACAGAATAAGAAAATAAATTTGGAAATATAAAGCAGCATATATGAAAAATAAAAGTTTATTTATTTCTGTATTATGTTTAGTTCTATTTTAAAGCATATATTTATATTTCTATATAAATTATTTTATTTTTAATTTATTTTCTTTATTCTTTTCCCTGTTGCAATTCTTTGAGGGGCCAAGCTGCCAATCAACTGGCTTTGACAGGCAGGGCAAAAATAAATGATTATTTAAAAAAAAAATCAATTAAAAAAAATACTGCATGATACAGGAAAAGGAGAAGTTTATATGCAAAAATTAAACGTATATTCTTGAAAACAGACAAATAAATGTGTACAGAAATAAATGAACAAATAAATGCTTATAATTATTATTTTACATTTTATTTGTCCTTATAGTCTCTCAATTATTTATTCTTTTATTTATTACTCTTCATATTTTGACATGTTTGAAAATGTATTTATTTATTCAATAATTTAAACACTTGAGCCAGAAGTGCCGAATTATAATTAATCTGTATGTGATTTTACAGCTCAGGCTCGTGTCTAAAACGAGCCACGAGCCACGAGGACCACGAAATATCGCGAGAGTGACAATTTTAACCCAAACTATGATCTTTCTCTGAACCTAAACAACTGTTTTCTGTCCCTAAACGTGCACGGATTATAACAACACTGTTGTCGCATTATAAAACATCATTGATTTGTACAAGCTGCACAATGACGAAACAACGCGCACAAATCTCGCGAGAGAAGCGTCCTTCTGAACGCGACCACGACTCAGCCTCAAGACGAGCTTCTGATCACAAACGGCGCCATCTTGTGGCTGTTTGTCGACATGAGCGGGAGGTTAATAACACGTCATATGAAGTTCATATAACAAATGTCTACACACACATTCTGTCCTCTACCAAACCCATAAACTGCAGCTTAGCCTTCATATTTCATTTAAAGTCTTACGTCTTTCCTGGCTTGTAACGTTAGATACTCGGTTTGTTAGCATGATGCTAACAGGCAGCTGTTCAATGATCGTAAATCAGCTCAAACTGTCGTGATGAAGCTGAACGCTCAGTGTAAATAAATCACATCAAAGTGTTTTCACTCACAAAGCGTTGATAAAGAGACATTTGAGGACAGAGACTCCCAGAGCCAACACTGGAAACCAGCTCCAACTGTCCACCACGGCCGCCGCCATGACACACACGTCTCTGACGTCTGCACACAAAACTTTATTGACAGCTGCGGTGCTGACACTGTTGGGACTGAAGTTCTGTTTAAAAAGAAAAACGAACCATCAGCTGACTGACGAGTTTGTAGTTTTCTTCGTTTTACTGATTTTGTTTAAGTTCTGGTTAAGAAACAGAAGGATATCTGAAGGACAGGTCAGTGAAGTAACCATTCAGATGTATTTAATGTCAAATCATAAACTCAGGATTTCTCAACTTCTTTGTAAAATGAAATAATTCTGTTGTCATTTTGTGGAGTCTCTAAAACTGAGTTTTCTTAGACCCGATCTGATCTCGGATAATAATAATTACTTCTATGTTACATTATTATAGGTTACATTATATTGTTGAATATTATTATTATTATTATTATTATTACTACATTATTGTTGTTGCTAAACAATAACTCACCACTAAAATATTTAATAATATAATTATTAGATTATATTATTAAATTATGATTACTATGAAATTATTATTACTGATGTAATCACATGCAGGCAGCATTTTAATGTTGTAATGATTGAATACACCGTGGATTTATTATACAATAATTATCATCTTCATACATTAATGGAATGTACTCACCACAGTGACGATGAGAATTCCGTCGGCCCGTGAATGCATCATGAGGACCTCCTCGTCCTGTCAGACAGTTTCCGCTCTGTCAGCTGGTTGCTCTCTCTCTGTAAACACTCTGTTACACTCTCAGTAGTTTTACTGTTTTATTAAACCCTTTATTTAAACTTTTAATCGAAGCAGTTTCCGGGATGAACGCGCTGCTGCGGAGGTGTCACGTGCGGCTGGTCGGATCATGGAGAGGTGAGAAGAAGAAGAAGAATTTGATTCGACAACTTGTCAAATGTTACTCACCGCAATGCATGCTGGGTCAGTGGTCTAGAGGTGGTGGAAGTATTTTACTTCAGTAAACGTAGTAATATTACATGATAGAAATACTCTTTAACCTGTAATAACACGTCTTTATTAATGAGCTGAATCAATAAGCTTTAGTTATTAAATTAATATGCAGTAAAAGTATAAGGTAGCAGAAAATAGAAATACCCAAGTACAAGTACCTCAAAACTGCACTCAAGTACAGTTCTTGAGTAAATGTAATTAGTTACTTTACAACACAAGTTACAACGGTTAAGAGACAAAACAACTTAAAAGTTAAATGTCACCAAAGATGTGAAAACTTTACCATATGGGTGCATTATTATACTTCCTGGACTGGACCAGTTGCCAGGCAACCAGAAACAGTCTGACACACAGTGACCCCAGAAACAGTTGATTGTTGTTTTTACACGTTAGTTTTTGTACAGATGAAACAAAGCAGATCTAACAGTGACTTTTACAGCGTCTTCATGCTAAGCTAAGCTAACTGGCTGCTGCTTCATATTTGCTCTAAATGGATGTTGTTCCCTTTGGACAGACTCAGGCTAACAGTTTCCCTTTGTTTACATTGTTTATGCTAAGCTAAGCGAACCACCTGCTGGTTCATACAATTTGTAATTTCATTTTCCTTTTCGCATTTATCAGCATATTTTCTGTCTATGGATGTTGTTACTGAATAGAGCCAGGCTAACAGTTTCCCTTTGTTTACAGTCTTTTTGCTAAGCTAAGCTAACTGGCTGCTCCAGATGAGAGTGGAATCAGTCTGACTCTCAGAGAGGAAGCAAATAAATACATTTCCTTCAAACTTAATCTGGTGTGTGTGTGTGTGTGTGTGTGTGTGTGTCAGATCTCCATGTGTCAGCACCTGCAGCGACCTTTGACCTGAGGAAAATTGAACTGACACCTCTGGAGCAGCGAAAACTCACCTTTGACTCCCACACCATGGTGATGGAGCTGGAGAGCAGCGGTGAGAAACGTCCTGAACTCATCCACACTTTAATGACCTTCACATCCAAACGTTTATTCAACGTTCAACTCAGGATACAAACATGTGACTGAAAGTTATTCAGGAAACAGGAAACAGTTTATTTGACACAGAAATTGATAAAAACTCAGCAGCTTAAATCTTCAGTCAACTCGTTTGACAAAAAGGAAAAAGCTTCAACTTCTTCTTCTTCCTCTTGTTTTTTGTTTGTGTTGATCAGGTTTCGAGAAGCGTCAGGCGGAGCTGATCGTTTCAGCTCTGGTTACCTTGACGACGGCCAACATGGACATTGTTTATAAAGACATGGTGACCAAAGCTCATCAGGTAGTTTTACACATTTTATTTTGAACTGTAGAGCATCTAAAGTTTGAACAACAAAGTAGTAGTACCTCAGATTTGTAGTTTAGCTCAGTACTTGAGTAAATGTACTCAGTTACCTGGTGTAATCTGTCTCAGGAGATCGCGCTGCAGCAGATCATGGCTCACCTGGACTCCATCAGGAAGGACATGGTGATCCTGGAGAAGAGCGAGTTCGCCAACCTGCGATCTGAAAACACCGTACGACCACGATGACACGTTCAGTCTGTCCTTTAATCACATGATCAATACATCACTGATCAGTCTGTTCTTATAATCACGCCTGAACACAGATATCTGATTATTGATGTACTTTATTACTTCCAGCAGTTTCTGTCAGAGGCTCCATGAACTCACACAAACCACATCAGCATAAAAAGACGACAGAGAAATAAAATACAGCAACACTTTCATAAATATAAAGAGTGATGATGCTGAATAATAGAACTTGTTTCCGTCTCTGTTCTCTCTTTGTGTCTGTAGAGGATGAAGCGAGAGCTGGAGCAGCTGCAGGACAGACTGAAGGTGACAAACTCTTCTCATTATTCACTCCCTGCAGGAAGCTGTGATGGCAACAATTAACACAAATTCAACCAGTCGCCACAAATTCTGTACGACCGCAGCTTTTCTGCAAATTTGACCACTTATCACGGCTTCCCACGAGTTCCACCAATCAGCTGCACCGTGCAGACGTCACTGTTATTGACATTTATCAAAGCTCTGTGCAGGACATCTGTCCAGGATTTCTCACTGATCCACACACCTGGACAATTTACCTCCCAAAATACCAAACGGCCAATCATTGACAAGGAAACTCCACATTAAACACTCAGGTTACAAGCAAACTTCACAGAGAACAAAAAGGAAGAAACAGTTTCACTGATCGGTTTTATATGGAGGCTGATTTCTGCCACAGAAAGAAAAAACATCTCCATGGTAAGTCATCATTTTGACTTTTAATCTTATAATTATGACTATTTTTATCTCATCATTTTGAATTTCCATGGGATGTTTATTATTTCAGTGGCAGAAATGAGCTTCAGTAGTTTTAGCTCAGCTGAAAACATCTGTCAGCATGTCAGTGTTCTGCTCACCACCGAGGAGCCTGTTGCCCCCAAAAAGGGGAAACACTGCAGAGTTAATAAGACATAAAGCAACGATATTTGTTTTGTTTTTTAAAGAAAACTAAACAGCATGTGTGTTTGTGGATGTTTTTGTGTTTTTCTTCAGGAGGAGAGTCAGAAAGTCCGAGCAGAAACCAAACTGGACATCAACCTGGAGAGCAGCAGGATCTCTGACATGGTGTGTGTGTGTGTGTGCGTGCGTGTGAGTGTGTGTGTTTGTTACCTCACAGTGACATTTAATTCATAATTTTGAGTTCGTTTGTTTTTTTTAAGGGAAAAAAAGTCTAAATTCTCTGATTTCAGCTTCTTAAATGTAAACTGAACATCTTTGAATTTTGTGGACAAAAAAGACGTCATCTTGGACTTTAATCAACATTTTCAGCATTTTATGAACCAAACAACTAATTGATTAGTTTAAAAATTATTATCAGATTGATCACTAGTTGAAAACAGGCTGTTTTCACGTTTGGACGTATTTTTCAGTTGACAAGATTAAGACTTTAGGCTAAACAATGTCACTATATCTGGTGCTGAGGTAATCCAAAAGTAACAGTAATCAAGTTACATGACTTTAATATTGTGATAGTTGGATCACTGACAACATTTTTTGACAGGTAATTAGTTACTGTATCAGAATACACTTTTAAAGTTACCCTCCCAACCCTGGATATGTGAACGGTTCTGCTTCTGTAACAGTAACTTTCTGTACTTAGATCAATTCTGTGTATTTTGTATTTTCTGTCAGTTCACTGAACAGGAGAAGAAGCTTCTGGAGGCCAGTACAGAGTTTCATCAGAAGGTAAACGGACTGTAAAGTACTACACTAATACTACTGTAAGACTAATGTAGTACTACTGTAAGACTACGCTAATACTACTGTAAGACTACGCTAATACTACTGTAATACTACGCTAATACCACTGTAAGACTACTCTAATACTACTGTAAGACTACTCTAATACTACTGTAAGACTACACTAATACTACTGTAATACTGCTGTAATACCACTGTAATACCACTGTAATAGCACTGTAATACTACTGTAAGACTACACTAATACTACTGTAATACTGCTGTAATACATGTAATACCACTGTAAGAGCACTGTAATACTACTGTAAGACTACGCTAATACTACTGTAAGACCACTTTAAGACTACTGTAAGACTACTATAAGACCACTTAAGACTACTGTAAGACTACGCTAATACTACTGTAAGACTACACTAATACCACTGTAATACCACTGTAAGAGCACTGTAATACTACTGTAAGATTATGGTAAGACTAATGTAATACTACTGCAATGCTACTGTAAGACTACTCTAATACTACTATACTACTAATACTACAATAAGACTACTGTAAGACTACAGTAAGATTAGTGTAAGACTACTATAAGACCACTTAAGACTACTATAAGACTACACTAATACTACTGTAAGACTACTGTAAGACCACTTTAAGACTACTGTAAGACTACTATAAGACCACTTAAGACTACTATAAGACTACACTAATACTACTGTAAGACTACACTAATACTACTGTAAGACTACTATAAGACCACTTTAAGACTACTATAATACTACTGTAAGACTACACTAATACTACTGTAAGACTACTATAAGACCACTTTAAGACTACTGTAAGACTACTGTAGGACTACACTAATACTACTGAAAGACTACTGTGAGACTAATTTAATACTACTGTAATACCACAATATAAAACTCAATGTGTGAGTAAAATCTGTCTTGACTGAAGGAACTTTGGCCGACTGTGTTCAGGTAGTTTAACCTCCGTGTTCACTGATTGGTTGTTTCTGATGATATCACCAGAAAGCCGACCTGGAACACGACAGCATGGAGATCAATAAAAAGATGGACCTGCAGGTGGCGTCACTCAAAACCGTCCTGGAGTCCCTCAAACTGGAGACGATCCGTTACCTCGCAGGTAAAACACATGACACGGAGCACCACGAACACAACAGGTCACTGAGAGAAATCTGATTGGAGGATCAGTGTAGAGGGGCGGGGTTTAGTGAACAGAAGTGGCGTGATGTTTCAGGCGTTCTGTTTCCTGTGTTCCTCCTCAGCGACGGTGTTCTCCTGCCTCGCCATCGCTCTGGGAGTTTACAGACTGTGGAGGTGAAGGAGCCACAAACTGACAAACACGGTCTCATCGCAGACGTCAAACACTGACGGCGCTTTGCCACGCCCCTCGCTGCTTCAAACTCATGCACAGGCGCACTTGCCGGAATAACGAGGATTTTAAAACCATTTTTGGTTTCCACAGGCTTTAATTTTCAAAATGTACTCATGTACTCATTGTTCACAGAAGCTGGAGTAAGTACCGCAGGGTGTAAAGTACTTCAGCACCTTTACTCAAGTACTGTATCATAAATACAGAGCGGAGGTGTTTGTACTTTATCTGAGTATTTCTACTTTATACTCCTTTATATTCTACACAAAAACATTTCAGAGGAAAACAGTCAGAGGTGGAAGAAGTACTCAGATTATTTACTTGAGTAAAAGTACCATTACAACAATGTGAAAAAAATACTCCATTACATGTAAATATACTTAAGTAAAAGCGCACAAGTACTCTCAGCTTAAAGTAGTGAAAGTATCAACTGATAATAATTATTCTGTGTGTTTAAATTGTGGTATTTATAGTTTTACTTAAAAGGATCCAAGTACTGGTTCCAGTGGAATAGAAATAGAAAGTGGAACATAACGGAAATACTCAATTAAAGTACCTCAAAAATGTACTAAGTTAAATCTGCATGAAGAGACGCTGCTGAAGAAAATATTTTCTTTTATTTTGGCAAATTCACTAAAGATCACCTTTTATTTTTGGTGAACTGACAGATTACAAGAACACACTTTTACATTTAATATTTCTATGTGCATTATGTACATTGTGTTGCCATGGAAACATGCTTTAGTCAGAACAGAACAAGATCTTTTTACAAATTTGAATGTGTTTACTTTATTCAATAATGTTGAATCTGATAAGTTTTATTTTGGATGTACAAAGTTTGAGATTTTTTCAGAATAAAGTTACATTTGAAGCTTCCTGACGTCTGTTTACTGAAACTAAAACATCACTGACCCACAGTATATCATCATATGTAACAGCTGGATGTTTCACTGCAGATGTTCTGTCATATTCTCGTAAAAGGTTCTTCTCAGATCACAGAGAACCTCAGTCTCCATTTTCTGAACACCTGAACTTGTCCAGACTTTTCAGGTAGAAGAAATCATTCTTCACAGGAAATAAAAACAGAACAGAAAAGTTTAAATCCACTGAACCTTTATTTAAATTTTGAACCTAAATGACAATAAAACTGAGATCAGAGTCAAAGATCAATCACTGTTCACACAAACAAGTTTCAGACTCTTTTATTGAAGATCAACTCGAGACCAAAAAAACAAAAACAAATGAAAAGTCGACTCGGATCCTCCGCAGACGCGTCTCCTGAAGAGCAGCTGGAGTCTTCAGTCGTCCAGTCAGATGATTCTTACCTGAAACAAGTCAACACCTGCAACTACCCGTCATCAACAAACCAACCAATCAAATTCAACTATTTACAGACGGTAACAGGCAGCAGAACAGCAGCTGTCAGATTCAATCACTGTTACACCAGAGATACAAAAAATACTTTAATTTATAAATTAAATCATTTACAGTTTTTACCCAAACAAACAAAACATTTCCTCTTTTTAAATAAACATTTTCAGTTCACTTTGATTTGATTCACAGAAACAGAGACCTGAAATGGTCGCGCAGAATCCAAATACAAAAATGTATTGAAGGTTATGTTGCTGAGGACTCGGCCTCCGCACGCTAAAAAACACCTTTTCTTCCAAAAACAGAAAAAGTGACGGTGAGGCAGCAGCAGCGTTACAGTTTACTCTGATCCGATTGCACTTCTTCTGTTAAAACCTCCTCTTCCTCCTCCTCCTTCACTTCAGGAGGCTCAACAGTCTCCACTTCCTGTTTGACTGCAGTGGCAGCGACCACACACGAAGAAGACTCCTCCTCCTCCTCTTCTTCTTCTGCCTTAACGAAGGCGCTCAGCGGGTGGTCGGTGAGCAGCTTGTTGGGTGACGGCGTGACGTCGAGGTACGACGACTGTGGAGACAAACAGCAGCAGGTCAGACGACTGAAGGGTGATTGATCATCTGTTTATTGATCGGTTTGTTCTTCAGTTACTTACATTTTTATAATCCTCAAAGCAGGAGGGATGGAAGATCTGCGGAGAGAAAAACAGATCAAACACTTTGAATCAGAATCATCTGTGTCTGCAAATGAAGCATCACAAACACACAGCGGAGAAAAACTCAGGAAACTCATCTTCAAAATGATTCAAACTTTAAAAATCAGCAAAAAATAAACTCATCCAGCAAAAGACCCAGTCAGCTGTGATGGCTGGACTGACGAGGTACATGAGGCATCGCTGGGTTTATTCACCATCAGTTAGCAGCTGCTGTTAGCTGTGTTAGCGGCGTCGTGTCCAGACAGAGTGGGCTGCAATTCACTTCAACGTCGCTCACTACAACTGATATTACAGCAAACTGACCCTTCGCTAAGAAACCGCCTACCTTAGTTACTGTTGCTACGCCTGCTAAACTTTACATCCTCACAGTGCGTTACGCAGTTTACAGTGATAACGGCGGCAGATTTAACATGTAAATTGGGAGTAATTGTTGAAACACGAGGTCTGTGATTCCTTGGAGAGTAAAATAAAGCAGCTTCTCATTTGTAGCTGATGACGGATTTTGACGCTAAAATAATGACTCAAACAGATTTCATTAGTCTAAGTGTACAAAAAAGAGGCAAGACGTGAGCTGCTCAGCTCTCATCAGAAGCTCTGAGACGTTTTCACACTTTTCTGAACAGGGTTTGGTGGAGGTGTGTTGTACCTTGTCGTCGACCCTGATGGCGTTCTTCAGGAACCAGTCCTCCTCCTCCTCCACCCAGTACGTCTCAAACGGCTCCTGACAGATTTCACACGACTGCAGAAAAAAAAGAAAATAAAAACATTCCATTTGTATTTTAGTGATTTTGCTTATTATTCTTTTATTATCTCATTATTAATGGAAATCCTCAGATCACCTTCAGTAATTTCTGATTTCTGCTCAGCTCTGATTTGTCCCTTCAGGCTGCCGTATTCTGAAATCACTCTATTTACTTTATGTGGAAAGTGTGGTGGAAAGTAACTAAGTAAATTTGAGTTACTTGTACTTTTTACGCTACATCTTAGGAGGAAATATTCCACTTTAACTTCACTACATTTCTGTGACGGTGTCAGACACAGATTATTAATATCTACCTACTGCTGTGTTTCCTAAACTTTATTTTTATGGGGACCCACTTTTTAAGAATGATAATTCATTGGAACCCAAATCCCAACAGGCCTGATCAATAAATCTTGGGAGAGTTCATCTGTGCATAAATGAAGCTTCCTGGATATTTTTAGTGCCATTTAAACTTTATAAAAGGAATAAATGCATCACGGTGGAGTTAACTCATCAAGAAACAACTCAAACTCTAAAGTTCTGACATAAACTTGAAAAAGTTTTGCTGACCTCTTGACGTTGAGATAATTTACTTTTCTTCTTTAAATAAACTTGAATCTTTGAGGTTTAGAAATCAAAAGAAAATATTCATCAGTGAGCCTCATTTGACATTTTGGGGTGTTTGAAAATTTAAATAAAAATATTAAATTATTAACCATTATTCACTTTCACATCCAGTTTACTCAGTAATTTTGAAAATACAGTTTTTGGTTTTCTAAATCAAAGATTTAAGTTTATCTAAAGCAAAGTAAATTATCCAAAAACTTAATAAATTGGTAAAAAAAAAAATTAAACTTAGAGTTTGAGTTGAGCTCAAAACTCAAAAATCTATTATCGTTTTTACAGTTTTTACATTTTAGCCGACTTCATAAATGAGACAAAATTAGAGAATTTAGTTCATCAGTAAAACAATAAACACATTTTAATGTTTCATAAAATCTGTACTACAGATATAAATCTGAAATTTTGCAGAATTTTTTCTTTCATTTTTCCTTTTATTGATTTAGTGACAAATAAAATCTCCTGTGACCCTCCTGAGGGTCACGACCCAGTGTTTGGGAACAGCTGGTGTATTGTACAGATGAAGCATGATAAAGATAATCATCAAATAAAATATGATTCTGAAAAGAACCACTCTGCATCATGTGCACTTTTACTTTATTTGCTGCTGATCATTTGGTACTTCTACGTTAAATTTGAGCACAGGACTTCTACATGAACGAGGCTCCTGACTGGCTGATGGTCATGTGACTGCGTCCGTCTCACCTCTCCCACTTGGTCCTTAGTGGCCCTCACGCTCTGGAACTCCTTCTCTTTGGCGGCTGCCTGGTTCTTCTGAACCTCCTCCTCATTCTCCTTCTCAAAGAACTGACTCTTGGCTCGCTCCTCCAGGTCGGCGATCTCCTCGAACTCGATCCAGTCCTGACACGCGCGCCACACACGCGCACACACATGACAAGATTTAACACTTTTATTTATTAAATCTAAGGACATTTTTCTGGAAAGGTTTGATGCTTTTCAACAGTTTACAGGCAGCAGATCCCCTGTGAACCGTTCAGTTGTTCTGAGCTCAGTCAGCAGGAAGAGTGTGTGAGTGTGTGTGTGTGTGTGTGTGTGTGTGTTCTCACCCTGAGGCTGTAGTACCAGCGGCGGTGTGTGACCTTCTTGCTGGCGACCTTCCCGGCGTGGTTCTGTCTGAAGTGCCAGTCCAGGTGGTCGGCGTACATGTCGGTCTGAGCGGTGGTGAACCTCATGCTGCACAGACAGCACTGGTTCCCCGAGTACAGCTTCGTCACCACGCTCTCGTAACGCCTGACAGACAGGAAACAGGGCACAGTGAGTCACAAGCACACAAGACACTTCTAGAGCTGCAACGATTGCTCCATTAGTCCATTAGCTGTAAACTAATTAATCACCAACTTTTGATAACTGATTCATCGTTTTGAGTCATGTTCATTCAAGAAAAAAATGACCAATGACCTCCGTCAGATTTTCCATCTGACAGAGTCGACGTCTACATTTAATAAAACCTTTAATCAGTTTTGCCCGTTACAAGGTTCAATAGACAAGAGTTTGATCTCTAAAATATATTTCCAAGAATAACTGAAGAGCAAAATACAGTTTTGTCCCAACTCTCAAGAATGAGTGATGTTAATTTATATTCTACATAAATAAAATCATCCAATGGATTTTTTAAATTCCTCTGAACTCACTGTTTCATGTCATCAATGGAGAAGCTGGTGAGGTCGGGGACGTCCTCCTCCTCCACCTCTGGCTCCTCCTCTTCTTCCTCCTCCACAGGAGCTGCTGGAGCCGCCGTGGACGTTTCTGGAAAAAAACAAAGAAACAAATGTTTCAACAAACAAATAATGTGAGCTTTATTATTAGATTAAAGGTCCTGATGAAGACAGCAGCTACAGCAGGGTTCACTGACCGGTGCTGGTGGCTGGCGCGGCAGCGTCGGGCTGCGAGGGTTTGATGATGCCGGTGGAGATGAGTTTGGACAGAAGGTCGTTGACATCAACCTGACCGAAGTGGTTCTCTGGAGGGACGACCTGCGGAGCTGCACGGACACAAACAGTCAAAGACTTAATTTGTTTATCAAGATTAAACGGCCAGCGTTTATATTTCAGTAATTTGAGATTAATTTTGTTTCCATAGACAGAATTTAAAACATTTAAAACAAACTTTAATATATTTACTGTCTTCAGTTTAAATGTCTGCAGCTCTCTTTACTTTCAGGATTAGTTATAATGATCACAGAGCTGTTAATATTTACTTAATTCTTCACCAACTCTAAACATCCACACATTCAACAGGCTGCAGTTCTTCCTACAGCCTGTTAGAGCACATTTTTTCTTCCCGTCTGAGTATTTAAGAGGATGAGGAGGGTCTTACTCTGCTGTCTGAAAGGCACTGGGTTCTGTGGCAGGAACTGCTGGTTGAGGTTCCCCATCATGTTCACCTAAAACAACAAGAGAACATTTAAACACAAACAGAATTAAATTTCAGATTTAAAAGGTGAACTCAGGTCCTGTCTGAGAGAAGAAGAACAAAGTGGCAGCAGCTGTGATACAACCAAAATGTTTTTCTGTGCATTAATATTTACTGTTATTTTAATCTTTGATAATCAAGTTTATTTATACAAACATTATCCTCCTTAAGTCTGTCACATATTAAAACTTTTTCATGAAAAATGAATGAAAAAATTTCCTTTTTTAACACTTGACCACAGGAAAACCACTGGGATGCTAATTTCTGTTAGCATATCAATGGCAATTCACATTATGTGTTAGCATCAAGCTAATGGACTGATAGCTAAACTTGAAATCATTTCAGGAATCATGAAAAAAAGGGAAAAAATTGTCAACAGGAGTGTCAGTGATTGGTCAACAGGTGTGTGACTCACCGGCTGCTGCATGGTGACAGCGGGGGCAGCAGGGTTGTAGAAGGGGGCGGGGCCTGGCTGGCTGAAGGGCGGGGCCGGCTGCATGTTGAAGTTTGTGGGCTGCTGCATGTTGGGCTGAGTTGGGAACGCCATCGGCGCGGCGGGGAACTGAGGGTTCATGGGCTCCGGGAAGCGCTGGGGGGCCATGTTGAAGTTCTGCTGGGGGGCCATGGCGTTCTCGTACATGGGTGGGGCCATCGGCCTCATAGGGGGCTGCAGGTTGTGTTGTGGAGCGAATCTCATCGGGCCCTGCTGTCCGGGGGCCGACTCGTAGATCGGGGGCCCGCCCTGATGCATGTTGGGTAAGTCAAACCTGGGTCCAGGTCCGGGCTGGAGGGGCCCATCGAAGCGCATCGGACCCGGGCCCTCAAACCTCATGGGGCCCATCTGATTTGGAGGGCCCTCGAAGCGCAGGGGCCGCTGCTGCTGGAAGCCCATAGGTCCAGAGCCAGGACCAGGAGCCATGTTGTTGAAGCCCTGCATGGGGCCTTCAAAGTGTCCCGGTCCCGGCCCCTGACCCTCGAACCTGACTGGGGGCTTCTGACTGATGGGGCCGTCAAACCTCACGGGGCCCTGAGGGTGAGGCGGACCTTCAAACCGGCCTGGTCTCATTGGACCGTGAGACATGTGGGGCCCGGGGCCATCGAACCTCTCTGGCAGGTTGTGAGGAGGCGGACCACCGCCATCAAACCTGCCAGGCCCCGGCGGGTGGTGAGGCCCATCAAACCGTGATGAGTCCTCATAGCGCCCGGGGCCACCACCACCACCGCCTTCGTACCAGCCCGGAGGATGTGGTCTGGAGGGGCCCATGTGGCCGGGCCCCTCGTACCGGGTGGGGGCATGTCCTCCGTCGTGGGGCGGTGTGTGTCCTGGGGAGTCGCTGTGTCGGACGGAGGACAGCGGCCCCCCACGGCTTGGTGCCTTCAGGATGGATTTTGGAGGAGGAGGAGGATGAGGGTGAGGAGGGGGGACGTCCACGTTGAGGGGCCCATCGTCCGAGTGCTCACTGTTCGGGCTCTCGAAGCGTGGGACCGGGCTCGCCTCTCCAGTCTCTTTCTGGTGCAGAGGCGACAGGCGCTCACGCTCGAAGCGCGGCGCCGGTGGGTCCAGACCAGCTGGACTTGGACAGTTCCTATGGACCACGGTCCCAGAGGGCGGAGCTCCCTCCGGCCTGCGAGGGTCCGCGTGTCTGGAGTCGGCAGGTGGGCCGTACCTGCGCGGGGCGTCGTAGCCACTCTTCTGCTCATCACGCTCGTCGTAGCGCTGGCGTTCCGTCAGCGGGGAGTTCCACTCACGCTCAGCTGGAAACAGAAACAAACTCATCAAAATGTTGTCTGACATCGACTGCTCCTGTCTGTGTACGTGTCACTTCCTGTCAGCCATGTTTTTAATGTTTTCAACAGTCTGAGCTTCATCTCACTTACAGTTTTACAGAAAAGAAATCTAATCAAGAACCAAACAATTTCTCCTTCCAAACTCCCCTCCCCCCTAAATCATTACTGACTACAACTCCCATGATTCTCTGAGATCTACTGTGGTGAACTGCACCAGGACTCTACTGGAAGCCTATTTTCACCAGTCAAAGGCCCCATGGTCAGTCATAATTACAAAATACGAATATCAATCATGTTTTAAATCAATTAGAAGATGAAAAGTCAAAACTATGACAAAAATTATGACTAAAATAATTTCAATTTATCTGAAAATTTGAGCCTTTTATCGTAATTACAAGCATTTATCTCATAATTACGCATTTCTATTACAAACTGACATTCATCTCATAATTTTGACTTTATATCTCAACTTTTTCTGGCACAATTTCGACTTTTTATCTCAATTTCGACTCATAATTTAGACATTTTATTTCATAATTTTAAGTTTTTTAATCAAATATGACATCTTCCATCTCACAATTTCAACCTGATACCTCCATGTGAACACATAATGATTCATTTCAATTCTGCCCTTTAACCACATAATTTCAACATTTTTTATCTCATGTCTTTTTCTCAAATAATTTTTACTTTTTCTCAGAATTTTGACTTCATATCTATCTTCTTATATTTGGCTTTTTATGACATAATTTCCACTTTATTAATGACCATATTATATTATCTAATAATTCCGACTTATTTTATAATTGTGATTTTTTTATCTCAATGTTGACTTTAATCATAATTTTTACTTTCTATTTCGTTAACCACTTTGTATCTCATAATTTTGCCTGTTCCCATTGCAATTATGACTTTTTTAATAATGAATTTTTTTTTACTGAACTGGCAGAAACGGGCTTCCACAGACACTGCTGTTATCTGTTGTGATTAATTCAGGCTGAGCGTGTGAGCTTGACCTCTAATTAAATGTGTAAACTGTGATCTCTTTAGAAGAGTCTCTAACCCTGCTGAAGTATCACTGATCGAGACCCTGACACCCCGCAGCTCCAGAACCTGACCTCTGACCTCTCTGTGGATAAAGACGACAGATAACAGATAATATTTTGGCTTCACAGGTCAGTTTTATCACATCAACACGTCGTCATGGAGACGTTCAGAGGGGCACACTCACTCGACTCTCGGGGGTCGGCTCTCCTCCTGAAGCGAAGGCCTTGGAGAGACTTCAGAGTGGGAAACTCTTTGCCGTGGTTGTACTCCTCGATCATGGGCCCGAGCGGAGGGCGGGGCTCCTCACGCTCTTTACTCCGCCTCTCACCTGCCAGAGCAAAACAAATGTGAGCTCACAGATTTGTTTCCAGGGAGACTGTCAAAACAGCTGCCAATTATTTAAGTCATAGATAAACAGATAAAACAGATATGCGTTCCCCTCAGCTCACCTTGTCTGTCCCGCGGTGCCCGGTTGTATTTGTGTGATGGTGGGTGTCCGGTGCTCCGGCCGCCGCCCGTCTTCTCACCCTGCGTCCCTTCCTCGGCTTCCTCCGGACTCTCCTCGGCCTCCCACTCCTCTCCGGTGGCTCGGTGGGTGACCTGGGTCTTCCTCAGTTTGGACTTGTGCTCGTAGTAGGACAGCTCGGCCGCGTCCATGGCCTCGTGAGGGCGGGGCTGAACGGAGGGAGGTGTGGTCAGCAGCGGCTGTTTCTTGGCGGAGAAGCTGTTGCCGGAGTCGATCCAGTTCTCAGAGTGCTGCTGCTCCCTCTCCTTCTGATACTGGAACAAATGATTAAGCTGGTGGGCCATGTTCAGGAAGTCCTCCTGGGAAATCTCGCCACTCTCCAGACGCTTACTGGCCTGCAGAGACACAGAAAATGACTTTTAGACAAACTACTTTCAATAACTGTCTACTTAAAAAAACGTCATTTTTTCTCTTGTGCCCAACATTGTGGGAATTAAACAGAGCTGTGAAACATTCAGGACTGCCCTGCTTTTCAGTGGAGTTAGAGGAGGAAGAATATTTTAATTCAGATTCTGGGTTGTACAACAGGAGAAAAGAGGAGATGTGATCAAGAGTGTCTCCAATGTGTTTTCAACCATGTCTAATGACTTTTAGAATTTATTCAATACAATCAAAATTTAGAAAACACATTAAGATTTTTACAGGATCAATCAAATCAAAACGCCTTCAGCCACACCTGAAAATGTTCTGCTCAGTGATAACTTATTTTATATAGCACCTTTTAAAGCAGAGTTAACAAAGTGCTCTGACAGACAAAGCAGAGTAAACACAATAAGGCCAAACAGGCAAGAAAAAAATCAGCTAAAACTGCTACTTACAGATAAAAAGACTAATGATTTAAATGTATAAAAAAGAGAAGACATCACATAAAAGCAAGTCTATAAAATTGAGCTTTAAGAAGTGATGTTTGGCACCATCTTGTGGCCTGAAGCAGCGCCACATAAATGTACATTTAAGCCCTTTGAACAAAAAAAACAAACAAAAAAAAAAACACCAATATCTGGGAAAACCCAAAGGCAAACTGTTCTACTGTCAAAGACTCTATCACCAATTTTTACTTGTGTCTGTGAAACATGCACAAATTTTGTGTGTAAAAACTGTATTAGTAGTTTGATTTTCTCTACATTATTATTATTGTTGTTTTAAAATTAGCCGGTGTTTCTATAAACATCAGAGATTAAAAGGTAATAATAATAATATAAAATTGATTTAAAAACAAATTGAAATACTTGGACAAATACTTGACTGGGTGTATACAAAGGTAAAGCTGTGAGTGTGGAAGGTTGTCTTTCTACATTTCTAGAACTTGTGAATCTGTGTGAACGGTTGTTTTGTGACGTACCCTCCTGAGCAGGTCTTTCTTAGAGGCCGAGTTGAGGACTTCAGGTATCTGCAGGTTGGCGTCCACACTGAGGCGGTGCTTCGGAGTCCGGGGGGTGGCGGGCCGAGTCGGCGTGCCATACTGTTTGTGTCTCGGAGGTCCGGGCTTGGGGTGAGAGTCCTCCTGGGCTTCAGACTGAAGAAGAAGAAACAACATTGAACAGAAATTAAATCACTTTTCTTTACTCCTCTCTGACAGTAAACTGAATATCTTTGAGTTGTGGACAAAACAAGACATTTGAGGACATCATCTTGGACTTTTCTGACATTTTATGGACCAAGCAACTGAACTATAAAAGGAAAAATTATTGCCAGATTGATCCCTAGTTGAAAAATAGGTCTGCAGATATGCGCTCCACCTGTTTTTACATGCTCCAAACACGTGAAAACTGGTGGAGTGCATGGGCGTACGTCGTTTGGACCTATTTTTCACTTGACAAGTTACTGACAAGGATTCATTTTTTCCATTTTCTGACATATTATGAACTAAACAACCAATCAATTACTCATAAAAATGATTGACAGAGCAGTGAAATATTCTCTCTGATCAGATGAGTACGAGCTGACATGATG
Organism: Lutjanus argentimaculatus; assembly: GCA_034769285.1. Lineage (NCBI taxonomy): Eukaryota > Metazoa > Chordata > Actinopteri > Lutjaniformes > Lutjanidae > Lutjanus > Lutjanus argentimaculatus. Next base: position 63,175 of record JAWZSL010000115.1, read on the forward strand.
AAGCTGGACTCACTGTTTGTTCTCCTCCCAGCCGCTCCTCCAGCGGTGAGGAGCGTCCTTCGTCTCCTTGGCTCCTCCGTCGTGGCTCCGCGGGGAGTGGGAGTCTCTGGTTTCCGAGTGGCGGTCCTCCGCGGGCCTCTTGGACCTCCTGCTCTCCAGCTGGTTCTTTTTGGGAGTGAGCCGGTCCTCTCTGCCGGGCTTGCCATGCTCGGGTTCGTCTGCGCGGACCCTCCTGGGTTTGCCAACTTTGTGAGATGACGGCGACGGGGACAGGGAGCTGCTCCTGGCTCGGCTCTTGGGCGAGCGCCTGTCCTTCCTCTTTGGGGAGGCAGTGGGGGAGCGCGACCTGGAGCGCGAGCGAGTGCGTTTCCTGGCGTGTGTCCGGGCGTTGCCTCCAGTCTTGAACTCGAGCTTGTCTGCGGCCTCGTCTCGGTCGTGTTTGGTTACAGAGCCGTTGACCAGCTTCCCTTTGTTGGACCTCGGAGGTTCTGGTCCCCGCGTCGCCTCCTCTCGCTCCTTCTTGTCGGTGCATCGTTTCTTCTCCTTCACCTCGCCATCTTTGGCCTCACCGCTCTTGTCTTGCGTGCGTTTCCTCAGCCGCGGGTCCTTCTTGGTGCCGTCAGCTGACTTCTGCGTCTCTGCCTCCGCCTGCTTGTTTTTACTTGGGACACTCTTTGCCATCGGAGACGGAGACTTGGACTTGGTCTTCTCCTCTGGCAGCTCTTTCCTCGGGGTCCTGGCCTTGTCGGTGCGGGCAGGTTTCTCGGGCATCACAGCAGGGCCTCCTGATGCCATCGTGTCTGATTTCTTCCCAGCGGGCTGTTCTTTGGTCTGGGAGGCGGCGGGGGTGCCGGTGCGGTTCAGACGGGGGTCTCTGGTGGACGTCTTGGTGTCTGCCTGAGTCTGAGGAGGAATCCAGGGTCGGACCACAGGAGCAGTTTGGGTCACTGGCTTCGTCGCCGTGTTCGCTGCCGTCGCTGCTCCGGTGGAGACAGGAGTCGATGTTGGTAACACAAATCCACCGGCCTGCAGACAGGAAACAGCTGTTAGTGCTTTTGTTTCACAGACAGGAAACAATTTTACATCTGAATCACAAAGATGGACAGAAAAACTCTTACAGACGGAGCAGCTATGAGGCCAATAAATCACATCTCTAACAGAAAACAGAGTCAGGGAAGTTTGTCACCGTAACAGAGTTTGTACATAATCTCCATTTCAAAATTCCAGACTAACAAGAGTCCACCCAGGAGGTTCTACCAAGAACCCTTTTATATTCCAATGATTTTATCTAGAACACATTCAGGAGGTTCTACCAAGAACTTTTTTATATTTCAACGGTTGTTTACATTTCTTTAAACCAATCACAAACATCGTGGGTGGAGCTAAGCCCGGGATGCAGCAACGGTGTGCTGCAAAAAAGTGTCGAGGGGGAACTTGTTTTGGTGGAACATTTGCACATCAGGAGGCGAACTTTGGCATTACAATGACAACATCACTGCAAAAGAAAAGCTAACTGCTGTTAGCTTGCTAATGTTTGCGTCATTAGCTTCTAAGGCGTTAATTTGCAGTTTTCAGCATGTAGGCTGCAGCAAGGAGGGTGTTCTCGTTTCCTGGGGACTTTGAAAACGTAGACAGCGGATGTTGCGATGCTGTTTGAAGCAAGTAACCGATGGCAGGACTCATACCTGCAGTGTGAATCTAGTGAGTCAGACTACGATATGATCGACTTAAGTGTGGCTAAGTTGGACTTTTAGTGATGGACTTTTAGTGATACAGCCAAGTATGTTCACTGTACCAAAAGAAAAGAACTGCAGGACACTGACTATGATGTTCACGCTCATAGTCGTGGTTCTCGTGACTCAGAATCAGCTGACGCATGAACATCAAGACAAAACAAGTACCAGCTGAGCTTTGGTCTGCTCCAGTTCCAACTCGATCTTCTTCTGCTGAAGCTCCAGGAGTTGTTTCTGTTTGGCCAACAGCTGCTGCCGGATCAGCTGCTCCTGGGTCAGACTGCACTGACTGACGACTGGGACCGGCGGGGGAGGGGGTGCTGCCGCTGCCGGTGGCGTCAGCGGCGGCGGAGCGAGGGCTGGCTGAGGAGAGGTCACCTCCTCAGACTGGAGACACGTTGAGGTCATAGAGGGTCAGAGGACAACGAAAGGGTTCGAAGTCAGAACACAACGACAAACAGAGTCTACCTGCCAGCTGGTTATTTACAGATTTAGATTCAACAGGAGACAAAAGAGGCTGTAAAAGTCGGAGATTAATCAATACTGATTTGGTTCCTTCCAGTTCACATGAAAGACAGCAGTGAATACAAAATGTTTAAAGGGATGTCTGTCTGTCTGCTTGTGACTTAATTTGATTTTTGTTTTTACGACCTTAAGTAACTTTCACTCATGCTCGAAAATGGGCGACTATTTTGATGATTGACTCACCTAGCGCAGAAATAATAAGATGATTAATCAGTCAGTCAACAGAAAGATCATCAATACGTTTCTTTTGGAGCAAATCAGCGCAAAACCCAAAGACATTCAACTCTCTGTCACATATGACAAAGAAAATGACAAAGTCCTGACATTTTACGAAGCTGGAACCAGATAAAGTTTGGCATTTGTGCTGGAAAAATGACTCAAAGAAGTAAGTGATGATTAAGATAGCTGTCATTTAATTTCCTGACAAGGCACTCAGAGTAATCGCTTCAGCTCTAGAGGAAAAAACTGATATATGTAGTCTATAACTTTGTTGTTTCAACATTTTAATAGTTTTAGAGTAGTAAAAGAGACAAATATAACAGTAAAAAGACCCAGGGGACTAAAGCAGTGCAGACCTGCTTTGCACAGGGTTTGTGCAGCTCTTAAAAGTAAAATTCAAGCATTTTCAAGGTTCTAAAACCACAAACTTCCAGACCCTGAGCCTTTATCTACATCTAAAGTGTTACTATGACTGTACTTGCAAAAATAAAGTTCACAGAGTTCCTTTATACCCACAGCAACTAGTGAAGACTATTAGTTTATTTTACCAGCTGCTCATATTAACTGATTTGCTCATAATTAATCTTTGCTAAATGACGCCACCAGACAAACAAATATGATGAGATTGTTTCACACGGTGTCTCAGTGTATCAGCTTGTTAAATCTAAATCTTTTCTAGTAAAATTAAAAATCAAATGTGAAAATGTGGGCAGTGATTGTCAAAATTATGGGGCAAAATGACAATTGAGTTAAAGAACATTTGCCCAAATATGTTTATTAGCAAAAACCTAAAACACTATCAGGATTACAGAGGCATTCAAATTCAACTCTAGGAATGAATTTTAGACCACAATTACAGCATTCAATAAATAAATATTTAAGACGTTCCCAAACAGAATTTAATATCATTTCACATTTTAAGACCTTTTGTTAATAAATGTGAATTTAAGACATTTTAAGCAACTGTTTGCATGAGTGATTGTATCAGCAAAACACCAGATTATGTTGAGATAAAACATTTTTCAAGGAGTATATTCAACCTCCAGCATACTTTTAATCCTAAAAACATGGTTAAAATTAAGCATTTTACAAACTTCCAAGACTTTGTATGAACACTAATGATTGACATGTACATTGACATTTAATGTACATATTTCTTCATATTTTTGTTTTCATCTCAACTTTTCTAAACTTTCAAAAACTTTGCAGTACAGTTTGGAACAAATTACAGCCAATTAATATTGTGTGTGCAACAACAAAGCAGAGGCGGCGCCCCGGTCTGATGGATGTGGTGTCTGGAGGACATACACACCTGTTTTAAGAACTTGGGGTTGACGTGAATGCTGGTGGGCGGCAGAGGCTTGATGGGCCAGGCCGGGTCCACGGAGTTGACCCGGACGTCCAGCGCGTACAGTTTCTTGAGAGGGAACACATCGTCCCACGTCGATCGTAACTTGAACAGACTCTTTCTAGTGTTTTCATCCACCTACAAACAGAGGACAGGACTTGGTCCACAGCTACCAACAAAAACCTACAACACACTTCAACAGCATCACAGCACAGGCTATTACAATCATTAGCACTAAAACTACAGCTAAAAATACTGGTTTAAACACTTTCTGGACAGGTAAAAATTGTAAACTTTTCTTTTATTAGCAGGACTACGTGATGGCTTTAAGTACACAGGAGCAGAGTGCACGAGATCACACATAAAAAGCAAGCAACACAACAAACAGGAGGGAAGTGAAGGTGGCTGCTAAAGATGTTTTAGTGCTTAAATTCTTAGATATGCTAAACAGCAGCAAAGAGAACTGTACCTTTTCAAAGACACATATAAATGAAGTGATTAGGTTTTTAGCAAACACTGCAAGGTATTCTCCTCCAACATTCTTCACTATGGAATCCACTAAGTACAAAACTGGAAGCTTCTCGGTAGATGGGGCCTGGAGCAATAGAGAACTCAACAAGTTTAGAAAACAACAGGGGTTAAAAAACCAACATTTCAGAACAAATGCTCAAATCACAACTTGGACAACAGGATTAACACGGCCAAATGGCCTCCCCCTCACCACCCGCTCTGTGAAAAAATCTTTAAAAAAAAAAGTCAAAAAGACAAAAAATAAAGTTGGTGCCAAGCGGGGAAAAAGTGACAGACCTGACACATCTGAATGAAAAAAAAAGCAGTCCAAAGGTTTCTTTCTTCATTCTGGAATCAAAATAATCCTCAAACTCTGAGGAAAAATACTCCCAATGAACTCCTTCGATGCAAAAAATAGAAAATATACAGAGAAATCTTCAGTAATGATCAGTCAAGTTCAGTGTCTGTGACAATGATCCTGTCCCAGAGTCAGAGGAGGACAAAAAAACAAGTCCGAGAAAGTCAAAAAAGGAGTCCAGAAGTCCTCAGGAGCCGTTTTACCTCCAAAGAGGGTTTTTTTTTTTCCCTTGAAACCACTCTTTGTACTTTACCCAGATGAAACGTTAGACAGTTTTTCTCTTTAACTGTACACCCAGTGGGTTTTATTCACTCATTCTTTCAAAGTTTTACCCCTCAAAATGTTTTTTTCTCCCTTCACTTGTTAAAAAATATCAATAACCCCATTAGAACACAGAAGTCATATGTTTAAGCTAAAGAAGCTGCATTTAAACTTTAAACAGGAGTCTACTGTCTGTGAACTGCAGCGTCAGGTGATACTGAGTCACACTCAGCTGTGTCAATGTAAACCAGAGTCATACCAATAAATTACACTGGGAAATAAAAAATGACAAAAAGCACATTTCACATTTTTTATTATAAACATTTTAACCATTCAATGACATTTCAGTAATTCAAAAATCCACTAGTGAATTAATGCAGAGAAACTTCTGTTCTGATCCGATCAAGTGAGCAAAGCTTTTGTTATGGCCAGGTGTGAAATAGTGAAACACTGAGCACAGAGGTTAAAACTGAGGCAAACTGCTGACTGGAACCATTTCCATAGAAGCTGGAGGGACTTAAAAGAGGCCACGTCCCCGGGGTGATACAACAGCTAACTGACATGTTTATTAACAATAGATTAGACTGAAAACCATTTAAAACATCAGAGTGGCCTCAAATGTGAGCAAGAGAACACAGACGAATGGATGAAATAACTTGTGGCTGTGAGGAGTCAAATTAAGATCCACCGTAACTCAAAATAGATTTTTTTTAATGTATTCCTTCTGCAGACAGCTGTGATCTACTGTAGTGGTTTTAAAACTTGGGTTAGGGGACCAACAAGAGTTCCTGAGTGGAGTGTAGGGGGTCCCCAGCAAAAGAAGGAACTAAATATTTTAACTTTTATCACAATTTCTTTTTTTTGTTTTTGTTTTAAAGTTGGAATCACAAGGGAAGAAATAAAGTTGGCCGTTTTGACTGATAGTAATTAATAGTGATCCTAGCTTGATCACTGACTATGAAATAGGGCTGAACAATTTTGCCAAAATTCCCAATTGTGATTATCTTAACTGACAGTTGCAATATTAGAAGAAATGATCATTTTTACATAATTGTTCTCATTTATATTGAAAAACATTAAAAGTTTAATTAATTTTACAGTGATAAGTTCCAAACAATGTAGAATTGCAATGATGTGTTGTTAATCAATTAGCTGTCAACCATTAACTTACTTATTTTGGTAATCGGTTAATCAGTTTGAATCTTTTCTTTTTAAAGGAAATTGTCAACATTATCTGATTTCAGTTTCTTAAATGTGAATTCTAACTTTTTTCTTAAAGTAGTCAAACTAATAAATCAATAACCAGATAGTTGGCAATTAATTTAAAAATCGATTACTTGTTGTAGCTCTAAATAACTATATTTTAAAATCCTTTACAAGCATACAAGAGCCATTTTGTACCATGACTCTCTCTTGTTTTGATTTTTTAAAACCTTTTTGTTGGAGTCATACACTCCAATACAACTTTTCTGTCTTCATCTCTCTCATCGTTTGTCTACTTGCAAACCACTCTACAGTTTGCTTCCTTTCAGTCAGGGTTGCCAGGTTGATGGTTTCCCTGTGGAACTGGCCTACATTTGAAGTGTTGCAGATCTGTTTTGTCTGCATTTTACATGAATAATATCTAATGAAGTAAAAAGCCATATTTTAAATGAAATATGTTTATATGCATATCCTATCAAATTGACTCCAGGCCAGATCAACACATTCACATGCATATTTACTGTAAGTATATGATTAAAATAAAGTGTTGTAACATGATAAGGTTTCCGAATTACAATCAGGCATTGCATTAACTACAATAACTGCATATGAAGTAAACAGTACATTTATACTGTCCCTGTTGGCAGGGAGACGTAGAAGAAAAACTGAAAAGATAAAGCAACAAGTTGGTTTATGTTCACAGCTCTACTTTATGATAATATGCAACTACTGTATTTTATGATATATGTAATTAAACATGTCCATTTTAGAACCTCATTGAAAGAACAGTTTTGGCAAAATCGCTTTTAATGCCGACATTTTTTGTAGATCCAACACATTTTGTAATGCTTTTGTAATGTTTTTTGTAATGTTTTTGTAATGATTTTATATAGGCATATTCTGAGTTCTTATATTGGACTGGTTGTGTTACAGACCTGGCAACCCTGCTTTCAGACGGCATAAACATTTAATGGCACTTGCTCAGCCTTTCCTATTAAGTAAGTTTTGGTCCCATCTGTTTTTAAAAACAATATTTCATCACATCATCATCATCAGTACTTTGCCAACACAACTATCCAAACTTAACCCGTGTTACGGTGGATTTTCACTCTCACCGGGCCTCAGAGCAGAGCTAACTGCTAACTGCTAACTGTTACTGATAAAGTCATGGAACTAAATGTACGTATAAATAAACTCAGTTTCAGTATAACACACATGAACTAACGTTACGTGAAGAGGCTGTAGTGTGTGTGTGTGTGTGGTGTACCGGAGCCTATCACTGTTAGTCACGTGGTGTGAACACAGCGCGGGCCGCCATGTTGAGCTGGACGCTAACAGGCTGACGGGGCCTCTAACAGCCTCCTGACGTTACATACATGGACATACAGCATCTGAAGTGTAAAGTATTCTATATGTATAAAAACCTTGCTTATTTGCGCTTCAATAATAGCGACGATATCCTTGGCGAAGTGGAGGTTTTCCTCGGCCAGGATGGTCAGCATGTTGATGTGCGGCTTGCTGTTGAACGTCAGGTCTTCCAGAGAGGACTGGTACTCTCGGCAGGCGTCTTCTCTCGCTGCTTTGTCGTCCATCTTTGAGCTGAGCGACCCGGGAAAACCTACAGCCGCCTGATCGATACCATAACCACTGATCAGCAGGCAGTCCATCAACTCATGTAGCTAACGCTCAGGCCGGACTCGCTGAAGAAATAACGCCGGGTTCGTGGTTTCTTTTCAGCCGCCGCCTGTCGTCCTTCTCTGCCCACGTTCGACGACGACGACAAGATGGCGACTGTAACTGAAGGCCTCATACGTCACACCCAGAATCTAACGTGTGACGCGGCGTCAGCGCAGTCTCATTGGCTCATCTCAGGTCCTCTGGGCCGGGCTTTTGATTTTCATTGGTTCGATAAAATAACAGCCACACAAATGAGCCAATCAGCTTGGAGCAATGCGAGCTTATTATTACATAACGAAAGACACAACAACATGAGGCCGGAGCATGGCGGCTCACTCACACACCAGCTTTATCCTGAAAATGTAGTTTCTCAACATTAATACTACTACATTAACAAATCTAGTGTATGGAGTAAATATCAATTCCAACTACTTGGTGGGATATGTTAAAATATATGAAAATAAACGAGAAAACATGACGTACAATAATATGATCAGTGTGCATTTATGTAACATATGTATACGCAATTACACAAAAATGATGGCCTCCAACGTCTGTAAAAGCCCCACGTGAACAAGGAGTGCACTATACATAATCAGCTGATAACAGGAATTTGATGTCATTATTTATATTTAATATTCTGATAGTGAAATTATAGCTGATGGATAAAAATAAACAAAATCTGATTTGACAGATTATGTCAAAACATTTAATTTCAAGTTTACAAGAAAAAATAATGAACATTTGAAGAGTCAGAACTTGTATTGTGTATTCCTGATATGAACTAAATTAGATGAAAAACATTTTTTCATTGTAATTCTAATGACTGCATTTTGATTTTCTGATTAAATTATCATGGAATACGTTACTTTAAGACTATATCCACATTAAAATCTGAAAACCAGCCCAGAGAGTATTCTCAAAAAGCTCAGCCATTCAGATTAGAAAAACAATGGCCTTTGGAACATTAAAATATATTAAAATATGAAATGTGTAGCCTAAGTGATCAATATGCATGTTGCACTTTGCCTGTAAGACACGCACTTTGTCTGTTCTGAGGTCCTCAAAATCAGATTTGCACGTGTCAACTAAAATCACAATTTCAGGGTTCGTACACCTTTATACCAAAGTCAAATTCAAGCACTTTTCAATCATTTTCAATCTGTTTCAGCTCCTCCCAGCTGTGGTAAATAACATATTTATACACAAAATGATTGTTTCTCCTCTTCATCACATTAAATCAGATGTTATTGTGCTGTTATCAACCAAAATTATTTTGTGACAGAATTCTGCAGACAAGAGACAAATTAAATGAAAACGCAACAAAGTTTCATGTTTCTAAATGTGTCACCTGTCTGTAAGGAGATTTGACTTCCTGTTAGAGGTGAGAATTTTGTGCATTTTTCTTTAACTGATAGTTAAAATACTAACAATTGATTGTTTGATGAAACATTAATAATTAATAAGAGATAAAACACATATTTTGTTCTCTTTTTTCCTCTATTTTTCATCTTTTATGTTTAATTTTAAGTTTCCTTATCCAGTGAACGGCTCCACCAGACAAAACAATGTCAAATTTGCCTATGGGGACAATAAAGTATATCGTATCATATCGTATCGTAAATGAGAAAAAATTAATGCCATTTCTAGATTATTCATTAATTATCAATTAATGCATGCTTAATCAGTTAAATTCTTATTTAGTAATTAATTGATTAATGATTAATCATTAACTTCCTGTACAATCTGGCTCAGCAAATATCTGACTTATTTTATTTTTTATGTAAAAATTTAACTAGCTGGTTCAGTCAGGCAGCAATTTATTTTGAAAGTAATCTGATTACAATTTCAAGCAGTTTCAGGCACTGTATTCAAAATCCAAGCACTTTTCAAACCTTGAAACATTAAAATTCATGTGTTATCAAGGATTTCCAGCACCTGTACGAACATGAATTTTATCTGTGATCAGCCTTAGGGGCTCTGAGGAAACAAGGTTGGGTTAGGAGCCAGATTTCACCTCAACTGTGATCTTTGTTGTTGTCAAAGTCACACAATGATAAAAAATATGTCTCAAGTTTGAAGTTTTTCTTTTACACTCAAGTGTGCTTTTGGCAAAGAAAGAGATTTTACGCCTGGATAACTTGCAGGAATGTTGCGTCAGGTTTTGTGTTGGTGAGAGTTAACCCTGTCAGTGTCACAGCTGCCATGTAAGGCTCCAGACTGCTCAGATATTATTAGACGCAGTAATCAAACACCACACTGGGTGGAGGAGATGTCGCATCACTGTCATCCAATCCAACACGCAGAGGTGGAGGCAGAACTCAGATCCTTCAGGAAAAAGTACTTAAAGTATTCAGCTAATGATCATTTCAATTATGGATTAATCTGCTGAGGATCATCAAATGTTTGTAGTATCACTGTCCTGTGAGAACCATGTATCTCTAAAGTGTCAGAAAACAGCCTTTTTTCAGCTTTGTGGATTAAAAAGTTCAGTATTTGTCTCTGGGATGTCGTGTAGAAACATAAAGTTTAATAAAGTGAAACTCAAGTAAAGTACAAAACAAGTACAGTACTTAGTTACTGATTACAACTCTGAACTAATGCAAGATGGACATTAATGGTTTGACAGTGACTGATGATTGAATAAATATTAAATTTAAAACCAATTATCTGACTAATTAGCAGGCAGCAGAGCCAAAGCTCAGTGTTGTGTTTTAGTATTTTCTAGATTTCTCCTTTATGTCAATGTCACTATTCACTTATCTTAAGATTCTGTTCAATAAATATAGTTTTTTTTGTACATGATTCTGTTCTGTATAGATCTGCTTATTCTTAAAGCGACAAATGGAACAAACTGGTTTAAAGGAGGGAGGGCTGTAGTGGGAGCACTGGGCTGTCAGCTGTGACTGTGTGCTAAATGGTTTACATGGCCCTTGTGGCAGTTCGGAGGGGCCCTTAGCAGAATTTTGCTCAGGGCCCCATGGAGGTCAGGACTGACTCTGTTGCTGATTATTTCCTCCAGTAATCAACTGAGTGTTTGGTTGGTTGTAAAAATTCAGAAAATAGTGAGAAATGCCATTGTGTATGTGTGTATTTGTGTGTGCACACTGTGACTGTTTCTTATTCCAGATAAAATCATTTTTCCACTATTTAAAATACAAGTAAAAATTAATGAGAAAAAAATGAAGGCAATGAACTTTAATGTGTTTAAAAAAACAAATAAGATTAGCAAATGTAATTTCATTTTTGCCTTTGAGTTTGTACAACTTAGACTTTTTGCTTTGTTCCTAATCAGTCTTAAAGTCCAGTTTATTTTGTTGTTCATTAAGTTACACAGATAATTGGTTAATTATATAAACCTGACTAAACAATGGTTTCTGATGTCACACATGATGCCAGTTACTGATCCACACAGAGTCACAGTCTGCAAAACAAATTCACCTAAAAGTCTTTTTTCCCTACAAAGGCAGAAAAATATGAAATGATCTGAAATAATTTCACATTTTTGTGAAGATTTGAAGATAGATAAATAAATATAGAATTATAACTTGTTATAACAAATCTCCTCAAACAATATGGACTTTTTAAAGACTTTTTAAAACACATTTTTCTAAACATGTTTATTTATTTATTTTTATTTAAGTATACCGTCTAATTTCTAATTTATATTTATTCCTAAATTCTTGCCTCATTTTTTCACTGGCATATTTTTGTATGAATGTATTTATTTATTTTATATTAATATACTGACTAATTTATATATTTATGTTTACCTTTACTCATATATTTTACTACACTATACATTTACTATGAATGTGTTTTGTTCGTTTGTGTATTAATTATTGACTTAAATGAAATTCCATAAATACTGAGGCATGTCACAATGATAAAAACACTCACAAAAATAACACAACATTCACCAGGTGGCGCTCTGGTGTAATGTAACCGCCACAACACCGACGAAGAAGAAGTAGGAGGAAGAGAATCACAGCCGGGTTACGAAAACAACCGCAAGCAGCAGCAGCCGTTGTTAGCATCCTGTTAGCCTGTTAGCAGCTAACGTTAGCGCCATCATGGCGGCAGTGCGCAGCTTGAGGGTGTCGGTGAAATCAGAAAGCGGCTCGGAGCGCTCGGACTCGGACTCGGACTCCGAGTCGGACAGAGATGCCCGCGAAGCCGAACCGATGGAGGTGGAGGAGGGAGAGCTGGAGGCGGAGGACATCTCCGTGAACCGCTCCCTGAAGGAGCTGCTGCCGGTAAGCGTCCCGACGAGGCCTCATGAGACCGGGGACTGGCGTCGCTCGCGGCCCGGAGAACAACGCGTAGTGTCGGCGCGTGGTAACTTGGACTCCCGGATCTCTACCCGGGAGCTGGTCGGTAGCACCGTGGCCGTTTCAGACTGACGGTTAATAACGGTTAACTGCCTTTATGACGGACTGGTTTATATTCATGACGTGTTTGATCAGCAGCTGGTGTTCGCTTGTTTATTTCAGTCACTTGTTGCTGGAAGCTTCTTAACGTTTCTGCTGTGTAAGTGTGCAGTGATCGTGCCACCAAAGTCCAGTCAAAACACTGGAAAATAAATGTTTTTACGGACGAAGGAAGGCACGAGGTTAAAAATGATGAACAATTGTTTATGATTCTGATACCTGAGCAGTCAGTGGTCAGTTCGGCCTGATCCTCATCACACATTTAAGATTTATTTATAACTTTTAGAGGTAGTTAGTTCCTCTGCTCTCAGCTCGTCTCATCATCATGTCGTTCACAGACAGCATACATCAGCTGTAGAGGAAGAGGCTTTCTGCGGGTTTAACTGATGGTTTTCGCCAGGGTACGAATGATCACTATCTCACTTTGTCAAATTAGAAGTCGTTTGAATATGAGTGTGGTGTGACATTATCAGTTAGTCAGCCTCAGTCTTTCTTCACTCATGAGGTTAAAAACGTCTCAAATTTACTTTAAAAACACATTTTTGAATACATGTCTATGGAGAGTTGTTGATGTGTTCACACATGCTCTTATTTTGACACCCATCCAACTTAAAAAAGGGATGGACAATAAATAATGGAGCTATAAATTATCTGCAGATAATGGGGGAATCTGTATTATTTCTTATCATTCCAATAATAAAGTTATTTCTGGTTAAATTCAGCTATAATAATTTATGACTTGACAAATTATGTCAAAGCATTTAATATGAATTCTTTGGCAAAAACCTCTGAGCCTGTCTCAGCTGTACATAAACTGCAGGTTATATGAACTACTTCCTAAAGCACAAAAATGGGAAATTCTCAATTCTCTTATCAGGACCATCCATGAAAATCAGGTAGTTACCAGTCATTGACAGATTGGTCTCCAGTGATATATTTGTCCCCCCAGAGTCAGAAAGAGACAGGTGGATGATGAGTGAGGACGGGAACAGAAATGACATCCTGAGAAACGTCAGTGAAAGTGTTTGTGCTGCTGTTTCTCAGGATACGAGCCGGCGGTATGAGAACAAGGCGGGAGCGTTCATCACTGGGATTGACGTCAACTCGAAGGTAGGACACCAACACTGACACCCGCACACACACACACACACACACACACACACAGACATCCTCCAGACAAGATGTCTCATAAGGTTTTACGCTTGAAGACTGATGAAATTATTATTATTATATTATTATTTAAGTTTTTCTTGTTGTTTCTTCACTTATTGTGAAATATATCCTGCATCAGCCTGTTGGGATTCATTTCACAATAATGATCTGCTCACTGTACGTCATACCTTACATAGTAATTACAAATTACATGACAACACTGGACAATACAAACAATACAAGACAAGTGTCTTTACACTGAAGTAGGAGACTGGTAAACTTCAAAATGCTGCGCTGCTCTCACAGTTTAGCTCCACCTTCTTCCTTTCATCAACATCACATTACTAACATATAAAGAACTGATGTTTGATATTTTTGAATTGATGCAAAATCATCCACCTGCATCTGAGATGTTTCTCACAAAGACTTCAGACAGAGAAAGTGAAACCGTGACACCAGAGGAAAGTACAGATGGTTACATGTAGATGGAGCTGCAACTAACAGTGATCTTCATTGTAGATTAATCTGTTGAGTCGTTTCTCGATTAATTGAATAGTTGTTTGATTCATAAAATGCCAGAAAATGGTGTAAAATGTTTCCCAAAAGTCCAAGATGACGTCCTCTAAAGTCTCTAAAGTCTTGTTTTGTCCACAACTCTGAAAATAATGAGTACAGGAAAGACTTGAAAACTACGTCTGTGTGCTCCACATGTTCGGACCCATTTTTCAAGTCTTTCCCATACTGATCAATTTTATTATCAGTTAATCTGTCAATCATTTTCTCAATTAATCAATTAGTTGTTTGGTCTATAAAATGTAAATAGTGTTTTCCAAAGTCAGTTAATAATTGATCAGTTGTTGCAGCTCTACATGTAGAGAAACGTTTAGGATGCTGTGAGCAGTGTGTTCAAAGCGTGTGTGTGTTTTCATCAGGAGGCAATCGAGAAAAAAGAGAAGCGAGCGAGACGTTTCCATTTCTGTGGTGAAGAAAGTGTCGCTCAGAGGAACTTTTTCCTGGATAAAGACGTCATGAAGAAGGGTGAGTCATCCCCCGACACCCACCTGACCTGTTTACAGGTGTTTACAGCTGCTGTTTGTACTCACTGTGTGTGTTTGTCTTCTTCTTCTCCTTCTTCTGTGGGATTCAGCGATCCCCAGACTGCGTCTGGAGGCGATCCACGTGACGGGCGTGGACGACATGAGCACGCAGGATGTCTTTGGATATTTTAAGGAGTATCCTCCAGCACACATCGAGTGGATCGATGACACGTCCTGTGAGTATGACACACACACACACACACACACACACACACACACACACACACACACACACACGTTGTGTTTCCATCACTTCTGGGGACATTACATTAACTTACATTCATTTCCTGCAGACTTATCCTGACCCTACCCATCACAAGTCCCTGCCTAAACCTAACCCTAACCCTGACCTTATCCTAAACCTAACCTTACCCTAACCCTGACTCAAGTCTTCACCCTAAAATTTAATGATTTACCTCATGGGGACTTGCAATTTGTCCCCATAAAGTAGGCGAGACCCCACAATGTGAGTGTGTAAACAGATTTGTGTCCCCACAACAATAAGTAATACACGTCCACACACACACACACACACACACACACACAGACACACACAGACACACACAGACACACAGAAGGATTTTGAAAATGATCTAATTGCAATTGTTTTGACTGATATTGCAATTTTGATATTTGACATTCTGCCTTTATCAAATATTGCACCTCCTGCAATTTGAAAATTGCTGAAAGACATATTGTGATTTTGCTAAAATTTCAGTTAATTGTGCAGCCTGAGACAAAACTCAGGAAAGGAATGCAGCAGAGTTACAGTGTGCCATCTTAGGCACCTCACGATTCGATTTGATTATGATTCAGGGTGCTACGATTCGATTATTAAACGATTATCACGATTATCACGATTATCGATGCATCTTTCTCCCCATACAGGATTTCTTTTAAACAAGGTATATTTGTCAGCATCCATTAAATAAAGTAAACAAACAAATTTACCTCCATTATCTTTTATTTATATCAGACCAAACGATCCAACACATTTCCCACAACAAAAATCTGCTCTTATTACATAAAGTGCCTTTAGAAATAAGACTTCTTTTAAAAACTTCAAACTTATACAGTACTGTTCTAAATGCATACATTAGATCATTATACACTGCACAGTATAATACACAACTACACTCTGTAGTCTGGGTCAATGTCCCGCCTACAGCACATCTGATTGGTTAGAAGTTATGGGTAATCAATCAGCACAGACACACTGTGTCACAGGGTGAGACAGAGCTGCAGCGGTGATCAGAGAGGAGCTGTGTAGAAGTTAAGACAGCTGATATCACCAAAGTTTCAATAATTATCACAGTCTTATGATCTGTTTCTATGACGACAGCATAGTTACATCAGTGAAAAAAGTCATGGTCTGGATTTCACTCAAGACGATGTGACGGATTTTAAATCAGTCGCTGTTCTCAGAGATGCGCTGCAGCAGCATCTGTCCTGTCTGTTCACTGCGACTCTGCACTGTGATTTCAGGTATTATAACTTATACAAAAGTAACAGTGACAGTAAAACTATGATGCTCACACGTAGTCCGCAGATCACATGTGTGCTGAACCGTGGAAGGCGATCCGTACGGGACACGGATCAACTGCGATCCGTTGCGCCCCTAATTTCAACCCTGAAGAATGAACCTCACGCTCAGTGACAGTAGCCAGCGAGTTAGCTGGCGCCGTGTTGGCTAACAGTCTGTTATGAGTCCGTCCCTTAAAACTGTCCGGGCGGCTTTTTTCGTTCCGGCCAACTTCCAGGTGCTGCGGTTGTGTTTCTGTGATTTTGCTATCATGGAAAATAATCGATTTTTGAACATTTGTTAATCGTTATTGATCGTCATGTGACGCATCGCGATGTATCTAAGATTCGATGTATTGACACACCCCTAGCCGTCATACTGACCCTCGTGATTGGCCGGACGTCTCTGTGCCGTCTGAAGATGAAACTCTCTGAGGTCTGAGGAGCAGGTCGGTCACAGCTCCTGTGTGTCTCAACTCCATCTGCTCGTTTCCTAGGTAACGTGGTGTGGCTCGATGACAACACATCTGTCCGAGCCCTCGTCAACAGCAGCCGGATGCCTGACCCGGAGACGGTAACCACGGAGACGAGGAGCACCAACCAGTCTGGAGAACAGAGCAAAGGTCTGTTTGTGTGCGTGTGTAGAAACATGCTGAGCAGGTTTCAACAGGGAGGAACAGAGTATGGAAAACTGACGCGTGTTTTTCACCTGGCAGGTCGTCGGGGTCAAAGGTCAGATGATGATGAAGACGATGAGGAGGAGGGCGAGGTGGACGAGGATGAGGAAGAGGCGGTGAAGAAAAGCAGTGAGGAAATTGAGGCGAAGGACAGCGACGGTGAGGCGGAGCAGAAGAGGAAGGCGGAGGGCAGACAGGTGGGGTTAGATACCTCAAACACAAACTGATTGGATTTATTGATCGGCTCCCATAACTGATCCACGATCGGTGTGCTTCAGATGGACGACCTGTCGGGGGCGGAGAGAGCGTCTCTGCTGAGGAACGACCTGCGACCAGCCGTCAAAGCCTTCAAAGGAAACAAACTGTTCCTGCGCTTCGCCACACAAGGTCACACACACACACACACACACACACACACACACACAGTTTCTTCAAATCCTTAAAATCTGTAAAACCTAAACTCAAATATTAGTTCACTCAGTTAAACATAGTCGTGGATAATAGGGCAGGCTGTTGAATATTTATTCAGTTAGGGACATTTCAGTCTCAGTACCAGTTCAGCTCAGAGAACTGATGCTGTAAGTTGTACAGGACTAACCTCTAACCTGGTGCATTATTAAAAATATTCATGTTTATATTAAGAATTGACCCCAAAGCAGGAACATTAACAGACTTTTCTTTAACATTGTTTTAAATGAATTCTCCATTTTTATTCAGATACTTTTATTTTGAAATTATATTGTGACAGTATGAATGTTAATTTCCTTCCTGTAGCTCCGCTGCCTGCTCATGTAGCTCAATAACTGGATTCCCTCTCTGTCTGTCGTTCACGTTGTTCTAAATGTAAAATCATTTTCATAGTTTCATCTGTATTAGACATATTTTCACATTTGCATTTTTAAATTTTTTATTGTGATGTCATTTCCTGGATCATTTCAAATGCTTCATATCTAAAATCTGTGCATCTTAAACTCAAAACTACGGCCTCAGTCCTGTTTCTGTAGTAAAGTAGTGTGACGTGATGACATCATCACGAGCGAACAGTGTGATGAGCTTTCTGCTGTAAGAAGAATGAGTTCTGTAACCAGTATGATTTTTATTTTAATGGATTTAAGTGAGGTCAGGCGTCGCCTGTAGGAGGTCCGTGTTTTAAAAAGGTGAAGTTAAATCTCTCAGCGACCTGTGCAGGTAAAACCTTCAGCAGCTGCGGTTGAAGTGGTCATGTGACTTTGACCCAGACAGCGCAGGGTTAAACACAGCTGAGCTGACGGCGGCTCTGTGGAGACGAGACGAGTGAATACAGGTTTGATTCTGTGTTTGTGTGCAGATGATAAGAAGGAGCTGGGCGCCGCTCGTCGCAGCAGATACTACATGAAGTACGGAAACCCGAACTATGGAGGCATGAAGGGAATCCTCAGCAACTCCTGGTGAGACTCAAACACTGTCCTCTGATCAGTTTAATCAAGGGATTTGTTTATTTTTTTTAACTTTGGTATCATACAGTGGTGAAATCTCAAACACAGCCGTCGCTCTGCAGACTAGCTCATTGGCTAAATAAAAACCAGCTGGTGATGGATTCAGCCCGTTGTTGAGGGAGATAACGTCCGTCCAGTCAGCCAGCCCTTCTGCCATTTAAAAAATCAGTTTTTGACATTTGTGAATCGATGCAGAATCGTCCACGTCCGTGTTGTGATAAATTTAAGAATCTCATTTCTTTCCTTCACCTCTGTTCGGTGATGTGCAGCATGATGATTGAATCTCATGTGTTTTTCTTCAGGAAGAGGAGGTATCACAACCGGAGGATCCAGAGAGACGTCATCAAGAGCAAGAAGCCTCTGATTGGAGACAGCATGGGACACACACCTCCGTACACACACCGCCACTCCGGTAGAAACTATCAATAATTAAAACTTTATTTAAATGCAAAGTCAGGTCTGAGAACAGACTGAACGGAGTTTAGCAGCAGGCAGAAACTTCACTGTGACAAATATCAACAGTTTTTATTCCACTGAACAAATTTTCACTGAATGAAATCGATGTGATCGAAGAAAACCAGATTATTAATCTGATGGTTTTTGTTCAGCTGACCTGGTCAACCTGCCCGAGGAGCCAATCAAGGAGGAGGAAGAGGAGGAGGAGGAGGAGGAGGAGGAGGAGGGTGACGAGGACATGGACTCAGACGACAGGGTGGTGGAGTACAGAGAGCGAGGAGGAGGAGGAGGAGGAGGAGGAGACAGGGAGAGAGGAGGAGAAAGGGGCGGCAGTGGCTCCCGGTCGCTGGGGGCGGGGCTTCGCAGCCGGGCAGAGCGCTCTCCATCTCCGTGGTCGGAGTCGGACGAGATGGACTACGACCTGGAGCTGAAGATGATCTCCACGCCATCACCGAAGAAGAGCAAGAAGATGACGATGTACGCCGACGAGCTGGACAGTCACTTGAAGAGCATCAGGTCAGAGTCTCACCTGTCACCTGGACGCTCCAGAGTGAATGATAATATGGTGACGATGACAGGTGACGTCAGGGTTACGGATGATTTTATTTAAATATATAAATAAAAACAGTTTATTTTCTCAGGCTTCTGGGTTTGTGAAGTGAACACAGTGATTAAGGACGAGTGCATGGAGACCTGATTTCATATCACAGTAAAATAAAATGAATAAAATTCAGCCGTTGTTGTTTTCTACACCTCAGTGTGAGGAGAGCAGGTTGTCATGTCTGCTTCCTCCTCGTGTGAGTTCAGCTTCATCATTCACTTCAAAAAAATGACTGAGGAGGAAAAACTGCATTTGGTTTACGTTAAATTTAAATGTTTTTTATAATAACGATTAATCAGTTAATTGTCAGCTGTTATTTTGTCAGCATTTTTGACTGAATTCACTGATTTTTCATCTCACAGTATATTCAGTTCTATAAGGACGCCCAGTTCCACCGAGACAAAATATCTCCGTAAAAATAAAAAATAAAAAGTCAAAATTTTGACTTTTTATCTCATTTATTCTTTTTTTAATAAGCTCTTGAATGTTGGTCGGTCGCGTCAAAAAAATCCACTTTTCAGACAAAAATCTGAGAAAAGAGAATCTTGTGAAAGAGACATTTTTGTTGTTTTGTTTGTTGTTTTCTGCCAGTGTGGCAGAGAGCAGTTAGAACGTTGTGTTCTTTTGTTTGTTTCTCATGTTCTGTTTGTTCTGCAAGCAGGAACCGGATCGGGGGTTCCGGATCACAGAGCAGACCCAAATCCGCGTCTCCCACCAAGGTGACGGACGTGCGGCAGCTGCTGGAGGAGAAGAGACAGGGACTGTCTCAGCACAGCAGACAGCCCCCCCCGGTGGTCTCCAGTGGAAAGACAGGTGTGTGTGTGTGTGGTGTGTGTGTGCGCGCGCGCTCAGGCCAGATGTTCACATGATTCCAGCTGCTGCTGTTTGTCGCTCTTCGTTCACTCCTCCGTCACCGTGTGTTTGTAGACGTGCGGCAGCGACTCGGGAAGAGACGCTACTCTCCAGACAGACGGCGCTCCCCCTCCCCCGTCTCCCCCAGAGACACACCTCCAGCCAGAGAACCAATCAGAGACGTGCACCGCAGACTGGGCGTGGCCAGCCAAGACAACAGAGGCGCCTTCTCCAACTCATCCAAAGACAGAAAGACAAGTATGCAAATAAACTGCACCAACCTGTTCTCCTCCTCTTCTTCATTGTTCTCTTCTTCTTCCTCACTGTTCTCCTCCTCTTCTTCCTCACTGTTCTCCTCCTCTTCTTCCTCACTGTTCTCCTCTTCCTCTTCCTCACTGTTCTCCTCTTCCTCACTGTTCTCCTCTTCTTCCTCACTGTTCTCTTCTTCTTCCTCACTGTTCTCCTCCTCTTCTTCCTCACTGTTCTCCTCCTCTTCTTCTTCCTCACTGTTCTCCTCTTCTTCCTCACTGTTCTCTTCTTCTTCCTCACTGTTCTCCTCCTCTTCTTCCTCACTGTTTCTCCTCCTCTTCTTCCTCACTGTTCTCCTCTTCCTCTTCCTCACTGTTCTCCTCTTCTTCTTCCTCACTGTTCTCCTCTTCTTCCTCACTGTTCTCTTCTTCTTCCTCACTGT
Organism: Lutjanus argentimaculatus; assembly: GCA_034769285.1. Lineage (NCBI taxonomy): Eukaryota > Metazoa > Chordata > Actinopteri > Lutjaniformes > Lutjanidae > Lutjanus > Lutjanus argentimaculatus. The sequence continues at coordinate 83,961 of JAWZSL010000115.1, forward strand.
TCTCCTCCTCTTCTTCCTCACTGTTCTCTTCCTCTTCTTCCTCACTGTTCTCCTCCTCTTCTTCCTCACTGTTCTCCTCTTCCTCTTCCTCACTGTTCTCCTCTTCCTCACTGTTCTCCTCTTCTTCCTCACTGTTCTCTTCTTCTTCCTCACTGTTCTCCTCCTCTTCTTCCTCACTGTTCTCCTCTTCTTCCTCACTGTTTCTCCTCCTCTTCTTCCTCACTGTTCTCCTCCTCTTCTTCCTCACTGTTCTCCTCTTCCTCTTCCTCACTGTTCTCCTCTTCCTCTTCCTCACTGTTCTCTTCTTCTTCCTCACTGTTCTCCTCCTCTTCTTCCTCACTGTTCTCCTCCTCTTCTTCCTCACTGTTCTCCTCCTCTTCTTCCTCACTGTTCTCCTCCTCTTCTTCCTCACTGCTTCTCTCCTCTTCTTCCTCACTGCTCCTCTCCTCTTCTTCCTCACTGTTCTCTTCCTCTTCTTCCTCACTGTTCTCCTCTTCCTCTTCCTCACTGTTCTCCTCTTCTTCCTCACTGTTCTCTTCTTCTTCCTCACTGTTCTCCTCCTCTTCTTCCTCACTGTTCTCCTCCTCTTCTTCCTCACTGTTCTCCTCCTCTTCTTCCTCACTGCTTCTCTCCTCTTCTTCCTCACTGCTCCTCTCCTCTTCTTCCTCACTGTTCTCCTCCTCTTCTTCCTCACTGTTCTCCTCCTCTTCTTCCTCACTGTTCTCCTCTTCTTCTTCCTCACTGTTCTCCTCTTCTTCCTCACTGTTCTCTTCTTCTTCCTCACTGTTCTCCTCTTCCTCTTCCTCACTGTTCTCTTCTTCTTCCTCACTGTTCTCCTCCTCTTCTTCCTCACTGTTCTCCTCCTCTTCTTCCTCACTGCTCCTCTCCTCTTCTTCCTCACTGTTCTCCTCCTCTTCTTCCTCACTGTTCTCTTCCTCTTCTTCCTCACTGTTCTCCTCCTCTTCTTCCTCACTGTTCTCTTCTTCTTCCTCACTGTTCTCTTCTTCTTCCTCACTGTTCTCCTCCTCTTCTTCCTCACTGTTCCCTCCTCTTCTTCCTCACTGTTCTCCTCCTCTTCTTCCTCACTGTTTCTCCTCTTCTTCCTCCTCACTGTTCTCTTCTTCTTCCTCACTGTTCTCCTCCTCTTCTTCCTCACTGTTCTCTTCCTCTTCTTCCTCACTGTTCTCCTCCTCTTCTTCCTCACTGTTCTCCTCCTCTTCTTCCTCACTGTTCTCCCTTCCTCACTGTTCTCCTCTTCTTCCTCACTGTTCTCTTCTTCTTCCTCACTGTTCTCCTCCTCTTCTTCCTCACTGTTCTCCTCTTCTTCCTCACTGTTCTCCTCCTCTTCTTCCTCACTGTTCTCCTCCTCTTCTTCCTCACTGTTCTCCTCTTCCTCTTCCTCACTGTTCTCCTCTTCCTCTTCCTCACTGTTCTCTTCTTCTTCCTCACTGTTCTCCTCCTCTTCTTCCTCACTGTTCTCCTCCTCTTCTTCCTCACTGTTCTCCTCCTCTTCTTCCTCACTGTTCTCCTCCTCTTCTTCCTCACTGCTTCTCTCCTCTTCTTCCTCACTGCTCCTCTCCTCTTCTTCCTCACTGTTCTCTTCCTCTTCTTCCTCACTGTTCTCCTCTTCCTCTTCCTCACTGTTCTCCTCTTCTTCCTCACTGTTCTCTTCTTCTTCCTCACTGTTCTCCTCCTCTTCTTCCTCACTGTTCTCCTCCTCTTCTTCCTCACTGTTCTCCTCCTCTTCTTCCTCACTGCTTCTCTCCTCTTCTTCCTCACTGCTCCTCTCCTCTTCTTCCTCACTGTTCTCCTCCTCTTCTTCCTCACTGTTCTCCTCCTCTTCTTCCTCACTGTTCTCCTCTTCTTCTTCCTCACTGTTCTCCTCTTCTTCCTCACTGTTCTCTTCTTCTTCCTCACTGTTCTCCTCTTCCTCTTCCTCACTGTTCTCTTCTTCTTCCTCACTGTTCTCCTCCTCTTCTTCCTCACTGTTCTCCTCCTCTTCTTCCTCACTGCTCCTCTCCTCTTCTTCCTCACTGTTCTCCTCCTCTTCTTCCTCACTGTTCTCTTCCTCTTCTTCCTCACTGTTCTCCTCCTCTTCTTCCTCACTGTTCTCTTCTTCTTCCTCACTGTTCTCTTCTTCTTCCTCACTGTTCTCCTCCTCTTCTTCCTCACTGTTCTCCTCTTCTTCCTCCTCACTGTTCTCTTCTTCTTCCTCACTGTTCTCCTCCTCTTCTTCCTCACTGTTCTCTTCCTCTTCTTCCTCACTGTTCTCCTCCTCTTCTTCCTCACTGTTCTCCTCCTCTTCTTCCTCACTGCTCCTCTCCTCTTCTTCCTCACTGTTCTCCTCCTCTTCTTCCTCACTGTTCTCTTCCTCTTCTTCCTCACTGTTCTCCTCCTCTTCTTCCTCACTGTTCTCTTCTTCTTCCTCACTGTTCTCCTCCTCTTCTTCCTCACTGTTCTCCTCCTCTTCTTCCTCACTGTTCTCCTCCTCTTCATTTGATAGTAGATTCATTAAATTCTACACGATGGATTAAATTCTTAACGACGATGAATCGCTCATTGATGATCTTCTCCTTCGTCACCAGAACTTCTCGTCAGTTAAACTGTAGAATGTCACTCATCTGTTTCCTGTGAGATGTAATGCAGCTGCTCACCACTAGTAGGTGCTGCAGCTCCTCTCTTGCTCAGTTCGCTCAGATGTTGCTATCAGCAAAGCGGGACAGACGACAGCTTGAAAATAAAATGAAAGTAAGGTTGAATGTGATTCTTTGTGTTGTGTTTTTGTGTTTGTTTAACCCCGCCCCCTCCCTCCTCTCTGCAGGCGGTCTGTGGAGCAGACTCGGTGCCCCTGACGACGACGGCAGCGCCGGACCTCACGAGCGCAGATCAAGTAGCCGGTCGTCGGGCCTCTTCTCCTCTTCCTCCTCGTCGGGCCGGAACAGCGGTGGCAGCAGCCGGCGGGGACGAGGCGACGGAGAGGAGGAAGAAGAGGTGGAGGAGGAAGACGACTCGACGCTGCAGAAGATGTGGGGCGCCATGATCAAACAGAAACAGGAGCGCCTGACCCACAAGATGAAGAAGAGCCGGCTGGACAACCTGCCGTCGCTGCAGATCGAAATCAGCCGCGACAGCAGCGACGACTCGGACGCCTGAACGTGAACCTGAACGTCACACCGCTCTGTCCAATCACAGACGGACATGATCTGAGGCCAGTGTGCTGCGTTTTCTGTTACTGTTTCATACTGTCCACCTGTGGATGGGGCACTAGAGGGGTCCACCAGGCACGGGTCCAGGGGCCCAAAAAGCTCACGGGCCCCTGAGACGTTCTGATCAGAGTCTCGTTTTAAATGTGGTGAAGCAGCAGGAATTTCTCTGACGTTCGGCTGCACCCGAGAGCTCCGCTGCACCCGAGAGCTCCGCTGCACCTGAGAGCTCCGCTGCACCTGCACACCGTCACTAAAACACAAACGACCACGAAACACCTGCAGAGACGTTCTGGTACCTGTTCCTCCTCCCTGATTCTGATTCTGATTCTGATACCTGAACACGTGTCCAGTTATTTTCTCCGGCTGTGTGTCACTAACACTGTGTGGACGTCATGTGATTGGTCAGAAATGACGAGATATCAGATTATTGATACCTGATCCAATATTTTATGCTTTATCGGAGATATTTCTGATAACCGGTATCAGAACATCTCTGCAGCGCAGCTCAAAGCCCAAATCACCAAAATCCAGAAGCCGAGAGCGACCGAGCTCACAGTTCAGTCTTTAATGACGTTCAGTTAATCGATTTATCTCGAGATCACAAAGTCATTATTGCTTCATCTCGACATCATGAGCTTTTCATTTTATCGAGTTAATTATTTCATTGTCTCAAGTTTACAAGGTAAATATTTTATCTCAACATCACTAGTTAATTACTGCATTATTATCTTGATTTAATTATTTATCTCGAGATCACAAAGTGATTAATTACTTTGTGATCATAAGATAATGAAATGATGAACTCAAGATCGAGAAAATGAAATAATCACTTTGTTATCTCGAGATCACAGGTTAATTATTTTAATTATTTTTCGATCACAAGGTAATAATTTAATCTCAGAAACAAAGGTTGCTTTCTTGTGAAAAGGTTTTAATTTATCTTGTAATTTAAAAGGCAGAATTTTTCAAATAATGAGAAAACATGTTGATTATCTTGTTTTCTTCAGACGGTGAAAGATTAAACTCCTGACCAGCATTTTAAAAACAAATTGTCGCAGCTCGGCTTCTGTACAGAATCTGTCGTACAGCTCGTACGTTCTGTTGTGATCTCATGAAGTGGAACCCCTGAGAACCCTGCCTCACCTGTCTGTGTCCAGAACTGTCTCCTAACCCGTCCAGGCTCCTGTCCATCAATGTTAAATATCTGTGCTGATATTTAACAGACGAAAACCATGATGGGGACTCCTCTCCGTCATCACTAAATCATTCCTGTTGGACTGTGTGACATCACGAGGCCGCAGCGTCCTCTGAACTGAACCCCTCCCCCTGCCCCTCCCCCTCCTCACTGCTGGTCGTATCGGCGTCTCGTCTCGGGACCAACGCTTTGAGCTCCTCGTCGTCAAATCCAGACTTCATTTATGTGTTTTGACTCATCCCGGTCCGGTCCGGTCTGAGCGGAGCTGTGACGTTCGGTCATGTCTTCCCTGTGGACGGAAAAAGACACAAGAGGATTGATCCAAATATCCGCAGGAAAGATCGACAAACTCCACCTTTTCTTTCTCCAGACGTCTCGTCGCTTCTCTTCGTGTCGTTAAAAAGAACTGAAGAAACTCTGAGACAGAACTGATGAGAAACACCTGAACCGAGTGACGTTTCCCGACATTTTTAAAAAATCACCGTCTGTCTGTCCCTCCGTCTGTCCCTCCGTCTGTCTGTGTCTGTGTGGACAGTTCGTCCACTCACATCATTTGTTGTTTTTTTTTTTTTTTTAATGTAAAGTTTCGGGGGCCACGCGAGTCAGCTGACGTCACTGCTGCTCATGAATTTGCTCAAATGTTGGTCGACGCTTTAGTTTTACACGTCTGCAAGTTTTCAGCTGTTAAATTAATCTAAAACTATTCTGATAAATTGACGGAAAAAAGTCTAAATCTGTGATTTCAGCTTCTTAAATGTGAATATTTTCTGGTTTCTTTCCTCCTCTCTGACAGTAAACTGAATATCTTTGAGTTGTGGACAAAACAAGACATTTGAGGACGTCATCTTGGACTTTGATCAATATTTTCTGACCTTTTATGGACCAAACAACTGATCGATTAATGGAAAGATTATTGCCAGATTGATCACTAGTTGAAAAACAGGTCCAAACATGTGAGAACAGGTGGAGCACATGGACGTACGTGAAAGCAGAGGTTTTCAGCTCATCAAAGTGCTGCAGATGATTTTTTTTTTCAAAGAACTTCCTGTCTTCTGTGTGATTAGAACCAAACTGAGTTCTCTTGAGGACGATTTAAAAACTTGACAGACGTGTGAACTGAAGCGTCGCTGCTGCTGTTGTGAGTTTTTTGTTGGTTTGACTTCAGTCAGTCGTCACTGACGGGACTTTTTATTTTTACGCTGTAAAACGTGTCCCGGTCATCAGTTGTGTAATAAACTGATGTCAGAGGCCCTGATCAAACATATTTATGTTTTTAAAACTCTGATCAGCGCCTGTTTAGTTTTTTAAAATATCATCTTGAGTGAACACACATACGTCTCATTCTTCATTAAATGTTGGACTCTGTGACTGGACACATGGGGACACCGGTGGACGTCTGACGTTCTGTTAGTCCACGTCCTGGTGCCACATATCAAACAGCAGTTAATCAGAATTAAAATGTCACGTCTGCAGTGTTTGTCCTGACGGATCAGATCAGGAAACATCACCACAAATTAAAGACTTCTGTTTTTTTATCCACAGTTTGATTCTCATTATTCACATTTCACTGATGTTTTAAATCAGAGTAAAAATGGATCGAATTAATGAAGGCACTTTTATCAAAGTCACATTTTTCACTCTCGCTTTTGGGAAAAATTTGTCTTGATCACAAGCTAACAACTACAAAACTAACATGGGACAGTAACGGCTAATGTGATTTTATGTGACAGAAAATATTTTCTACATAAACTACGACAGTTTCATCCAGATCGGTTCTAAAGTTGTGTTTTTGTAAAGAAATTCAGTAACACAAGGATTCTCCAGTTTTTAACCCCTTTTATGTGAACCTGAGCTGATTTTCATGTTGTCTCGCAGTCGTCCCCCCCCCCAGCAGAGTAGAGACGTCACGTCAGTGGGAGAGCAGGTAACACGTAGCATCGCTGTTCCTCCACACCTCACTTCCTCAACACGGTCAAATTCAGTCAGAACCACAGAACTCTTCATATGAAACAGAGCAGCTGATCATTTTAAACAGTTTTAAAGTTTGTTTTAGGCTGCAGGATCTGATTTACACATGAGATTATGTCCTCTTCTCTCTGTCTCTGACTGGATTCATTTATTGAGTTAGTTATTTATTGCAATTTTTGTTTTTTGTTTTTTATTGAGAGACTCCGTTGTAAGTCAGAATTATGAATGATTTATAAGAGGCCTTTTACAGCATAGCTCAATTTTTTTTGCATATAATCAACTATGAAGAAAGACAGAGAACAAAATCAAGCTGATTATATAAAAGAATCAAAACCAGACAAAAGAAAATCAACAAAAAGAAAAAAAACAGAAATAAGTCACAGGTGAGGAGCGATTAGGATCAACATCTTTACATCTGTCATTAATTCACTTTAGACCTCGAACAGGGAAATTATTTTGTCTAATCTTCACATCCAAGAAATAGATTAGAAAATAAAATCATTTGACTGGAATCTACTGACTCATAATAATTACAATAAATATTCTTGTAACATCGGTGGTTCTGCCTGTAAACATTTAATAATTATTCGGTCCCTCCAGGATTTCACCGCCTGTTTTTGGGATTGTTGAGGCCTAAACTGCAGGAGGAAGTGAAAGTTGCAAAAGAAAGTTGTGATTTTTTGTTATAATTCATTAAAAATCAAAGGCAGCTTGTTCCAGGGAGAATAAAACGTCACCGTGTTCTCAGTGTTCTACGTAACTTCACCATAAAGACTTTAACAGGTTTTATCTGTAAATGAAGACGTGCAGCTGGAGGATGTTTCTCAAAGAACCAAAGTCTTTTTGAGCTCAAACTCACAACAGCACAAAATTCTACAATAAAAGTGCACAGCGCGTTGATAAATGTTTATATGTTAATATCTGTTGTGATCGCAGCTTCCTGCAGGGAGTGACTGTGGCTTTCTTACTTGCAGCCAAAATGATTTAAAATAAATATTTGTGTCTTCTTAAAATCATGTTTTTAGGTAATCATAAAGTCTAAAACACCAAAATTGAAACTGAATCTTGATATGTTGTTGCTGGATTTAGTAAAACTATCTGGACTGATAGAAGGGTTACACGTGCAGCATCATAGAATCCAAATGTACAGATTCACACGTGGCATCGTGACGCGGCTGAACTGGATCAAATCATTGGCTCAGATGAATGGTATCGCTGAAAGTGTGTCGAGTTTGTCTCAGTCAGTGAGATGCACAAAACCAAAGTTAGTTTCTCCTTCTGTCATTATGTCCACGACGTTTATTGTAATAATTGATTTAATTTGGACTCAATGTGACTGTTTCACCACAAAATAAACTGGAAATCAGGACCAATTAGAAACTAAATGAAAAGTTGGACAAAAAGTTTTACTGAAGTTTGTTGCTTTGAAATTTTGAAATTTCTCATTTTCACTTTTATTTTGAATCTGTTAGTCAAGAAATAATTTCTCAGGAATTAGAAAGAGTCACACACAAAGAAAAACCCGAAACGTGAAGAAACGTGTCGTCCTGCAGAAACTTTATAGAACATCAGAATCACAGAAATCTCAGTTTTCCATCAGAACATTAAAAACACACACACAGCGACATCTTTGTATTTATGCTACTTCCTCCTTCTCATCGCCCCTTTCAAAATAAATTATTTACTCTTATTTTGCAAAAAATCTGAAAAAAAGAAAAAAAGAAGATTTTACACCTGAAACCAGAGCGAGAAGAGGAGTTTGTGCTTTCAGTGCAATCAGGACAGGAAGTTATGATCCAGTGTTCTGCTTCAGACTGTACAACAGATTCAGATTCATGTTCTGGAACATCCACAGAGTTTTGTGTCAGTTTAGTGCAAAACGAACATCTGTCAGGTTCCTGACGGTTTTTGCATCAAACGGCAGTGAAGCTTCGTGTTTTTGCAGGTTTACAGTCACTTTCAACAGACGTGTCTCAGATTTAAAACCTGACTGATGTGAGTCGACGTCCAGATGTTTGAATCTTTAAGAGGCCTGAACGAACCTGCAGAACAGTTTTCAGCGGTCGGATACAGAAAATCTGCAGAATGTGCGCTACAATGACCTCAAGCAGGGCTGAAAGAAACATTAATTAACCCTGAATTTGAACAGAATTTTTGGATTTGAGTTTTTATTTCATCAACAGTTCAGCTGGAAAACATGTTGGACACACGGCCGCTGAAAAGGTTCAGCGAGGAGCAGTTTGGTCAGAATTCAGCAGGTTTAGACTCCGTGTGGCCTGATCATCAGGGACACATATGAAATGTAGATAAATAAATAAATATAGAATATTCAGCAGGTAGTCTGTCAGATCAGATCAACATGAAGGAGAATGTTCACCACAGTGTGTCTACGGACTGTTCCTTTATTTTTCTGCAGGTTCCACTTTGACTTTAAATAATAATTCTACATGTTGTGATTCCTCAAATGAATGTAACTCAGATAAGAATTCAAATTCAGTGGTTTGAATCTGCTGTGATGAATCTGAATTACTGGACTTTAACCGTTTCCACGACGACGAAGAACTGAACTTCTCCAACAAGTGAAAGAAGATGAACTCACAGCAGCAGGAACATGAGGAAGAAGAGAAGAGGAGACAAATGATAAACTCACGAGGGTCTGTCCACAGAGCTGCATGGACTGATAATTATTTAAGAAGAATGAATATTGCTGTAGCGCCACCATCAGGGCTCTTACAGAGCCACGTGAAGACTTCATGCATGAGAGACAAGAAGAGGAAGAAGAAGACTGACAATAACAAGAAGGACCCTCAGCTCTGATAACAGTGTCTCCAAACACAGCTGAGTTTCTATTGGCCCAACAAATGAACTGAACAGCGAATCGCAGCGGAACAGGAAACACTTGACTCTGTCTGTCGTCGCTGCTTCGGCAGAAATGAATCTGAGTGAATATTCAGAGGAAAAATAAACGTTCTGATACCTGCAGATGTTTATTAACCGTTCATCTCAAGCTGAAGCTTCATACCTGTTGATATGTATTCATACAATCAGATTAAAGGGACAGTCCCCCCTAAATCAGAGACGTTTTTCCTCCTCCTGTTGTTTCTGTTCGTCCATCCAGATAGTTTAGAGTTGCAGAGTTTTGGACTGTGTGACTTCTCTCCAGTGTAACGGGACCAGACACTCAGCTCGTGAAGCTCAAAGAGACAAAAACTACGTCTGAAAAACTCAACAGTGACGTCTCTTCACAGAAATCATGACCTGGTTACTGAAGATAATCCACAGAGCCTGTTGAGAGCAGTTTCATGTAGGAACTACTTTCTGTCTATTAGAAAGAAAGAAAGTAGTTCCGGTGGATTGTGCTGCGGCTCTCTGAGCACCACAGGACCGGTTCCATTAATCAGACCCTCCAGGAAGCTGCGATCACAACAATTAACACAAATTCAGACGATCCCTGTGAATTCTGCAATTTTGTCCAATCACTGCAACTTTTCCACAAACTGGACCAATCACGATAGCTTCCTGTGACTTCCAGTGACCACAGCAGTCGCTGTTTTCGCTCGGTGCACTAATAGATTTTTTAAATAATTTTGTTCTGGTTTTGAGTTTGAGCTCCAAAAAGATTTTGCTTCTTTGTGCAACAAGTGAAGCAAATTTTGCAGTGTTTCCTCCGTCCTGCTCCTCAGGGCTCACTGTTCCCCTGCTCCAACACACCTGATTCAACTGATCAGTCATTATCAGGCCTCTGCAGAGGCTTCACGAGGAGCTGATCAGTTGAATCAGGTGTGCTGAAGCAGGGGAACATGTAAAACATGGAGGACAGGGGAAACACTGTTTTGTTAGACTTTTTGTCATCTTGAGTCTGTTTGTTAAGGTTGGTTAGAACATTCAGAACAGAGTGAGCTTCATTCATCATCACAACAGTTCATGTAAATCCAACCAATCCCTGTGAATTCTGCACGGCCTCGAAAATTCTGTTGAAACTTTTTTTGCTAATTGAACCAATCATCGTTGCTCCCGGCGAGTTCTACCAATAACAGCAAACATCACACAGGAACCAACTCAGTGTTTTATTAGTCACTATTTTTTGCATTTATATTTTTTTATTTCATCGACACTCCGCCCACTTTTATAATCTTGTGCTCGTTGTTTTAACTGAGTTTGAGCTCCAAAAATGTTTTGCCTTTTTTGTGGAATTCCCCCAGGTGACCTTCTAGCAAATAAAGCAGATTTTGTCTGAGTTTCTGTCATCTTGAGCCTTTTTGGTGACGTTACTTAGAACTTTTAATGAATTCTACAAAAAAAAAAAAAATAAAAAAAGCAAATCTTGCAACTTGTTCCTGAAATGTGACTACAAAAAAAGCCTAAAAACTTGCAAACATGCACACAATTTTGTAGAAAAGCTGCTGTGAAATCAGACATTTCAGGCCGCAACAATCCCAAAGACAGCTGGTGAAATCCTGGGGGACTGAATATACTGAAGAGAAAACATCTTCACAGCTGAAATCTCCAAAACTCTACAACTCACACCAAAACAGTCTGGATGGATAAACATGTCCACAGGACAGAAATCTGACACTTTGATTCTGATTTTCTGTCCCCTTAAAGAACAAATAAAACATCAGTTTCAGTTTTTCAGTGAACATCGACCTTCAGCTGATTAAAATCTTCAGTCTCACTGCAGCTGAGGGACGTTTGAGGACAGAATGAGTCAGTAAACCTTCGTTTCTAACACAGACCGTGTGTTCAGCATGCGGGGCTCTACGTTTGTGAACTCTGTGCAGATTGCAGTCAAGTCGTGGTACAAACTCACCTGGTGCCACGTGAACACGAGGTGGGAGCAGAAACAGCTGGTGATTGTTGTGATGGAGAGTTCACGTTGCAGATCTCATTAAATTTGAGGGACTTTTTTTTGTTTCTACTTCTCTCAGCACGAGGAACCTGGAGTGAGTCAGCGTACAGTGACTGGTCGAACACGTAACCCAGTTTTTAAAAAGCGCTCTAACATCTCGTTTCCACCAGGCGTGGCTGCATCGTGTTACAGTGGTGCCATGCAGGGCCCGCCGCCCTGCACGTTTGAGATGTTTCCCTGATTCAACTGATCAGCTCGTCATCAAGCCTCTGAAGACGCCTGATAACGAGCTGATCATTTGAATCAGGTGTGTTGGAGCAGAGAAACGTCTCAAACCTGCGGGCCAGCGGCCCTGAGGACCTGGACTGGCACATTGTTGTTCTGCACCATGTTTGTCATTTTCTTGGCACTGATTGGTTTGTAGACGGCGTGCAGCTGGTCTCCTACTCTCTGACGATATCCAGCCAGAACCTCCTGTAATTTGTTCTGAAAGTCTATTATATTATTATATTATAGTCTATTATAAACTGGAAGACTCACAGCTGTGATTCTGGTTCAGATCAAAGTGAAAAGTCTGAAACTTCGGACCAAAAGTAGGTGAATAAAACAGAATATTCTGAAACATCACCGCTGTGACTCTGCGTTCTGCACCAACACCAAGGTAGAGCCCCCTGATGACATCACTGTGACATCATCCGAGTTATTTGAAACAAAACATGAGCAGTAAACTGTCACATGTACAATAGATGGAGTGACCCTTTAAATGATGTGGATTAATCTGCCTCAATGTAAAAGCTTCAGCCTCAGTGTGTGTGTGTGTGTGTGTGTGTGTGAGAGAGAGAGAGTGTGTGTGTGTGTGTGTGTGTGTGTGTGTGTGTGTGTTGACATGCACACAGTCCTGCAGGTCTGATTCCCTCTGAGGATTCTGCAGCAGTGAAGAGTTTTTCCCTTTTTATCTTCATCAGTGTCTTCACATTAATCTCCTCCTCCTCCTTCTCTTCCTCCTCTTCCTCCTCCCTCCTTCCTCCTCCCTCCTCCTCTTCCTCCTCCTCTCCTCCTCCTCCTCTTCCTCCTCTTCCTCCTCTTCCTCCTCTCTGTGTGTGGAGGCTCATGTTTGTCTGAACCTCCTGGTTGTGATTCTATAAAATGAAAAGTGAGAGAAGAGAAAAATGAAAACATTAAAAAGTGAATCACAGCTAAAAGCAAAGAAACAACACCAGCTTCAGTGTTACAGCAGCAATGTGGAGCAAAAATATAAGGAAGCATCAATAAAAGTATAAAAATAAAATATAAAAATATTATTGTTCATCAGTAAAATCTAGTCTAGTACTGTCTGTTACTATGTAGCACTGTCTAGTATTTTTTAGTACTGTCTACAACTGTGTATTATTGTCTAGTCCTATCTGGTCCTAATACGTTATTATGTCTATTACTGTCTAATACTGTCATCTGTTATTAATGAGATCACACACAATGATTTTGAAGACGATCTAAGTTTGTTCAAGCACGATGCCTGTAATAGCGAATATGAGTTAAAATAGGATGACTAATTGAAAGACTTCCTGTTGGGGTTACAGGTTCGGTCTTTGCTCAGGCCTGAAAATGCTCACACTTTTTTTGCAGATTGTGGTCACTGGATCTAAAACCCGAGGCTGAACGTCGGCCACATTGGTGATGAGAATGAGACGTCACATGGACTTAAAGCAGCTGTCCAATCTGTAAAGAACCAATCACTCACATTTTGTCTTGGCTTTTAAAAGTAACCTGTGTGTGATTCTGTGTTATACAGTAATAACTCAGTGTGGGAGGGGGGTCGTCAGGATGAGGTTCTGATGAAAAAGAAAAGCTCAGAGCAGCTTTGGAGGACATTAACCTGACCTACTCTGAACTGAACTGAGAGGAAAGACCGGGCCAAACAATAAGCAGCGAGCAGAGGACGGGCTGCACCAGACAGCTGCTGAGTTCACAGGAATAACTGAACTGATTCAGAAGAGTCGATCAACATGTGATCAGCTCAGATCTGCTCAACGTTCAGACTTCAGTCAAAATAAATCAACCTGAAACAACAAAAACAGGACAGAGGCGAGATTTTTAACAATCTGCAGTGTGAGTTAAAAGCTTTTGGTTCTCGCTGTAAACAAACTGTAGGTGTGTTTTTCTGTTTATGACACAAACCTGGTAGTGAACACACCTCCCACTGCTCCTCACAGTTTAGTGTCCCTGCTGCACACAGAGAGAACCGGAGAACATCAGAGACCCAAACATTCAATCTCAACTGATACTGAACAATACTGATGTTTAGTTAGTTATCATATATTCTTACTTATTTTTTTATTTTCTTATTGTTCATTTCTACAGTTGGTTATGAAAAATGTTAAATTTAGGGCAGAAGCTACAAAAATGCACAGGGAGAACATTTACATGAGGAATTAAAGGGAATTATAAATATAGTTTTATATTATCAGGAGCACTTATTAAAAACTATCATGTGGACCAACATGAGTCTGTTGACTGATGAGAGAAGATAAACGAGTGGTTAGTAAACAAGTTTCTTGTTTTTTATCTGCATCATTGTACACAGATCAACACAACATCATGACAGGCTGTAAACTTTACAAACCGAGTCTCTAAATCACCACAAACCACAAAACTAACTGTGATGGAAGCAGAGAAGAGTGATAGAAACGGAGCGCAGCTGACGCGCCGTCAGACGCTTCACCAGAGCGCACCGCGGAGCGCACGGGCGGCTGACCACCGTCAGACCCCTTCACCATCTTCCCACTGTCCCAACAATCACCAGCTCTGGTTTGGTCCAAATAAATCCTTAATTCACAGGTGAAGGAGGCGGAGCCTACAGCTCAGGTGATGCTGGAGAGACGCTCTGCAGTGTGCTGATTTTATAACTGAACTACAGGAGGACAAACACTTTGAATTTCTCTGACTGAGAGAAATCTGATGTTTTCACATCACAGATGATGCAGAAAGACATTAAAACATGAGTCTAACTGGTAAAACACACTCATGCAGGCTGATGTAAGAACTCAGTGTGGTGCACTGTAAAAAAAAAGATAAACAGCTGAATATTCATATAGGGCGGACGGATCTGATTTGACTAAAGAAAACCTTGGTCAGGGAGAGCCCTAGTTAAATTATTTAACATGTTATATATACATATATATTATATATATATATATATATACATATATATATGTGTGTGTATGTATATCTATAAAAACAGAATTCTTTAATTATGTTATTTGTTTCAGAAAACAGAACATATCTTTGCATAGTTAAATTGGTGCAAAATCCACATCAAAAAGGTCTATTTTCATTCCAGCTCAAACATGATAAAAATATATCACAGCCATCACTATTCAGTAACCAGTGAGTTTACCCTCCAATTAAAATCTGAGCGCTCATAATCTGAGGCTCTAACTCACAGTCCAGACTTACTGCAGCAGAGCTGACTCAACTTGTCAGAAGCGAAAACTTGAGTTTGATCTGGAGAGTTTTATCTTCAACTCTGAAAGAGAAACAACAAAACTGCTCATTTGACATAAGCAAAAACACGCATCAATGAACTAAACTTCTAATAAACGTAGTGAAGTAATGAAATGAAATGAAAATGCTCAAGTAAAGTACAAACACTATTATGACGAGTCTGAATGTAATGTTTCCAACATTTTGTCTACTTTCATCATGAGTTACTTCAACACATCTCAGATTACTGTTTTACTTGACCTCCACCTGTTCGGTCTGTTTGCTCGTACTGAGGTGATTTACAGCAGTTTAGAGCAGAGCTGTGTCTAAACTCACATACTTCTGTACTCACACTTCACGTTGACAATTACAGCCAAATGCAGAGCACTGTGAGTACCTGGATGCTGAACTCAAAACAGCCAAAAAAGTTGAGGGTGGAACGTTGGACGTCAACGGTCGCCAATCTTGTCTACGTAGCAAAGAGGCGGGGCTACTAAACTTGTGAACATGGCAACGAGGAGGCAACCTGTGCTCGCGGTGAAAACACCGGCGCTCCAAGCAGAGCCAGCTAATATGACCTGTAGCTGCACAGCTAACTGAGCTAACAGCAGCTACAGTTAGCAGCAGTTAGCAGTTACTTTAGCAACAAGTAAAGCTAACTATCTATCAGGAAACTATATGATCCAGTTTCAGCAAGAGCAGAGAATAAAGTTATAAAGTTGTGTTTTTGTGCAGTGATCAGGGAGTCCTGTGTGCTGCAGAAGCTGGACAAACAGAACAAAGTGGACTCACAATATAATAAATGTGTTTTATTTATTTATTATATACTATTTTATTACTAATAATTTTAATTACCTGGTTCATTTCTAAAGTTGAACAAAAACAAAAATAAATGTATTGAATGAAACAAACAAAATAAATAATGAACAGATTTTCACTGAGAAACATATTTTAAAATTTCATGTTCTTTACTAATCCTTTCGATAATCAATTACATAAACCCACATACAACAGGTATCCGACCTGAGGAGGTTAAATGTACTTAGTTAGGTTCTCCCACTGGTGTTGCCATAGCAACGTACAACATGAGGCTTTGCTGCTGTTGTCACTGGTTTTATTTGCTTCTAACTGAAACATGAAGCTTTAAACATCGGGTTTCCTGAATAAACTCAATTAAAACAAGTCATCTGGTAACATTTTACAGTGCAGTGTGTGTGTGTGTGTTGAAGTGAACCTGTGGGGCTGCGACAGACAAGGAGCGGACTCGAACTTTGACCTTCAGCCGTCGCAGCCTGGGCGAGCTACAGACACACACACAGAGGAGAGATTATTATTAGAACCTGTGTTAAATGTGTGTGTGTGTGTGTGTGTGGTGTGTGTGTGTGTGTGTGTGTGTGTGCAGCTCACCAGGTGTGTGTCGTCAGCAGCAGGGACACTGAAGCTGCAGGTGCTGGAGGTGGACCTGGAGATCTTACTGCTGTCCTTCTTCATGTGAATCCTGCAGAGAACAAACACGACATCAGACATCAGTTTGTCATGAAACGTGATTCTGACAGAGCTGCTGAGAGAGAGAGAGAAAAAACAGAAAAAAAGAGCGAAAGAACAAAGTAGGAGGACGACCTGCCCAGCCACACACACACACACACCTGTCTCGCTGTCCCGCCTCTGGAGAGCTGGGATTGGACGGCAGCTCTGACCTCACCTCCAGTGTCGGTTGGCAGCTGTCGAAGCTCCTCTGTTCACTGAGGAGACTGACGAACAATAGAGAAGTGTTAGCTTAGCTTAGCACAAAGGCTGGAAGCAGTTAGAAACTGTTAGCCTAGCTTAGCACAAAAACTGGGAGCAGGGGGAAACTGTTAGCATAGAACCATCAAAAGAGGAAAATCTCCACCGTCTGACTCCTCCGTGTCTGATTTCCCTGTTTATTGAACCGATGTAGAAACAGAAGGATGTAGAGAGGAGACGTTGTGGTTTTACCTTCTCTGGTGTGTCTCTCTGTTTGACTGTCGACGCTCAGCAGACGAGGAAAAAGTCCTGAGCGCCTCTTCACAGGTGATTTGACGTTATACTGACATCAAACACACACAGAACACAACAGCTGTTAACAGACACTCAGGACTGCGATAAACTTTATTTCTATCAATCTGTTGCAACAAAGTGACCTTTGACCTCTGCTCACCTCAGCACTGAAGTGTGCCAGACCCCCCCCACTCAGACTGGTGGGCAGACCTGCTCCACCTCGTGACATGGTCTCCATGGAGACGCTCCGCCCTCGCATCGCCCTCTGACAGGAGGGAGAGACAGGGAAAGTTACAGAGTTGGGCGGTAACGTGTTTCTGTAATTACTTTATAAATTAGTAATATGTAGCAGACTAATAACAGTCTGATGAGGTCCAAAATGAACTTACACATCAGCAGCAGCACAGAAAACAATCATGTTTTCCTTTAAAGCTCAGGTCGGTAACATTGTTCTGGTATCAATCAGCTTATTGTAAATCAGGTGGTCTGAGACAGAACTAGATTTCTGCACCTCCCCTATGTCTCTGTTTTCAGCATTTAGAGAATCTGCCCTGTGACTGTAGACTTAAACCAATCACAGGTCATCTCAGACCTGGTGTTCCTTTTGGCTGTTGTACTGGTGCAGCTGCATGTTCCTTCGTTGAGACCCTGAATCAATGTTGGAAACTCATGCAGGAAAGGTTGCTGTAAATTTGAATTATCAAACAAGGAATCTTAAAAAGAGTCCAGCTAACAAGCAACATGCTCAGCCCAGGAGTCTGTCAGCTCACTCGGTTACTTTTGACTTCACCTTCAGTTGTGTTCATTCATGTGTATCGCAGAGTTTTTGCAGACGGCCGAGAGGACCGGGCGGAGCTGAGACAGAGCCGACAGACAGCTGCTCAGAGCCGGGGAGCTCTGCAGGAGAGGGTCAGTGGCAGACTGGAGCTTCTGGAGGAAAGAAACACTGGAGTCGCTCTGATGCCGACTCCTTTATTAGCAGGACGGGAGCTCAGAGTGTATGTTTCAAACTTTTGGGATTAAAAAGTGGATTTATTTTCACTCCCATGTCTCAACTCCTCTGCAGCAGCGATCCATGGAGAAATCGCAGAACAGCCAGATGAGAGCTCAGCGGTTGTTTTTTTACACTTTTGGGATTAAAAAGAGGTTTTATCTTGATGTTTTCTCGTAAACTTGTGTGCAGCTGCACCATGGAGGAGCCGATTGCACTGTTTACAGTAAGATAATTACTCTGTCTGTCCGTGTTGACTTCTGCCCAGAGGAGAAATGTATTTACAAGTCACGGAGTGAGAGTAAAGAGAGGAGGGATGTAAAGGAAAGAATCTACTTCTCTGGTGATTATTGTCAGTACTGACACACACACCGGGCATTTTTGGACGTGCTGAGTCAAACCGTGTTACAGCTGAGTTGTATTTCCATTACCACTTTTATTGCACTGAGCTGTGACGAGCAGCGTCCAAGATGAACGCACTCTGGTGTGGGGCCAAAGTGAGTCCGACTCGTCTCCAAGCAGGCTGCGGTCACATTTTGCTGACCGTAGCCAGCCCGTGACAAGCCCCCTGAACTCTGTGTGAGCAGGAGAGCAGAGAGAAAGACATTTTTAAAAGTCTCTTTATGTTCAGCTCTCACTTCTTCTGTAGCTTCTGACTGAATCTTTATGTTTTGAAATGTAGTTTCTCTCCACTGTCGCTGTTTCTACTTTCAGAAATCTGCTTTATGACACACAGCTGATGTCTGTCGGTCTGTGCTCGCTCATGATTGTCTCAGTAAACAGTTGCAGCATTCATGAGGCGCATGCTGCTCGTCTGGTAGGAGGGGCTCAGGACGGAGAAAACTAAACTCAAATGAGACTCCACTATCAACCGTTTTTAGGCTTTCTACCTACTGCAGCTTTAATTTTCTGCAGGCAGAGCACACTTTCCATCCCCTCCAGGAGCTCTCACTCACGTCACAGTCTTCCTCAGAGACGGAGCTCAAACAAACACACCTTGATGGACTCCAGCAGACCTCCGTGGGCGTGTCCGTTCTCAGCTCGACCCTCCTCCTCTAGACCTGATGTCAATCCCAGCATGCTCTGGGAGCGTCTCTGCAGCTCATCATGGAGGCTGTCCAGCAGGGCGGCCCGGGTACGCTCCTACACACACACACACACACCACACACACACACAGAGTGTCGTGTGTGAATCATGTGATGTAAATAGAAAACAACAGGGGACCGAACACTGAGCCCTGTGGAACACCACAACTGATTATATTTATTCAAATACAGTTTTTAAGTACAACTTTAGTCACTTTGCAGATTCAGATTAATAAAACAAAATATAATCAACTAAAACATTATGATGTGTTATGGATTAACCTACAATACAATTATATTCAACTACTATAATGAGGGATGTGTGTAAAGATTAAGGGATGATAACAGAATTTTAGTTTATTAGAAATGATTGTGACATTTGTTTATCATGTATTCCAGCCTAGAATTTAAAGTATTATTATTATTATTGCTGAACACAGGTGTCACTTGGATCTGTAGAAACCTGACACCTGGTGTTTTCAGGTGTTTTTACCTCCAGGCGGGCGAAGCGGTCGCTCTTGTAGCAGGCCAGCTCTGCGTTGATGAGTTTGGTGAGCAGAAATTCTCTGAACTCTGGACCCTGAACACAAAGAAGACATCAAATCATTTACATGTTTACTCAGAGCACTCAGAGGGATTTCATGACAGTCCTGTTTTTTATTAGTCTACAAACAGAGTCAGACCTCCTCTTCCTCTCACCTTCCTAAAAACAGCTGGATTCGGGAGGGGCGGGCCAAACAGAGGAACGTCTTCTCGTGCTGTGACGGACACCTGTCAATCACACAGTTTCACTGATGTAAACAACAGAAACCTGCCAACAACGCTGCGTTTCTTAACGTTTTAGTGCTACACTCAGGTCAAAGTTAACGGGTTTGTTTTATTAATTTTTCTCGTGGACAATCTGAGCTGACCGAGTTTTTCTGCTGCTGTTGAATCGTCAGAACAAAATATGAACTATATCTGGGTTCTTAACCATTTTTATCATTTCCAAGGAACAAAGGTTGGGGGGCACTGCAGTGAGTCTTTATAATAAGACTCTTTCTTGAATTAGTATCTTGAAATATCTTTCTCAGAACAGTTTCTCATTGTTCTGACACACTAAGTCTTTATTTCGAGAATGTTTCTCATTGTGATGACCTGCAGGATCTTTTTCTTCATCACAGTTTCTGTGTTTAGTCACATTGAGGAAAAAATACAGAGTGAGGAAAAGGAGCAGCAGCTCCTCAAACTTCACAACTCTTTGTTTCTTCATCTTGGAATCAGCTTTTTTCTATACAGGTGAGTTTTTATTAGCATGTCAAGCTAACGTCTGGATTCAGACAGGAGGCAGCGCCTGGTACCAGAAATAAGAGACACCCAGTTTGTTCATGTAACAAAGAGAAATTAAATTAAAGTCTTTCTCTCTCATGTTCCTACCAATAATAACCATCATTCCCTGCGGTGATGTCGGGTCGCGTCCCAGTTTAATCACAGTGAAGGAAAATTAAAAGACAAACCAGAGAGACACGCTCGCCGTGACAGGTTCAGTCTGTCAAACTCAAACTTCTATTTTTAGATTCCTAGAAAGTTTCCTTCAGAATATTATTTTTATATTATTATACAAAACAACAAAGTCACAAGAAAAACACATGAAATATTCCTAAAGTGCTAAAGTGAGAAAACACTCAAACTAAGATGTCAGCGGGAGAGAAACCTGTCTGTTGTCACCTTGTAGGAGGTGCTGTCCGAGCACGGCTCCTCCACCTGCACCAGGATGAAGGCGTGCAGGAAGTTGGAGGCGATCATGTCGGGGACAAAAGGCGTGGCCTCTTCCTGGAACACCACCGCCACGATGTCATTTCCTATGTGACGTTTCCTCTGCAGCTGAAGGAGAACTTTGTTGTCACGTTATCACCGTAGTAACAGGTTTTACAGTCACATTCTGTCAGCTGTTTGATGTGCTGTGTCACATTCATGTCACGTCATGTCTTCTTATTTTCATTACTGATCGGTCTGTTGATTGATGACGATTAAAGGTTGAAAAGGTCCAAACACACGTACATCCATGTGCTCCATATCGCACTTTTTTTTCAAGTCATGTTGTGTTTTACTGAGTCATGCTGTGCTTTACTGAGTCAGGCTTGATCATATCGTGTCCTTCTGTGTCATGTGTCTTGCAGAGTCATGCCGTATTTTTGTGAATCGTGCCATATTTTGCAGAGTCATGCTGTGTTTGAGGAGTCCTGCCTGTGTTTTGAGGAGTCCTCCTGTGTTTTTCTCTGGTCTTGACATGCTGTGTTCTGTTGAGTCATGCTGTGTTTTGCTGAGTCATGCTGTGTTCTGTTGAGTCATGCTGTGTTTTGCTGAGTCATGCTGTGTTTTGCAGAGTCATGCTGTGTTTAATGCTATTCCGTGCCGTCTACCTGCTGTGCGTCTCCCTCAGTGAAGGGCAGTTTGGTGGAGACATGGAACATGATCTCCTGCTGTCTGTGGACCGTGTAGACGGACTGAGAGCCCGTCTGACCATGGGACACGTCCAGACCCCCCCGAAACCTGCTCACAGGGAAGAATGGGGGATGGGGGACGGGGGGGACGGGAGACAGACAGTCAGAATCTACACACCTTTTCTACTTTGTCAGTCAGCTGTCTGTGTCTCAGCTGGTCTCTTCAGTCTGCGTACAAATAACTCAACTTTCAATCCTTCACATTAACTTCTGCTCTACAGTCAGGTGACCTTCATCGTCATGGTAACAAATAAAGCCATTGTAAAACAGTGACAGATTCTGTTTAGGTTTAGGCAACAAAAGTACTAAAGACCCTGGGTTTGGGTTTCTTTGGGTTAAACTGGACTTGTCCTCTGTGGACGGACTCTGACTGATTAAAACCACGATGTGTCTTTATTGTCCCGTTTGTTTCTCACCCCTTGAAGTCCTGCAGCTCCACGGTGTCTCCCAGCAGCTGCAGGAACTCGCTGAAGGCCGGCGTCTCCTCGTTGTTCCTGAACAGCTCCTCCTCAGACACCTGACGGACAGGTGACAACAACTCGTCAGACTCACAACATACAGACGCAACACGTTAACGTTGTTTTTATGCTAAAACACTGTCGTACACAGTCAGTCAACATGTCAACAGACGGTCAGCTGGTACCTGCCCAAATCTCTGGTAGATGACTCCAAACTTGAAGGTGTTGTTGACCTCGTGCTCGTCGTAGTTCACGATCAGCTGAGACGCCTGAGGACAGACAGACGGACACAGCTGATAAAATATGTCCAACCAGTCTGGGCTCATCAAACTGCATATTAATAACATGCAAATGTCTAAAGTATGTCGTCTTCAGAGGTTACCTTTGTACGTGAGTGAACTTATATTACGTAAATTAATTGAAGTGAAAGTGAATGAGGGTTCAAATTTTTATATTTTCGATTAAAACATTTAATTTTCAGGCACCAAGATAATGACAAATCAGGTTCATGGCTCACTGTGACCAACATTTCCTTTAGTCTCTAAGACTCAAAGATTCAAGTTGATCTAAAGAAGAAACATAAATGATCTTAACTAAATTTTATAGGTCAGAAAAACTAAATTTATTTCAATTTAAGAGTTTGAGTTTTTTGTCCTCCATCAGCTCACTGTGGACGCCAAATAAATACAAGAAAATCAAACAAAAAACAGTCTTCAGGGAAAAGAGCTGCAGCTCAAGTTAAATTTTCTTTTTCTTCTTTTGTCTAAAAATTGTCTCTTTTGACCGTAAAGGCTGCAGACCTCTGATCTCACAGGATCATTTCTGTCCTTCACAGAAACATTTTGACCTGTTGTTGTTCTTCGTGTCGAAGTTCTCTGAGCTCACCTTCGGGTAGAGGACGGGACTGAAACGCTGACCTGCTGCTTCATCACACAGCAGCTTCACGAGGAACAAAACACACACACACACACACACAGTTACAAAGACGTCTGATGAGCTCACAAAGAAACAAAGACAAACTTCGTTAGACTCGTTAAAGGTGAAACTCTGCACTTTTAGAACATAACTTATTAATGTAAATTATTGATTTCAGTTGTGATGTTTTATACCCGGTGGGGGGTGTGTGTGTGTGTGTGTGTGCGCGCGCGTACCTTGGCCAGTTCTGGCACACTGGGGATTTCAGGCAGCTCAGTCAGCGACAGTCTGTGGTAGACGCTTTTCAACCGAGACCTGAAGAGACACAAGAGACAGAGTCCTGAACCCGACAGGCCAACCACAGAGAAGAGCCTCAAACACTTCAAAGTCCAAGACGACGTCCTCGAATGTCCTGTTTTGTCCACGGCAACAAAGATATTCAGTTTACGGTCAGAGAGGAGTAAAGAAACCAGTCTTTTCTGTAACTGATTAGTTGTTTTGTCCATAAAATTAGTGAACAATTGAATCCTGTCACAATCTTGTCAATTGAAAAATAGGTCCAAACATGTGAGAACAGGTGGAGCACACGGACGTACGTCCGTGTGCTCCACCTGTTCTCACATGTTTGGACCTATTTTTCAACTAGTGATCAATCTGGCAATAATTTTTCCACCAATTGATTAGTTGTTTGCTCCACATGCTGCACATTTGAGAGAAGATGTGTGCTGTGTGCGTGTGTACCTGATGATAACATGGAGGGACTCGTGCTCCTTCTCCTCTTCATGCCTCACAGACAGCAGCAGGTTTCCCAGACTGCTGGACGAGCAGGAGAAGTTTAAATGCTCCTGAGACGCGGAGACAGACAAAATATTACAGACGCACGCTCACTAGTACTTTTACTGCGGTAAAGTATCCGAGTACTGAGCGGTGACGCTGCAGGTTAAAGCTCACCCTCCCCAGGAAGTGCCTCCTGTACGCCCGCGCCGCTTCATTGATCTCCTCCAGCCGATACCCATAATCCCCTGAGGGTCTGTCTTCTTCGCCTCTCCTCCTCCTCCTCCTCCTCCTCCTCCTCCTCCTCCCCTTTGATCTCCAGGGAGGTGGGAGGAGGCGCAGGAGGAGGAGGAGCCTCAGGATCCTCGATCCAGTAACCTCCAAACTCAGGCAGGATGACCTGAGGGTACGGCGGCCCCCTCTCCAACACCTGACACACACACACACACACACCACACACACACACTGTAATGGGAGTGTGTGAAGTGGCATTAAGATGTTTATGTTGATGTTTATGTTCGGTCTCACCTCCTCGATCCTCGGATAAGGGATGTAGTCGTCCTGAAAGAGAAGCGGAGTCGTTACACACACGACAAAATATACAGTCACACCTCGACACACACCAGGAGTCTGCAACCTTTAACAAGCAGAGGAGACATTTTTGGACAAAAAAGAAAATTAAAGTCTCTCTTTTCCCTGAAGACTTATATCTTTTTGATCTGGTGTCCACAGTGAGGGATGGAGACACAAGAAGACGACAAAATTGAGAGGAAAAGGCACCGAGCCACAGACTCATGATGAAATATTAAATATTAAAACTTGTGTAGGCTACATATTTTTAAAGTTGGAGAATATAAGAATCACTTTGCACTGTAAAAAAATATCTGGACGACTCAAAATTCCAACAGATTTTTTAGTTTTGAGCGCAATTCTTAAGTTTTGAAATAAACTAATATATTTTATTATAGAATTTAGTTGAGATAATTTACGTTTCTTCTGTAGATAAACTTGAGTCTTTGAGTCTTAGAAACTAAATTAAGTTTTGCAGACCTATTAAAATTTGGTTGGGATATTTCATCTTTTTTCTTTAGATAAACTTGAATGTTTGAGTTTAAGAAACTAAGAAAAGGTTTTGTTTTTAATTTGTCTGTGAACTTGATTTGTGATTATTTTGGTTTTTACTGAAAATATATATTTTTTTTAACCATCACTGACTTTCACTTCAAAGAATTTACAATTTTCTACGTACGTTTTTTTGAGTTTCTAAAACTCTAAGATTTCAGTTTATCTCAGAAGAAAAGTAAATTATCTCAACAAATGATTAGTAGTTGGTAAAACTTTTTCAAAATTTAAACATTTGTTGAGTTGGGCTCAACATTTTTTTTGTTTTTACAGTGCAGACCTGTGAGAAGTTAAAATGTAAAAAAAAACTTTATTCATTTTCATATCATTTTTTGACAAAACCACAAGGAGCCGCTGGAGAGGAGCTTTAGAGCCACATGTGGCCCCGGAGCCACAGGTTGGAGACCCCTGACACACACACACACACACACACACAGGTGAACACACTCCATGAGTGATGATGCTGAACGTGACAGGTGGTTCAGATGCTGGATGAGTTTTTGTTTGATCAGTTAGAATCAATCATTGATCAGTTATTTGTCCCCAAAAGGAAACGACTGACTGTTTCATCCACGAGACACAGAAACATGGACTGTTTGTGTCCAACACATAAACTGTGGTCCTCCTGTTGACCCTCACCTGAGGACCTTTAGGGAACAGCCCCCAGACGTTCTCAGCTGAGGGTCCAGACTGAGTGAATTATGGATCCTGATGAGTCTGAGCTGCAGAACCTCGTCTGGACGTCTTATCCATTAAATCACACAAACATCTTTCATCTTCTGATTCAGTTTCCCTCTGAGCACAGAGACTCTTTGGTTTGAACACGAACACGTGGATGAAATGAAGCAATAAAACATGTGAGTGGATGGATATGAGGATGGACAGATATGAGACGGACAATATGGGGACGAAGATATGAGGACGGACAGATATGAGGACGGACAGATATGAGGACGGACAGATGGACAGACGTGCCTTCTGTCTCTGAGGGATTGTCTTCATCTCAGCAGCTTCTGGCACCTGCTGCATCCGTGTCAGGAAGAGAAAACAGTGTTAATGTGGTCTGTTGGTTTCTACTTTAAAAACTCCTCACAGACATAAAGTTCCACACGTCACTCAAACAGGAGGGAGTGGTGCGTTTGTTGGGACTATTCTTTCCCATAAATACATGAGAACTGTCGTCACTGTTTCACCTGCATCAGCTCATTTTATTCTGCTTGAAGCAACATGAATATTGAATAAATTCAGCTTCTGTTGTTTGTCAGATGATAAATAAATTTCTAAATAAATTATGTAACTGAAAATATATATTTAATAGAGCCTGACTCAACTTTTTGAAATAATTCCCTCATTAACACTTTCTGAAGTGTAAAACTGGGTCCAGGGACCAACAGCGGCCCTTGGGTGGGTTGTAAGGGGTCCGCAGGAAAAGGAGGAATAAAATATTTTATCACGTGTTTGGAAGTTGGAACAACAAGGGAAGAAACAGGTTTGTTTTCAATATTTTATTTATCGATTATAATTTCAACTGATCCTTGTTTGATTCTTCAAACATAAAAATAAGAAAATCATCCAGAAGGGATTTATTTTAAGACAAAATCCTCTGTGCCTGAGCTCTGAGCACTGACATGAAACTAAGCAGAATCCTGGGAAATGAAGTCAACGGTTTATTTCATCCTGATGCCTTCGACTGTTACTGAACCCCATTTCCACTGTAGACTTATTTTAAAGTTTACGTTTCTGAAGTTACGTTTCCTAAGTGATGTCACTTACGAAACATAACGTGCTTATTTTAATCCAAAGCATTTTCTTTTCCTAAATCTCGTCTTTGTCTAGTCTGTGTCTCCAAGACATAACAGAGACCAACAGACCATTTTCTCATACTTCTTAAATTTGGCTCCTGAGAAATCGTCTTCGTCTCAGCCTGAGACAAATTTGAGCCAAACTGTAGATGTTGTGTTGTGATGTTAAATTTGTCTAAAATTTAACATCAGTCCAAATGTAAAAAATCAGCTCTTGAGGTCACAGTGACACCTAAAAGAAACCTTGGTTGTGTTACATGAGATCTTAAATTTGGTCTCAGTGGTCAGATTCGGGTCTTGTTGGTCCACACGGTCGACAGGCAAAACCTCAGCGAGCTCAGCAAAAGATCTCCTGCTTTTCTTTTGTTTTTTTCCTCTGAAGAGGGTTTAGGAGAAAACAGTGAGCTCAAAATAAGAATCTCAGTTATTTCTCATAAGACAAAGAAAAGACGATTGTGGACGATTCCTCTGGGACTTTCTTTTCTTAAATCTAACCTGGTGTTTTTGGTGCCTACCCAGAGGAAAGGAAAAGTTCAAAATGTGATCTCATCTTTGTCCAGCCTGTGTCTCTGGACAAAAATGAGCTCAAATTAAGACGAATGTGAGACTTTGACCATTTTCTCATACTTCTTAAATTCATCTCCAGAGGAATCGTCTTTGTCTCGTCTCAGACTAATTTGAACCAAACTGAAAATGTTCTTTTTTGTCTCAATGCACTGATCTTAAAGTCGATCTTAAAGTCGATCTTAAAGTTGATCTAAGTTGATCTAAACAATCAGCCCATGAGATAAAAGTGACATCTAAGAGAAAGTATTCATTTTGTTGCCTGGCAAGACAAAATAATCTCCTATTTGTTCCTTTATTTATTGACACACACACACACACACACACACACACAACACACAAAGCAGGAAGGAAACAAACTGAAGAGTTTTTGTGAAACAGATTAAATTCTTACCTCCATCTTGTCCATCATGTCAAAGAAATGAGCCGACTGGAGACAAACAGAGAGACAGAAAGATGTGTGTTAATGTTGAATTTTGTTCTTAGTGTTGAACATTTGTGTGTGTGTGTGTGTGTGTGTGTGTGTGTGTGTGTGTGTGTGTGTGTGTGTGTGTGCTCTCATGTACTTCACCTGTAAAATGAGGATGTTTTAATCACAGGTTTTGTTTGAGGGTTAACACTTAGTTTAGGATTAAAGTTACACATTACCATAAACTCTCCAATAAAAGCTGCTGTTCACATAAAATGAGAAAAAAAGGCCACATTAAAAAAAAACCCACAAAGTTTGGATTTTATCAGTAAATTTGTATTTATGAACTCAGCAGGGAGTGACATGACACGGTTGAATCCAGTTATAAAACCATTCATTTTTGACATATATGTGTGTATGTGTGTACATACATGAGCACATGTGTAAGCATGTGTGCATGAAGTGTGTTTAAGTATCTGGATTTGTGTACGTATGTGCAGGTGTGCGTCTATATTATGCCAATTTATGTTAAAGTATATATAAATATAGTTTAAAGGTTAAAAACTATATGTTTATATGTGTATTCTTTTCTGTCCACATGAACTAATAAACAAACAAAACATAAAAGATTAATAGTCTTATATACAGCTGAGAGGTCAAATGTTTGTTATCATCATAAATATGGCTTTTCATAAAAATACAGAAATCATTTTCACAAAAAAACAAAAACAACACATAAACAACAGTCTCAAAGCAGAATATTTGGCACTTTTATGACATTTTAAAAATGTATCTAAATGAAGGCGTTAGCCTCTTTAAAATGTGGACATTATGTTGTTGACAGTAAAACAGGAAGGGAAATATCAATAAACATGTTTAAATCAGGCAAAATTAGAAATAAAGGCCTGTCTCCAATAGCAGCCTGGTTCAAATTAAAGGCCCCTACAGAGTCATTGATCATCCACTAAAGTACAGATGGACTAACGTGTGTGTGTGTGTGTGTGTGTGTGTGTGTGTGTTGTGTTACCTTCATGGTGGGGGGTGCGGTGCGGGGAGGTGAGGGGGGGCAGTCTGTGACGGGAACATTGGAGATGGTCAGGAGCTCCTGTTTGCTGAAATAAAAAAAGATCAATAACACTCAATCATCAATTATTCAACCAAAAGAAACCTGTTAAACTCAATAATAATTCAGGGCCTACATTCAACTTTATTTCCCTTTTCTTTATTAAAACACTGCTGAACAGGGCTGGTTTTACAAGCTGTCATCTGCCCCACTTTGCTGATAAAAACATCCAGGGCTGAGTGGACCATCGGGCGCGAGAGGGGCCGCTGTCTGACGGGGCCGCGGCCCCGACTAGTGACGGGCGGCTGCATAACATCAACAGTTAACTGGCATTGTGCATGAATAAAATATTGATAAATACTTTGACCGTCTAGTACGTCACCATCAGTCAAATATATCATGTGTTTGTCTGATGGTGACATACCTCCAACTTTTCACTTCATTAACTCAAGAAAACTGTGGCAGCTTCACTTCTCTGAATACAAACGAACCCTTTAAAACACAGAAGTCACACAATAACACAAACAAACAAACTAACAGCAGCAGACCAACAACTGGTTGGTTTGTAGGGAGTGATATTTGTCTGATATAACCGTGGTTTCCAATCAGAAAAGTTGTCTGACATCAAGGTAAAGAGGGGAAAAAAAGTATTCCTTTAACAGGCCCGTGTGTGTGTGTGTGTGGTGTGTGGTGTGTGTGTGTGTCCTGATTTATCTGAGCACCACACATCATCATTATATTTGTCACAGAGGAGCGATGAGTCCATCTCTAAAGATAGAGCTCCAATCTGTTAGGAGCCTCCACACATTCAGCTGGAGATGACTTCATGTTCAACACACACACACACACACACACACACACACACACACACACACACACACACAGTAATCAACTGCACCATCCAGCCAGAAGACCGCTCATTTCCTTCGCCCTCAGGCGAGTCGGTTGCCATGGTTTCTCCAGGTGTCCAAAAAGAAGATGACGTCGACCTGGATTAAACTTTTGGAGGAGCAGTCAGCAGCCAATCAGGTCGAGTCGTCGGTTTAGACTCAGACTTGGGACTTAAATATTGATGACTCATGATTTGACATGGACCTCAATATTGATGAGTCATGCCTGAATGTTATGGAGCCACACTGATGACGATGACTCAGGTTTAGATTTTGCTGACTCAGGCTGGAACATCAGTGACTTGGACTTGATTAACGACTTGTACTTTAATACTGATGAGTAATACTTTGATTTAGACTTGAATAGTTATGACTTTATTAGGATTACAGTTACTAATTACCTGTTAAAAATATGTAGTCAGTAGTGTAATCACAATATTAAAGTAATGTAACTTCATTAATTACTTTTGGATTATAAAAATATGGTGAGATTGTTTTGTCTAATATAGTGTTTTTAGTAAACTAATGATTATTATTATTTCTAATCAATTAGTTATTTGGTCCAAAATGTCAGAAAATGTCAGAAAATATTGATCAAAGTCTGAGGTGACGTCCTCAAAGGTCCAAAAAGAGGTCCAAACATGTGGAGCGCACAGATGTACGACCTATTTTTGGACCTATTTTCAACTAGTGATCAATCTGGCAATAATTTTACCACTAATCAATCAGTTGCTTGGATCATAAAATGTCTGAAAATGTCCAAAGTCCAAGATGACGTCCTCAAATGTCTTGTTTTGTCCACAACTCAAAGATATTCATTTTAAATAGAGACCAAATGTTAAAGTACCAGTAAAAACTCAAAGTCCAATTAAAAAGTTAAAAATTAAATCCTCCTCCATTTCCCTCATGTAAAAAGCTGAAAATGTAAATGGAGACTTTATTTGCAAAAAAGGATTAAAAAAACACTAAACTATTAAAAAAAAAAAAAGAACTTTGGAAAAAAACAAACAAAAAATTAAAAACGTGATTTCTGAAAATAAATAAAACACTGTTTTTGTGAATGAATCCTTCAAATATTGTTTGTTTCTGAAGTTGAACAGAGTAAAGTCCATCCTCAGTGTGGTGTCAGTTACATGCTGGAGCCTGATTGGCTCCAGACTAGTTGTGATGTCATAAATCCTGCAGATACATCCAGCGAACGAACAGTGAAGAAAACAACTGGAGACTGAAAATAATTATGAAAATATTATTAAGAAGGGAAGAGATCCCCTGATAACATCCTCCTTCGTCCCCTCCATCGTCCCTCTGATTCACTTCCTGTCTTGTTCCTCATCCTCACCCTTCCTCCTGTGTGTCCTTTTATGAATCCAAATTAATTTCACCAAACTGACATTTCCACTGAAAAGAGATAAAACTGGAACTGCCAGAGGGCTCACAGGGAGGGAGGGGTGGGTGTTGGGGGGGGGGGGGGGTCGACCTTGTGTAACTGTGTGGTTGTGTGTGCGCGTGTGTGTGTACATGAGAGCGACACAAAGTGTTGGACGTTGCTAAAAACCTGTGAAAGAAAACAGAAAAACGAGAAGAGACAGAGAGAGAGAGAGGAGCTTGACAGCAGCGACTTCACGTCTAAATTTAAGATTTCTTCATGTTCAGTTGATCAGATTAGACAAACTGTTGTAATACAAGATTAGTTTGTGTGTGTAGAATAATTAACCATCTTCTCTACAATCACTGAACCCGTAATGTCACAGTGGAATTTACATTTCCTTTACAGCACTTTAAGCTCCAGTCAGTCCCTCCAGGATTTCATGGATTTTTGGGGATTGTTGGAGCCTAAAATGTTTGATTTCAAAGCTTTTCTAAAAAATTGCAATGTCTGTTGCAAAAAAATCAAATGTGACTTGTTCCAGGGAGAATGAAACCACACACTGTTCTGAGTGTTCTATCTAAGCTCCAAAAAGGCTTCTAATAAAATATGATTTAAAAATCGTTTGGAGCTCAAACTCAAAACCAGCACAAAATGATAAAAATATACATGTAACAGTGAGAAATCTCTTCAGTATCAGCAACAAAAACAAAACAACAACAAAACAGTAAATAATAAAACACTGAGACGTACATGAATGATTTTAGGGGATTTTTGGGGGACTGATTGCTGGAAGTCCCAGCAAACTGCAATGAGTCATCAAGTTGCAGTGATTAGACAAAATTACACAGTTGTGCAGAATTCATGGGGATTGACTGAGTTTGTGTGATTTGTTGCAACATGCATCACAATTTGTGGTGTTTGCAAAAAAAAAAAAAATCTACTAATTAAGTTAACTAAAGAAACCAGAAAATATTCACATTTAAGAAGCTGAAATCAGAGAAATGTTTTCTCTAGCTGGAAGTTAGTTTAATAATCGATTCATAAACAATTAACTGATTAATCGTTGGAGCTATAGTTAGCAGTAATAATTTGTTCTTTTATTTTGGTAGGACATGATTTGTCCAGTTCTGAAGACCCCAGCCCTGACTCTAAAACCTTTGTTCTGAAAACCTTTGGTTTATTGATTAAACAGCTAATTTAAGCTTCTATTCAGCCAGAACTTTGTCCTTCTGGTTCACTTTCCAGAGAAAAAACAGGTCACAACATTTCTGAAAACCTTCTGAACTGAAGTAAACTTGGTATCGACCCGAGGACGACGGTTTTCTGTCCTGAACTGATTATTTATGATTATTGATAATTACAGAAAACACAGACTGGATCTTTGGTCCTGAGGAGGGTTTAGAGTTTAGAGAGCGAACGGAAAGGTCACAGAGACACAACGAGACGACGAGAACAGAGAGGAAGGAGACACCAAACCTGCTGAGAGAGAAAAGGTCACTCTGCGTGTGTGTGGTGTGTGTGTGACAGGAAGTGTTTGTACCTGATCTCATGGTTGTGTAACGTGACAACACAGACGTTCACCCAGAATTATGTAACTTTTTTATGTTGAGTTTAAAAAAATCAATCAAAATCAAAAAAAGTGTGTGTGTGTGTGTGAGCTCCAGTTTAAAATAAAACCAGTTTCAGACTCTCAGCTGGTTTGTTATCTCTGCTGACAGCTGCGTGTCACAGCTGATCACATCATGTGCAACACACACACACACACACACACACACACACACACACACCGTTAACATGATACACTGATGTCAAATACTCCTGCAGGCCTTTCCCACAATGCAACACGCCTGTGGACTGTCATCACAAACACAGAGTTCACGACACTTTCAGTTTAAATCCAGAAACAAAAACAACAAAAGCTGAAACTGAAGACGTCTTTTCTGCTGCAGGAGTGTCCCCCTGGGACAGAGAACCGTCTGAGGAACCCAGGAGCTAAAGTTTCAACCAGAAGAACGAAGGACTAAATCAGGTTCCAGGAGGAACCTAATAAAGTTTTAATAAAGCTTGTGATAACTTTTAAAAATGCATATATGATATCAAAGTTTCATTTCTCGTGATCCACAAAGATCTGAATGAAATAAACGTTCACAATTATAAGAAAACCTGGTTCAGAACCAGCTCAGTAACGTCCTGCTGTGGACCGCTGGAGACACAGCCTGCAGCAAAAATATTTTAGCACCTAAACCACTTTAAAAAATCAATATGGTTTAAGTGTTTGACACTTTACGTTTTCCAACACCACCGTCTCTGCTCTGCCACCAGACTCCATGGACAGAAACAGTGTTTTTACCTCACAGGACAGACAGGGAGCTGGAGGAGTTTGTGTTTGTGTTCGTTTGTTAGTTTGTGTTGTTGTTTGACTTTGGTGGTTTAACACGTTTGTTCGGGTCTGAGCTGTCGTTACTCGCTGTAGACTGAGGCAGCAATCGACCAGCAGCTCTCCTGTCTGACGAGGAGAAAATAGCAGTTTTTTTAAATGGAGTTTTGTGGCAGTGAAGAGAGCACAGACAGCTTCAGTTCACTGTCAGTAAAGACTGTCCAACAGCAAAGTAAATAGGAAAATGATCTAAATTTAGCACTTAAACACTGAAACTGATACTGATTTTGGTTGCAGGTTAAATCACTGTTTATGTTAAAAGAGTGATGTCACGTTGTTGAGCTGCTCAGAATGTCACCAGTTTTTACCCCCAGTCGACTGATTAATGTTCCATTCAGGTCAAACACAGTCAGGGAGCTGCGACTGGAACGGCTCTGCTACACTAAATGGAACCAGACCTCAATGAGCATCATTGGTAACACCTGTGTTTACACTTTATATCAATATGGCGTCCACAAACACGCTAAAGACTCATCAGGCATTGTGCAGACATATTTAATTTAATAAGTTTTAAATAATCATTTTTCTGTCCTCAGAGGAGAAGAGAAGAGGAGTGAAACTGACTCCCATCCCACTGAAATCCACCCAAAAATGTCATCCTCTTATCCAGTTCCTTCACTTCTCATCAGTGGTTTCATACGAGGCTCGACAGGAGGAGTTCCAGCTGTTTACAGATGTATGTAAACACAGCGTGTCCTTACGGTGACGTGGTCGTGTGTTATAAAACGTTTACTGCTTATAAATGATAAAGGAGATACAGCAGGACGTCTCAGGTGGAACAGTACAGATGATTCTCCAGCATGTGAAGTCATGAAAAATGTATTTGTGAATTTTTTTCCAGCCAGGAGGCCTGCTGGGCTCTGAGGAACATCAAAGCTCTTCATTAAAATGTAAATTTAACCCTCCAGTTCCTCCACACTTCCTCCAGCGTGAAGAGGAAACGTGACGACAGCAGGACGCCAAAAAACTTCAGCCAACTCAGCAGCATCCCACAGCTGAGTGTACCGCTGGTGTTTCATGGGTTAACTCTTTAACTGTGAATTATTTTTAAATCCTGAGCATCATTTTCTAAATGATTCATCAGACTGTAGATTAAATTATTTTCTTCCAGGCAGCCGTTCAGTTATTTTCTATGAAAACCAGCTCACAGAGAGTTAATGTGAGTGAAGAGCTGCCGACAAAAACAACCCATCTATGATGTTTCAAATGCCGAGAAATGAATTTATGGGATCATGATAATAATAATTAATTAATTAAAGCTTTAAGCAGCATTGGACAGACCATCGCACCCCCGGTGTCCGTCGGGGCGTCTGCAGTTGCTTTGGACACTGCATGAAGGAATTCAATGTCACTTCTTATCTCCACAAGGTGGCGCTATGACTATGACTGAATATTGTCATGTTGATGTGTTCAGGGCTGGACTCTTATCAAACATGTGAAGTCTGGTGCAGATTACATCATTTAATCCAATTTACTCTTTCACGGCGAGACATCAAACTCGGCGCCACGCCACAGCCTCGCCGTTCAACGCTGACCAAATATTTTACTAACTTTTGATCACAAACTTGACTAGATGGCACAGAGGGCACAATGTTAAAGCAATCAGAATAATTCTGAAGGAGGAGTTTGTTAAAATATGACACCGAAATTCAAAATGGCTGACTTCCTGTTGGGTCTGGCCTCTGGGTCCAAGAGGCTTTTTTGTGCATCTGAGCATTTACCGATTGAAGCCTGCTCCTATTAAGAAGGCGTGGCCACATCGGGTTGAACATGTTTGGTTGAGTTTTTGAGAATGTTTAAGGCCCCAAAAGCCAATTTACTTTTGTCAGAATAATAATAATAATGATAATTCCTCCAGTCTCAACAGGGCCCGAGCAGCATCAGTCCAGGTCAGCATTAATGTTACATCATGTACGCAGCTGTTAGCTAACTTTACATAAACACTTTCACAGGGTTCTCGTTTTAAAACGTGGCAGCTGGAGACTCTCAGCTGACTCAAGTCCAGTTAGCATTAGCATTAGCTTACATCAGCCAGCTACACTTATGAAATCTGTTTGTGAGTCATTATTTTAGCGACAAAATCCACCGTCATCAGCTAGAAATGAGAATCTGCTTTTGTTTACGTCTCTAAAGAATCACAGACCTCGTGTTTCAATAATTACTCCCAGTTTCAATATTAAATCTGTTGCTGTTTTCACCATAAACTGCGGTGCTTCACAAAGGGTCAGTTGACTCTTACTAAGTCCCGCCTCTTTTCATTCTGTTCTCCAATCACAGTTGAGCAAACTCGGTACTTCAGTCAACTTTGTCCTTTCTGTGTACCTGTACTTCGATCAGCTCTGTGCTCAGCTCATCTATGTTGAAAAGAAAACCACATTTTCAACATGTGACATTTTAATATCTTTAGCTAGCTAATGTTAGCTTAATTCTAGCTAATTAGTAATAGCAATACACATCAATCATTAGATAGCTAGCGTCTCGCTAACATTAGCTAACCTGAATGAGAAATCTGTGATATATTTACTGTAATAAATCACAAAATGGCCACGATGTGTCATCAGAGATTACGATACACGTCAAGTGGAAATACTCGCCACTCTGACATCAACACTACAGCCGTGGTTTGAAATTTCTATTCCAATTCACATTAATCAGAGTTCAAATTAATGCTGAATGTTTCTCACGATGAGTTAGTGTCTGTTTATGAGTCATAAGAAATCATTAATAATCATTTAGAAGCAGTAGATGTTTATAACTGTTAAACTGATCAAAATGTTGATGGAGTTTGGCAGTTTCCAACTCACTATTTGGACTGTAGAACAAATTTTTGCATGTAGAATATTGCTTATTTAAGATGTGACTACATGTTGCTCTTATTGGAAAGGAGAAAGTTGACTGAGGTAGCTCAACTGTTACTGGGGCACAGAACAAAAAAGGGCGGAATGAAAACATGAGCTCAGCAGATTTGTCTGGTTTCCACGGTCTCCTCGGTCCACAACAGCAACAAAAATCTATAACTCTGTTCCTCTCCTTTCAAACCCTGTTATAATCCCACAACACACAGCTCCCAACACAGCGTCCTCCATCTTGTTTAGCTGTTGTCATACTAACGCTTGTTGTTGTTTGTCACACAGAAGCAACGCTGCTCTACCAGGTGTACGAGTGCAAACAGAAAAGTTCTCAGGGAAACTCCTCGGTGAGTAGTCCTCTTCAGAGAGTCCCCAGAACTAAAACACACCTGTAGTCAGATCATCCAATAAGAGCTGTGTTTGAAGAAGCCACCACATCATCAGCTACAAGGCCAGCAAACACGACGCTCTCTGTCTGTCCACAACAATTACAAACAGATCAGTGATGAGGCCGGGGTCTCAGTCCAGGCTGTGGGGAGGGGGCTGGACCTCTCAGGACAGAGAGAAGAGGAACGAGCAGAGACAAAAGCCAGCGACTATCAAAGTTCTGGAAGGATTTCAGTTTTGATTCGGGGCAGACCGAGAGAAACCCTGCCAGCTGATCCGCCACATATCTGAAGTGACAAATGCCTCTGATCAAGCTGCAGTGGGGCCAGAATCCACTGAAACAGCACTTTAATATGTCACAGTGTTTAACAAAAAAAAAAAAAAAGGCTTGAGTTCTCATTCTTGGCTACGGCTGTGGAACAGACCAGGGGGTGAACCCTTGAGCGTCAAGAGTGAATACACACCAAAACTTTAATTTGATGAATAAACAACTTGTAGAACAAACAGACAAGGGGTCCGCAGCCATGCTAGCTGCTGTGTGAGACTGTGCTTAGCTAAAGGCTAACACCAGCATGCTAACACGCTGATATTTAGCAGGTATGATGTCGAGTTTCCTGAAAAATAATGGAACCTCGAGAGGATGAAATTAAAAATACTAATGAAAAGAAATATGGACGTTTAGCTCAGTTGGTAGAGCGTCTGCACCATGTATGGAGGCTGTCAGTCCTCTGCAGAGGTCACTGGTTTGACTCCCGCCTGTGGCCCTTTGCTGCATGTCATCCCCTCTCTCTCTGCCCCATTTCCTGTCTACTCTCTGGCTGTCCTGTCAAATAAAAAATAACTAAAAAAAAAAAAAGAAATATGGACTGTAAAAATGATTTAAGTGGAAGATCCATGAATAAATAAACGGACAGACAGAGGCTGTGACCTGCAGTGAGACTGAGACATCTGCAAAGACCAGAGAAGCAGCCGGTAAGACGCCTAACTTAACCAGGGGTCTGCAACCTGTGGCTCCGGAGCCACATGTGGCTCTTCAGCTCCTCTCCAGCGGCTCCTTTTACATTTTAAGTTTCATTTATCACAGGTCTACACTGTAAAAACAAAAAAGGTTGAGAAAACAGAAACTTTTGAGGCAACATAGATTTTTGAGTTTTTTGCCCAACTCAGTTTTTTTAATTTTGCAAAAGTTTTACCAACTACTGAGATAAATTACTGTTCAAATAATTTACTTTTCTTTTTTAGATAAACTTTAATCTTTGAGTTTAGAAACCCCAAAAATGTATTTTTAAAAAATACAGAGTAAAATCAATGTAAAATCAATCCCAGAATGCATTTCACATCAACCAGCGTTGATGGGGTGGAGATTTTGAACCAGGTTCAAAGTTGTTATAACTACAGATGTTCTGATACCATTTTTTTACTTCCTGATACTGTTTGTTATACCTGAACTTTGCATGTCGACAGACGCAGAGTGGAAATAAAGACTGAAATAACAGCGTCTGTATTCACAGTTCAGAGATTTACAATAAACACAGCAGGTACTCACGATACCGAGTCACACGACCTTCTGATGACGCTGCTGTTTCTCTCCTCCTCTGACCACAAAATGTGGCGTACGGGACGCTGCTGAGGAGCAGCAGGGGTCGGACAAAGGGCTGATAAATTACATGGACTACGTGGCTCAGTGTGTCGACTCGTGGAGCATTTTAGATTACATAGGAGGCATTTTCCAATCTGGGTACCACACGATTCGATCTGATTCAGATTCAGAGGGCTACAATTCAATGATTAGACGATGCATTTTGATGCATGTCGATGCATCAAAATTTTAAGCTTTTAAGCCAGAAGACATCAGTCAGACTGCGTCCATCTGCAGCCGAGAAAAATGATACACGTTAAATTTAAGGGTGCGAATCTTTTAGTCTGATTTGATTCAGAATCTTTTCTGTTTCCCTGAATTAAAACATGAAACCTAACTGACAATAAAACAGTCCACAGCCTTTTGATTTGAAAAACTTAACTGCATTAAATAAGAGCACATGAAGGACATGAAGTACATCTCTCCTCGTTAACTGCTGATAAACGAGTTCCACCTTTTTTCCTTCATCAACATCATGTTAATTAACATTTAGAAAATCGATGACTTTTATGACTCGATTCAGAATCTTCCTCGTCTAAGAACTAATCAGCTGTGTGCGTCTTCCTCCTCTCGTGAGTTTGAACTCTGAGAAAAGGCCCCATGACCTTTCATGTAACGCCACCCTCAGGCCAAACTTTACATTTTAAACTTTCAGGACAGGTTACTATTTTTTCATCACACACACACACACACACACACACACACACACACACACACACACACACACACACACACACACACCACCACACCACACACACAGCTCCAGGCTCATGCTGCTCTACATAAAAAACGACTTTTTAGAAACCCCTGTTTCTCATCCACCTGCAGGGACGTCCTCTGCAGCCACACATTTGTTTTTATTAAATCTTTTTTTTTTTTTTTTTGGAGGCTAATTATTTTCACCAGCTGGTAAATGAGTCACTGCTGTCAACAACGGCGTAAAAAAGACAAAGTGGCAACAACAACATCATAAACAGCAACAACAACAGCAGCAGCAGCAGCAGGGAGAGAGGAGACGCTGCCGGCTTCCGGTTCTAGACAGACGGACTGTCTGCCCTTTAGCTGCGCACACACACACACACTCTCTCTCTCACACACACACACGCATGCATACACGCACACACGCACACACACACTTACTCACACACACACCAGGCTTAATGCATTTTGGGGAAATGTGATCTGACGAATATGTGGACATGCAGAAACGAAACAAAACGAAGCTTTTTGTTGGGGATTTTATGCAGAAATGTGTCATCTATCTATCTATCCATCCATCTATCCATCTATCTATCTATCCATCCATCTATCCATCTATCTATCTATCCATCTATCCATCTATCCATCCATCCATCTATCCATCTATCTATCTATCCATCTATCCATCTATCCATCTATCCATCCATCCATCTATCCATCTATCTATCTATCTATCTATCTGAAACTGCAATATGGCCGACTATGATCTTCAATTCAGTTTCACTTGTTAAAGATGAAATGTGAGTCAAAATACCATTTTACAGTAAATATTGTTGTGCTGCAGAGATATCTTGGCTTACATATTCAATATCATATATTCCTGCTGTTTGGTAGAAATCCCTGCAAAAATCACAGCATAATCATTTTTATATTTTCAACGAAAATAAGAATAAAGTAAAAAAAATTATAATTCCCTCTACTACTGAAAAACATACCACAGTTGCAGTATCAGTCAAAATAATTGCAATTACATATTTTTTTCAAAATCGTTCAGCCCTAGCTTAAAACCATTAAAAATTAAAGTTTAAGTCTGTTCAGTTGAATCAGATTTTACTGTCCAAAACAAATATTCAATGATTCGTCCTTTTCTTTTTCCAATCCAGTGTGTCAAACTGAACTCCTCTATCAGTCTACATGAGTGTTTGAATACCTGCCTTCATCATCTGTCATGTGAAAACATCAGATTTAAAAATATATATATTTCTTTGGGCTTTTTCATGCCTTTTTTGTATAGCAGCTGAAGTGAGGATGGGAGAGGGAGAGAGTGAATGCAGCAAAGGGCCTCACGCAGGAGTCGAACCCACGGTCGCTGCAGAGGACTCTCAGCCTCAGTACATGAGGCGAACACTACTAACTGAGCTACCAGGCCACCAAAAACATCAGGTTTTCTTACAGTCAGAGAACTTAAAAGTGTGCATCCTCCTAAAGTTCAGTTCTAAAATCAGAGGACCTGCAGAGCTTCTCTTCTGAGGCTGCAGCCCCTGTCCAGCATCACTGTGCTGCAGGCTCCGCCTCCTTTATGCCTTGAATTAAGGATTTATTTGGACCAAACCAGAGTTGGTGATTGTGTTGTTGAGTTTTATTTAGTTTCTGTAAAGTCTGAATGAAGCTGACGATGATGCAAAAGGATTCTGGTGAGTTTGTTGAGATCAATAAATCAGCTGTTTCTGGTTAAACCAAATGTCTCTTCCTCTTTAAAAAAAAATCTCTCTGACTGTATTGATCCTTTCCATCATGTTGTCAGACACTGACAAGAACAATCTGAGCCTGTCAGAGACAAAAACAAGCGTCAGCTGCCCTGCGCGCTCCACAGTGCGCTCTGGTGAAGCGTCTGACGGCGCGCCAGCTGCCCCGCGCGCTCCGCAGTGCGCTCCGCGCTGCGCTCCGGTGAAGCGTCTGACGGCAGCGTCAGCTGCCCCGCGCGCGCGCGGTGTGCTCCGCGGTGCGCTCCGGTGAAGGGTCTGACAGCGCGTCAGCTGCGCTCCGTTTCTATCACTCTTCTCTGCTTCCATCACAGTTAGTTTTGTGGTTTGTGGTGATTTAGAGACTCGGTTTGTAAAGTTTACAGCCTGTCATGATGTTGCATTGATCTGTGTACAATGATGCAGATAAAAAACAAGAACTGAAACTTGTTTACCAACCACTCGTTTATCTTCTCTCATCAGTCAACAGACACATGGTCCACAGGATATTTTTTAAGTAAATTTATTTTAAGTTTATTTATTTTCTTTTAAGTATATTCATTTATTTATTTTTGAGTGCACCAGCTAATGTAAAAATATATTTTTGTGGTGTTTTTGTAGCTTCTATCTGTTTTATCCTGTGATACACACTGACTGACAAAGGAAAAAAAAAGACAGCATGATTGAAGGAATCTCAGTCGACTGAGGTGTCTCTGACCGGTGACATGAATCTTCACCTTTCAATGGGCAGCCATAAAATTAATAAAAATAATTTGATTTATAGGAAACTTTTCAAGCTATAAGCTCAAAGTGCTTTCCAAGGTCAGAAAATTCAAAGCACCAGTGACATTAGTGTCAATTGTAACAGTTGAAATAATAAAACATTAAGAACTGATTCAAATTTATTTAACTGTTTTGTTTTGTTTTTTAACTCAAAATGTGATTAGATTTCTTTCATCATTCATTAGAACAAGAATCTTGCTTTTCCTCTTCATTTGTCCTCCAGATGTCACGATGTCGCTGTGCAGATGTTTTATTTTCCACCTGATCAGACTCAGATTTGGTGAAACTCTCTTCAGAGTTCAGACTGTTTAACAGGATGCTGCTGTTTGTGTTGTTCACTGCAGCATTTACACACATAAACACGTGTAAACAACCTGATGATTAAACATGTCATTAAACACCTGAACGCATCATCGTCGGTCACATAAACACATCACAAATAATTTCTGTAAAATAAGAAACAACGCAGCACACACACACACACACACACAGATGGAGGATGAGAGGAGATGCCAGACTCACCAGTGGTCGTGCGGCATTGTTGCGTTGCCGTCGGTTACTGAGCATCTCGCTCAATCCAACACACAGCACTCCTCTCTCTCTCCCTCTCCCTCATTCTGTCTCTCGCTCATAATACCGTGGACCAGCAGGATTAAAAAAGAGAGAGAGAGAGAGAGAGAGAGAGAGAGAGAGAGAAATGGAGGCAGATGGAGGAAAGCGGGAATACTGAGAGGAAAAGAAAAAAGAGAAAGAGAAGAAAACAGGAAAACCAGAGCAGAGAGAAGAAGAAGAAGATTCTGCTGCAGCCACAGTCTGATTTTATTTCTCCTCACTGGAGGAATGAAGTCACAGTGAAACTGATGTAAATCAGGAGACTGTTGTCCTCTAAAAAAATAACGACAGCATCACGTTTCAGCAAATAAAACACAATCTGTCTACAGTCACCTGAGACTCACAGCGCCCTCTAGCAGCCAG
The DNA here is from genome assembly GCA_034769285.1 of Lutjanus argentimaculatus. Classification (NCBI taxonomy): domain Eukaryota; kingdom Metazoa; phylum Chordata; class Actinopteri; order Lutjaniformes; family Lutjanidae; genus Lutjanus; species Lutjanus argentimaculatus. Next base: position 126,115 of record JAWZSL010000115.1, read on the forward strand.
AGTCATTATGACTCTTGTCCATCAGGAGTAAAAGAGGAAGTCAGGTGATGTTCTTACAGAGACAAAGTCTGCATGACAGAACATCAGAGATGGAACCAAGTCTAGAGACGGAACCAATCCGATCCAGTATCAGACTCACATCACTGATCCACATCCACAACACCACATGTCTGCTTTTCTAATTCTAACGTTAACTATTTACATTTTGGAGCATAAAATAGCAAACTTAAACTCTCAGCAATGCATCATGGGAAATTATACAAATGAGCTGATCAGCTGCTCATGTGAACGTCACAAGCCACAGTCCTACAGCGCCCCACAACAGTTGAAGGATTCCATCAAACAGGTTACATTAAACAAAATAAACAAGCTTTCCAGATGATGAACAGCTGACATAGAACGTTTCACCACCAAAGGTCAGTTTCAGCCTCATATAATCTAACATAACCAACAATAATAATGCTAATAATAATATAATAATAATAATGATAATTTACACCAGAATAGGTTTGTATTTGCAGGATTTTTAAACGCAGATAAATCCACTAAAAACTGCGAATGACTCTTTTAGATGAGTTTGACTTTCTGTCGGTGGTGTAAGGTAGTTACAGAGGGCCCAAGTGCACATTATTATGATGAGCCCTAGTGACAAAAATAAAATAATTAGTTATTTGTTTCATTCAGTGTTCTGTATGTCTCTGCACTGGCAGCTGTCCATCCATACGTCCCATTCATGTCTTGACAGAATTTCCTAAAAATTTGGCACAAATGTCCCCTCAGACCCAAGGATGAACTGATTAGATTGTGGAGGTCAAAGGTCATTGTGACCCCACTGAACTCATTTAGCTCTCTTACTACACTAACTTTAGCCCCGGCTCACAGTTCTTTGTGTAACTTCAGATGTTGAAGGAAGTTGAAAGTTGTAATTTTCAACCTGCATGTTTTGCAAACTGAAGAACATTTTGTGTCGACGAACTCGTAGTTTTTATCCATAAACAAAATCATCTTTGGTGTAATTTTTTTCCAGCTGGAGCTCAGTAAAGTTCTTCACGGTTCTCTGCTGTCGTCTGATTGGTTCAAAAACAAAGTGGATCTGGTGAATTAAGTGTTAACAACCTGCTGTTCAATCAATCAATCAATCAATCAATCAATCTGTCAGACTTTATTTATATAGCACTTTTCATATTCATTCAAGAACAAAAGAACTAAAATATCAGTGATCATTAAGAACAGGAACTGAACTGAGGAAACACCAGATGCAGGATAAAGTTCAAAAGATAAGGGAAATAAATTAAAATCAATCAGTTAATTAAAAACTCTAAACAGAGGATAAATTGTAAAATGAAGGATAACTATCCATAAAATCCAAATAAATAAGATAATAATGAGTAAAATAAAATAATGTTCCATCTAACAACAAACAGATTAAATGTATAAATAAATAGGCAATAAATAAATAAATAATTAAATAAATAAAATAAAGTTTCTTTTAATGCCAGATTCATTTTTTTACAATCCAACAACAATCAGGCTGGTTTTTTCAAACCTTAATCAAGTGGTTTTTATTTCTACCATGATGATGAATTTTGTAAATTTGAATCCGTCGCACAAACACTGTCCGGCTGGCACAAATACTCACTACAGCAACAAATGTGGATTCATCCGCCACTGAAAATAGTTCCCAACAAAATGCACCATTTCCAGCGGTTTGTTTTAGGAATTTACTGAAAGTTCTTTAAAGATGAAACTATACATTTGAAAGGAGTTTTTCAAAGATTTACACCTTCAGAAGGAACCAATGAGCTGAGAGCCACAGACAGGAGGTCAGACAGTACTGAGACAGAAGAGCATCTCGATGTTGGAAAATGCAGAATATTTTCACACTATTTTCCTTATTTGTGCTGCACACAAACCTGAGGTGTGACACACACAGCTGAGACAGAGACGTGGAGGATGTATGGACAGATTTGATGGACAGATGATAAAGTGTGAATCAGAAGAAAAACCGCTGCAGGGAAAAGAGCAGAATATTCTGTCAGAGAGGCGGGTCACCTTCCCTCAGGCATGCACACACACCAACACGAACATGTACGTCAGTCACGTGAGTGCAGATGTATGAGGATATATCCACTGATATATACATTATATGTCAGCCTGAAGTTGAACTTTTGACCTGCCTCTCAGCCGTTTCTGTTTGGTGTCTCTGAAGTCGGTTAAGTCAGAGCAGCTTTTCTTCCCTGTCGGCGAGCATCAACCTGCCTTTTGATCAGATTCACAGTTTAACAAACGGATTCTTTTAACTGACAGATTCTTCAGATCCTGCAGAGGTTCAAATCTGAGGCCTGAATTCTTATTAAAATCTCCAGCAGCTTCTTTTGCTCCTCATCATCACACCTTGATCCTGCAGGTTCAGGTGAAACCGAAGGTTTATCTTTACCAGTGTATTTCTGCTGTTTACCTCATGATCCTTGTTGGATTAAAAAAGAAGGTCAAACTGTTGCTGAAAGTTTTCTGGAGTTGTAAAATCCTGCCTGTGAGTTTTGAGGCTCAGCCTGCTAATGACAGGTGACTGACTGTTACCACAAGACGAGTTTAGGCAAATATATTTCATGCAACAAAACAAAAACGTGTTTCATGTGATTCAGGGCTTGGAGGAACATTCAGTCAGTGTTGTTACTCACCGAGCTCTCAGGGCGCTGACGGTGGACTTATCAATCCTGCAGACAGACAGACAGACAGACAGACAGACAGACACACACACACACACACAGACAGAAAACAGAACAGGCTGTTAACATATATTACATTCAACACTCTGTGATAGCAGGAGGAACATTGAGACGCCACTGAGGCGACGAGAAAGAGATTTACACCTGAATACTCTATTAACCTTAGTGACCGTGTGTGTGTGGGGGGTGTGTGTGTGTGTGTGTGTGTGTGTGTGTGTGTGTGTGGTGTGTGTGTGAGTGAGACAGATGGAGGTGTGATGTCAGAGGTTCACAGCGATAAAAAACCTATTTATTAAAGTGCTGCAGCAGTAAATCACACATTTACAGCAGACACAGACTGAAGAGTAAAGCAGCTATAAAACATTATAAATCATAAATATATATACATATATATAAAATAAATATTAACATTAGCAAACTGATTGAATGTGTGTTTCTGATGTCAGAACAAAGCCTGTTTGTGTACTGGGGGAAATGATTTTCCGCTCTGTTCTCCTGCAGGAAGCTTCAGGCTGATTTTCCTCAGATTTTCTCCTCCTGAGAATCTGAGGAGAAAATCTGGCCAGGACCTCAGGGTCGCACTGAAGTTTGACCCCGGGGCTGCTGCAATAACTTCAAACATTCATTCATTCATTCAAGCTTCTGTAATCGCTTATCCATGAGGGTCGCGGGGGGGCTGGAGCCTATCCCAGCTGACATGGGGCGAAAGGCGGGGTTCACCCTGGACAAGTCGCCAGTTCATCACAGGGCTAACCTCGAACATGTCTGATATATTTTCTGATTTCTAAAGTGAAAGAGAGGGTTGCCAAGCAACGGTAAACATGTTAGCTCTTATGGCTAACGTTAGCTCAGATATTTCTGTTAATACGGCTGCACAATTAATCGCAATAAAATCAAAATACGGCCAAGTGCAATATCCAAATCATAGAACCAGAAAAAAAAGGGAAAATGTGAGAAAACAGCAGAGACGACCCGACCTGAATATTGTTCTTCAGATGAAAGAAAACATGTTTGTTTGATTCAGACCTCAATAAATATCACTTCATCGCCATCTTAACAGTTTTTTGGGTTTTTGTTTTTTTTTGGATCAGTGTAAAATAAAAAGGCACTGTATGTCCGTGTGCTCCACCTGTTTTCACATGTTTGGACCTATTTTTCAACTTCTGATCAATCTGGCAATAATTTCTCCAGGAATCAATTACTTGTTTGGTCCATAAAATCATCCAGCATCCTCAAATGACGTTCTTGTTTTGTCCACAAGTCAAACTGTGAAGTGTCCAAAAGAACCAAACCTCTGTGCTACAGAACAGATCTCAGGTGTATCTGAGTCTCATCATGTTGTTTATGGAACAACAACTGAAGTGTGAGGTTGGATATTTAACTCCACTGTAACCATTAACACTCCAGTTTGACTTCAGAGGTTAAACATGAATACAGACAAGGGGGAGGAGGAGGAGAGGAGAGGAGAGGAGAGGAGAGGAGAGGAGAGAGGAGAGGAGAGGAGAGGAGAGGAGAGGAGAGGAGAGGAGAGGAGAGGAGAGGAGAGGAGGAGACGAGAGGAGAGACATCTCTCAGGAGGAGGAGAAATGGAAAGTGAAGAGACGTTAAAAGCCTGCCTGTACGATGACTCTGTGAAAACTGAACTCCCACAGGTCATAAATAACACTAAATCTACACACACACACACACACACACACACACACACACACACACACACACACACACACACACACAGGGGTGTTGACTGGATCAGACTCTATAGCAGTGGTTCCCAACCAACTTTTTTCCTATGAGTCCCCAAATGTAGAGCAAATGTAGAAACATCCTAAACCCAAAGTCACAGCACAGTCCACCTCTTCAGACATTCATACACATATAACAACTGAGTGAACGTTTATAACAACATGAGCAGAAGTTTAGCTTAGTGACGACGAAACAGTTTGTGTTTTAATTCGACCACAGATCGAGGAACTAAACTGAGAGCTGAGGAGGAAGAGGAAGAGGAAGAGGAAGAGGAAGAGGAGGAGGAGGAGAGTGATGGAGGTGAGTGGAGGTTTAATGTAAACTGCTCCTGCAGCTGCCCTGAAGCTGCTCCTGCATTATTAAATACAGCAACTCCATTAGTCCACTGACTCGCTGTGAGGACGGCAAGGACGGAGATGTAAAACGTTGACAGAATGTTTACTGTACCATCTGTGTTTGTTATGATGACGGAGGAGAAGAAGGAAGAGGAAGAGGAGAGGAGAGATGGACAGAGAGTGGAGGGAGAGGAGGAGGTACGGATCGAAGGAAGAAGAGAAGGACAGAAACTGATCTGAGAGGCTGAGTTTAAAGAAAAAACATGGACGGAAATAAGGATGTACAGAAGGAGAGAAGGAGTTATGGAAGGAAATAAGGATGTACGGAAGGAGAGAAGGAGTTATGGAAGGAAATAAGGATGTACGGAAGGAGAGAAGGAGGTATGGAAGGAAATAAGGATGTACGGAAGGAGAGAAGGAGTTATGGAAGGAAATAAGGATGTACGGAAGGAGAGAAGGAGGTATGGAAGGAAACAAGGATGTACAGAAAAAGAGAAGGGGGTATGGAAGGAAATAAAAATCAGAAGAGAATAAGGAGGTATGGAAGGAAACAAGGATATACAGAAGGAGAGAAGGGGTTATGGAAGGAAATAAGGATGTATTTAAGGAGAGAGGGAGGTATGGAAGGAAACAAGGTTGTACAGAAGGACAGAAGGAGGTATAGAAGTGTGGAAGGAGGGAACCTGATTAGAAAAAGAAAACAGAGTGAATGATTGAAAAGGAGGCTTGTGTAAGAGTTTACACACACACACCACACACACACACACACACACCACACACTCTCAGTGGTCACAGGGAGTCTGACAGGCCGACTGCAGGCTCAGATTTACTGAAGCAGGAACAGAGACACAGAGAGCAGCTACTTTACATTCTGTGTGTATCAGGACTTCAGTCCACATCATCCCAACAGTCATCCATCCAACACATCGCGCCAAATATGACACAGGCTTTACACAAATATACACAAATATTAAACAAATGTACACAAATACTACACAAACACTATACAAATATTCCCACAGAGAGCAACAAATGTTCCAAACATCTCAAACATCAGCAGCAGGGGTTTATGATCAGGTTTAAGGCGTCAGTCCTGCATCTTTTTCAAGCTGCCATTTTGAAACCAACAATCACACAGAGAGGGATTCATGTTTTTTGGGTAAATGTTTACCTGTTACCTCTGGCTGCTCTGCTTCAAACCTCTGAGTCCTCCTGATGGACAGAAAGCTTCACTTGTTGCTAAAGTAACCGCTAACTGCTGCTAACTGTAGCTGCTGTTAGCCAGTTAGCCACTGACATTCACCCCTTCTTACTCCAGTTTTTGGTGAGATTTAATTCTATAACAGAGGTCTGCAACTTTTACAATCAAAACAGACATTTTTGGAGCTGTAACTATTAAATTCTTTCTTTTCCCTGAAGACTTTTCTGTTTTTTTGATTTGGCATCCACAGTGAGCTGATGGAGACTCAAGCAGACGTCAAAGCAGACGTCAAAGCAGACGTCAAAGCAGACGTCAAAGCAGACGTCAAAATCCAGAGGAAAAGGCACCGAGCCACAGACGTAGGCTAAATATTCAAACTGTTCTAATTCAGTGTTTCGGCTACATATTTTTACAGTTGGAGAACGTAAGAATCACACTGTAAAAAAGGTGACACAACTCAAATTCCAATAGATTTTAGAGTTTTAAGCCCAACTCTTAAGTTTTGAAATAAACTTTAAAAAAGTTTTCCCAACCTATAAAATAAAGTTAATTTAGATCATTTAAGTTTCTTCTTTAGATAAACTTGAATCTTTTAGGAACTAAATGTATTTTTAAATGTGAGCTGTGAACCTGATTTGTCATTATTTTGATGCCTGAAAATTAAATGGTTTTAATTAAAAATATTAAAATTTTAACTATCATTCACTTTCACTTTAATGATTTTACTCTGTGACTTTTTAAATACATTTTTCGAGTTTCTAAAACTCAAGAAAAGTTAATTATCTCAACAAAAGATCAATAGTTGATCAAACTTTTTCAAAATTTAAAAATTTGAGTTGGGCTGATAAAGCTATTTAAGTATGTTGCCTTAAAATTTTACATTTTCTCAACTTTTTTGTTTTTACAGTGTAGACCTGTGAGAGATGTCAAAAACAAAAACAAACAAACAAAACAGAAAAACATGCGACTCCGGAGCCGCAGGTTGGAGACCCCTGATCTATAAGGATTTATATATTTATGAAATATATGTAATTAATGAAATGTTTTGGTTTGATTTAATGTTTTTAATTCTAAACTGTCTCTGTGTCAGAAAACAGACGCATCCCAGACAAGAATTCATCATTTCAAACCATTTAAAAATGTGCTAAAATCCTTCAAAATCGCAAACTAACAAGACCTGCTGATAACATCGGTGTAAACGTGACATCATTTTGTTTTAAAATAGATTTCTCATTAAGGCATTGGCCCTTTAAAGTTGTGTCCCAGATTTCTGTCAACAAAAAGCTGATTTCAGCCAATCAGAGCTTTGTGAGGACAAAGATCTGATTCATGTTTGACTCATTTTGTTCCTGCTACAAACAGCCGAACATGAACAGAATAATCTGAACATCAAACAAGATCAATAATCAATAATCGAATAATCAATAATAATAATAGATCTATAATCAACAGGAATGTAATCAGATTACTGTGATCAAAGAAGTCACACAAAGTCATAACAAAGCATCATCAGGGCTGAATTTCAGCTCAAACACTTGTATTGTTTGTTGGGTAGTGCTGTTGCTATGGTTACCTGTATTGAATATACATTGATTTAGGACGGTGGTTAACACTTTATTTCAGCCTAAACTCGCCCACGTCACATGTCCCAAACACACTCTTTACATTCAGTTTTGTCCTTCTGAAACCACAACTTGTAGTTTCACATTTCTGCTGCTGTGTGTACTAAATAGATCAACAAGTTATCACATGTTAATTCATGAGCTTTACCTCCTGTAACAGTACTGTAGCAGTACTGTTGGGTCATATTATAGAAACTCCCTTTTTAAAGGCTTGAGATGGGAAGATAAGATTTTTCCCAGTTTGGTATCACAGAAGCTGGTCCTAACTTTCGGAGTCAGGTTAGGAAATCACTCATTACTTATCAACTTTTATGCCTGTTACCTAGCAACCAACGCTACTTTTCTCATCTCACAGAGCTGAGAAACAACTTTGTACCCATTTTTTTCATCACTGAAACAGACTGAAACCTGCACTGAAATAGAAAAATGGAGCAAAAACAACGACGGGCGCTTGAAGACAGATGAGTTGGAGGTCTTGTTAACATCTGCAGTGTTCACCACTGTTAGCTAACACAATGGTTAGCTAGTATTAGCCAACACTACAGTTAGCTACTGTTAATTAACACTACTGTTAGCTACTGTTAGCTAACACAATGGTTAGTTAGTGTTAGCTAACACTAACTAACCATTGTGTTAGCTAACATAATGGTTAGTTAGTGTTACTAACCATTGTGTTAGCTAACACTACAGTTAGCTACTGTTGGTCAACACTACAGCTAGCTACTGTTAGTTAACACGATGGATAACTACTGCTAGCTAACACTACTGTTCACTACTGTTAGCTAAAACTATGGTTAGCTACTTCTAACTAAAAGCACGATTAGCTACTGTTATTTAACACAAGGTTTAGCTACTGTTAGTTAGCCCTCAGTTAGCTACGGTTAGAAAACACTAGGGTTAGCTACTGATAATTAACACTGCCATTAGCTTATATTGGCTACCGCTATTGGTAGCTACTGTTAGTGAGCACGCCTGTTAGCTAGTTAGTAAGTTAGCTACCACTGCAGGTGGAAAAGTGAAAGTTGGTTAGTTACAGTTCTCCTAAAGTCTAGAGAGTTTATTTCAGATTTTAACCCTCGGACCCTAATCACCATGGTTACCAAACAGGTAAGACAGGAAGTCTGAGTTACATGGCTTTGGTCTTTATGTTGAGCTAGGCTAATTGCTTAGCAGCTCTAATGCCACACTTAACAGGCAGACATAAGACTGAATAATATCCAAGTTTTTGTCCTAATGGACACAGTAGACTGTCACCAGAATCAACAGTTACAGTGACTGCAGTGTTTTTCAAACTTTTCACATCAATTATCTTAACAGACGCCCATGCAAACAATCAGAAAGCAGCAGCTACGGTGTTATAAAACAGTAAAACAACTTTGACTTTTGTAGAATACAGACAGTAAATGAACTGCAGCAACAAAATGTTTATTCTTCACCGTCAGTCAACTGGAAACAGAGACACAGACACCAGAGAGTTAGAATTAACTCTGACTGAACAACTTTCTGTCCTATGAACACAGATTAATTACAGGAAAATAGGAAAAGTTTTCAACCAAACCCCATTCAAAAAGGTCTAGTTTTAAAGGGATAGTTCATCCAATACATCATTTTCCTCTCACTTGTAGAGCTATTTATTTACGACTGATTTCTCAAAAACTCTGCAACTCACACAAAAACTATCTAGATGGATAAATGAGTCAAAATATGTAGTTTTGGGTATGAAGTGAACTTACACACTACAGCTCAACTGTAACTGTGCAAGAAAGTTTTCAACCAAATCCTATTTTAAAAAATCAAATTTTAACTTCAACCATATTAATTTTCAACCATTTCTCATCTTGAACCACAGCAGGTCAAAAAAGTTTCATCACAATCAGTCAACTGGAAACAGAGACACAGACAGAAAGAATTAACTGACTGAGCTACTTTCTGTTCTGTGAACATTGCAGGTCAGCTGCAGCCGAGCAAAACAAGTTTCCAACCAAACCCCATTCAAAAAAAGCCAAATTCTAACTTCAGTCATGTCCATTTTCAATTTCCTTTGTGTGAAAAATGAAAATGTCTGAAGAATGAACTGACTGAGCTACTTTCTACCACAGCTCAACTGCAATGGGGCAAGAAAAGTTTTCCCCAAACCCATTCAAAGAAAGTCAAATTTAAAGTTAATTTCAGATTTCTTCTCATCTCGAACCACAGCAATTCAGAAAACAAACAAAAAGCTGAATCAATTCAATATTTTTTGAGATGTTAAATTGATTTATTGACTTCCTGTTGTGTGAACACACGACAGGTCACTGCAACAGAACAAGGGCAGCTCTCCACCAAACCCCATTCAAAAAGTCAAATTTTAAGATTTCTTGTCATTTTGAACCACAGCAAGTCAGAAAGACAAACAAAAAAGCTAACTGACTCATTTTAATATTTTGGGGGGTGTTATGATGTCACCGTGATGTCACTTTGGTGCAGCTCAGACTGGAAATGAACTCAAAGACCCTGAAAGTGTGAGTAAGAGGAGTGATGAGATCACTCGGCCGTTTCTCAAAGGATGGACAGACCCACACACACACACACACACACACACACACACACACTCTTACCATCCAAAGCCTCCGAACGACACGCTCCTCTTCCTCCTCAGCATGGTCTCTGGCTCGCCCTCTCCTCCTCTTTGTCTCCCTTTTCTTCTTATTGTGTCTGGGTTTCCTCTCTCTGTATCTGCACCTCCCTCGTCTCTCTCCTCCCTCCTTCTCCTCCCCTCGTCTTCCTCTCGTTCTATCTCCTCATCTCTCCACCTATAAATACTCTCATCTCAGCCAGACGCCCTCCTTTACACGCTCCCACCGCCTCTCCACTCTCGTCTCTATCCTCCTCCTCCCCTCCTCCTCCTCCTCCTCCTCTGCTGCCGTTAATGTTTCTCTCTCGTTCCCACTTCAATTCACTGCACACACAGAGGAGAGACGGGGCGAGAGACTTAGAGAGAGACCAGGAGTGGACTCTCTCTCTCTCTCTATCCACCCTGACGAAGCAGAAAAGGCAGCAGAGACGCCGTCACACTGAAAACTTATCATACATAATAAATGGAGGTAAATGGACAAACGCACGCATCAGTTTTGTGTGTTTCATGTTACGTAAAAGAAGGTTCAACACAGTCTGAAGCTGCAGCCTCCTCTCACACAAATGTACGCTTTTTCACTTATTTGTGCCACATTAAATCTCTTTTTGTTGCTTTTATGTGTTCAAAACGAGATGACAAGTAAAATTAAGTAGAAAATTAACCGTAACCGAGCTAAAACCTTAAAAGTAGTCAGTTTACAGGAAAATCATGTCAGTTTTAAAGCAAAGAAAATCTAAAATTCTCTGGTTCTGGTTCTCCGCTGTGAGGATTTGCTGTTTTTAGTCATAAAGTTTGTTTCCATCCAGATGTTTTCAATTTGCACATAAAATAAACCTCTGAAATCTTTTCTGTTGTCAGACGTGCAACAGTTAAAAACAGAAACAGACTTAGTGAATAAATCATGATGTATGTGAAACGTGATTTAAAGGGACAGTTCATCCCAAAATTAAAACTACATATTTATCCATCCAGATAGTTTTGGTGTGAGCTGCAGCATGAGCAACACGCGCAGAGGCCAACACGACTGGACAAACCGACAACCAATCAGGGCAACAAATAGTTTAATCAGTACAGTGAAGGTTCATATCGGATGATATCAATAATTATTGATCATACAGGTCATGACTGACAACATGTTGAGTACTCCAAAGCACTGGTTCCCAACCTGGGGTCCTGGCCCTCCTTAGTGGGGCGCCAGAAATCACAGGGGGTCCCCAAGACTTTGTCTGTTCTGGGGTTCTCAAAATCCAGATCTGCACATGTCGACTAAACTCACAGTTTCACACAAGTTCACAGCTCGTACACCATTCACAAGATCAAATTCAGGCACTTTTCAAGGTTTGTTTTCAATCTGTTCCAGCTCCTTCCAGCAGTGGTAAATGACATACTTAAATATTAAATGATTATTTCTCTTCTTCATCACATTAAGTCAGATGTCTATTGTACTTTTATCAACCAAAATTGTGTTTTGTGACAGAACTTTACAGACAGGAGACAAATTACTTGTTATATTTCAAAGTGAAATTATTGGTTTTCACTCCAACTAATCAACAGCACACCTGACTCGACTAATCAGCAGTTTGAAGACTGAAATCAGCTGATTAAATGAGCCGAGCCTGCTGTGCTCTGGAGGTAAGAACAAAAACCCGCAGCCACATGGCTCTTAATGTAACAGTTTGGACATAACTGTCGTATAACATAATGATTTCAAAAATCTAACATGATCTCTGCTCTCGATATCATGATAAGATGAAATGTTGATATATCGCCCGGCACTAAATGAACTGTTTATGTCAGGTATTGAGCAGTGAGTTCTGGTTGGTCCCCTGTTTGCAGCCTGTACTGCCATCTGGTGTATCAGCTGGTTCCAGTATTTTAGGAAAGATCAATATTACTGGTGGCATTATTTTATAATTATTTGCTGCCACGTGAGGCGCACAGTGAGTAACACTGACTGATAAACACAAACTCCACGGCTCCAGTCTGTAACACTGACTGTGTGTTAAACATTTATCATACTGCAGGTTTCACAGGCTCAGGATGTCGACTGCTATAAAAATATAAAACCAGTACAGACACACTGGTTTCACTTCAATCGTGCTGTGATGAAACTCAACGTGAGCAGACGTGCTGCAGACAGTTAATCAGCACGTAGCTGCTGTTCTCTCTGAGCACACTCACAGAACCACGAGAACAACAACAACACGGAGCATATGTGTCGACCTGTGTGATACCTGACCTCATCCAGGATGGACAGACAGACAGGCAGGCAGGCAGACAGACAGACAGGAACATTTTGTTGTGTTAGAGGCGGCAGACGGAGCAGGTGGTCAGAACAAACACTCAACATGAACACAAAGGTGAAACAGAGGCTGCAGCTCTTATTGGGCTTCATCATCATCATCATCATCATCATCGTCGTCATGACTGAGCACTGAACACTGACTAAGGATGGGCAACACAGCCCTAAAACAATATCACAATATTTCTGGGTATTCTGCGATAATAATATTCCTGATGATGTGACAAAATACTGCTAAATATGTTTGGTTTAGAGTCACAGTAGCTAAGGAGCGCTTCCTCACTGGGTTTTTTGGCTCTTGTCTTGTCTTCAATCAACGTGTTGGGTTTATTTCATGATAATGACCAGCTCATTGTGCATTATCCCATTTATTACATACCTACTTACAAAACTTTAAAAAGAGACATTCCTCCAGAATCTATGATCAGAAATGCATCCACAGCAACCCTCTGTCATTCACTGATTGTCTGTTCTACATATCAACGGTCTTGTTCTTCCCTATCAACAACGGTCTGTTTTCTTCATATCAACAACGGTCTGTTCTTCATAATCAAACGGTCTGTTCTACATATCAACAGTCTGTTCTTCATATCAACGGTCTATTCTTTTCATATCAACAACGGTCTGTTCTTCATATCAACGGTCTGTTCTTCATATCAACAACAGGTCTGTTCTTCATATCAACGGTCTGTTCTTCATATCAATGGTCTGTTCTTACATATCAACGGTCTGTTCTTCATATCAACGGTCTGTTCTACAATATCAACGGTCTGTTCTTCATATCAACGGTCTGTTCTACATATCAACAATGGTCTGTTCTTCATATCAACGGTCTGTTCTTCATATCAACGGTCTGTTCTACATATCAACAACGGTCTGTTCTACATATCAACAACAGTCTGTTCTACATATCAAACAACAGTCTGTTCTTCATATCAACGGTCCATTCTTCAAATCAACGGTCTGTTCTACATATCAACGGTCTGTTCTTCATATCAACAACGGTCTGTTCTTACATATCAACGGTCTGTTCTTCATATCAACGGTCTGTTCTCATATCAACGGTCTGTTCTTCATATCAACAACGGTCTGTTCTTCATATCAACAACGGTCTGTTCTTCATATCAATGGTCTGTTCTACATATCAACGGTCTGTTCTTCATATCAACAAGTCTGTTCTTCATATCAACGGTCTGTTCTCATAATCAATGGTCTGTTTCATACATATCAACGGTCTGTTCTTCATATCAACAAACGGTCTGTTCTTCATATCACAACGGTCTGTTCTACATATCAATGGTCTGTTCTACATATCAACGGTCTGTTCTTCATATCAACAACGGTCTGTTCTTCATATCAACGGTCTGTTCTACATATCAATGGTCTGTTCTACATATCAACAACGGTTTTGTTCTTTCCTATCAACGGTCTGTTCTACATATCAACAACGGTCTGTTCTTCATATCAACCGTCCGTGCTTCATATCAACAGTCGTCTGTTCTTCATATCAACGTCTGTTCTTCATATCAACAGTCCGTTCACTGTTCTTCATATCAACAGTCTGTTCTTCTTAGCAACAGTCTGTTCTTCTTAAGCAACGGTCTGTTCTTCATAGCAACGGTCTGGTCTTCATAGCGACGGTCTGTTCTCATATCAACAGGTCTGTTCTACATATCAACAACGGTCTGTTCTTCATATCAACGTCTGTTCTTCATATCAACAACGGTCTGTTCTTCATATCAACGGTCTCTGTTCTTCATATCAACAACGGTCTGTTCTTCATATCAACGGTCTGTTCTTCATTAATCAACAACGGTCTGTTCTTCATATCAACGGTCTGTTCTTCATTTCAACGGTCTGTTCTACATATCAACGGTCTGTTCTTCATATCAACAACGGTCTGTTCTTCATATCAACGGTCTGTTCTTTTCATATCAACGGTCTGTTCTTCATATCAACAACGGTCACCGTTGTTCTTCATATCAACGGTCTGTTCTTCATATCAACGGTCTGTTCTTCATTTGTGATTGTCTTCTTAGCAACTGCCTCGCCTTCATAACAATTGTTTTTGAAGGCGGGTGGTCTGTAATACAGTATATCACAGACCTAAGCGAGGCTCTATATGTGTTCCAACATCTATTTCCAAGTAACTTTAACAAAGCCATGTAATATTAGGGTTTTTATTGTATACTTTTGAATCTTTAATACACTTAATTTTTTGTTTGATCTTGACATAACCACTTCCCTTTTTGGAACTAACTCCTCCACTGTAATATCACCATTATCACCATATGAATTTATCTTCATGAACAAATTAACAATCTATCATAAATGATACATGAGGCGTGTAGCTCTGGGCTCTGCTTGGACAATATACTGACAATCAGCTGGTGTAAGCGTACGTTCAACAAAATGAAAGTGAAAAGAGTTACAGTATCAGTGTCTCTACCTCTGGTTTAAATGAGTCATGTGACTCACTGTAAACTATGCAGCAGAGTGGCGCAGCGGAAGCGTGCTGGGCCCATAACCCAGAGGTCGATGGATCGAAACCATCCTCTGCTAGGAGCTTTGTTTTTACAAAGAAACTGGATATTTTGCTATTTTGGACTGAGACTTTCTTTATTATTCAGTCATGATTTCAATGTGCACACTGGACTGAACAATATGAAAAAGAAAAATCACTGGTCATTTTTGCAATTGTGAAAAAATATCAAGTGATGATTATTATTTTATTATGTTATTTTTGCCGGGGTGTGTACCAAACCCCTGGAGAATATTATCTGTAGGTCAAGTCATTTCTGTAGCACCAAAATGCTTTATTTACAATGTATGTGACACATTTTACATAAAACCTGCAGCTCCTGTTATTTGTATATTAGACTAGGTCATACTGTGATTTCAGTGATATTTTAATTAATTGTGCAGCTGCAACCTCAGATAGCAGCCAGAGGCAGACAGGTTACTGTGAGGCAAAGTACAGTATCATGAGAATAAATTTAAAACAGAAAAAAATTACAGTAGTTTAAAAGGGACAGTTCACCCAAAAATCAAAAATAAATAATTCTCCTCTTACCTATAGAGCTAGTGCACTGCTAAAAAATACATTTGAAAAACTACCAGTAAAACCACGATAAATAAAAAAATATAATATAAAATAAAATAAAACAATAATAATAATAATAATACTAAGAAACACTGTAGGCTAAGAAGGTCTGACAGACCTTGTTGTGAACAGTTTCATGTTGGAACTATTTTCTTTCTACCGAACTACACCCACCAACTGTATCACCAAGCTAACTCAGTGGTGCTAATGTTGCAGCAACGACTGGGTATCATTTAAAAAATTACAACACCAATAACCTTAAAGTGATACCAACACCAAGAGATCATTTCATTTGATACTAAAAGGCAGACAGATATACTGACCCAATATTGGCCTGGCACAGCTATATCAGTCTCTGCATTGGTACATACGTTGTCCAGTATTTTTTACAGAACATAATGCATACTGTTTTATTTTTTTTTTAACTCAAGTTGTGTTTTTCAAATTTATATTATTAAAAATACCAGAGAAGGTTTACTGTTTTAGCGCCCTATAATAATAATCCAAAAACATCAGCTATAATAACATTACTGCAACATGAATACATTTACTTTAAGTACATTTATCTGGTGATATTTTCATACTTTTACTGCAGTAAGGTTTTGTGAATGCAGGACTTTTACTTTTAGTAAAGTATTTTTATAGTGTGATATCAGTACTTTTGCTTCAGTAAAGGATCCGAATACTTTCTACTCTCCTGGTGACCTCAGAGGAGAAACATCATGTCCACATCTTGTCTGGACAGACAGACAGACAGACAGACAGACAGGTCTTCACAGAGGCTGCGGGAAAGTGTGCACGTGCATGTGAACGCGAGTTCACGCGCAACGCGGTTATCTTGTCTGAGCTACAGATTATAAACGCAGCTGCACGCTGGCGCTCATCAAAGGTGATAAATAGTTTTATTTAATTCTCACTTGTGTCAGACACAAAGTCACAGAGCAGCCCTGGATGTGTCTGTAAGCAGGACACAGACAGACAGACTGCAGCACAGCTAACATCAGACAGACAGACAGACAGACAGACTGCAGCACAGCTAACATCAGACAGACAGACAAACAGACAGACAGACAGACAGACGTTACTGTGAATGAATGAGATCAAACTTGGAGAGGAGGAAACACAGAGTTTACCTGATCACTCTTCACCACCTTCACTCTCGAGATGTTTTTCTCTCTGTGGTTCCGCTTCATCCTCTCATCAAAGTTGTAAACACTGACACCTGCTCTGACACGAGGGGGAGGCGGGGCCCTTGCGTACCTAGCGGGGTCCTACGCCACTTGCGTAACGCCACGACTCTCCCTCTGTCTGCAGCACTACAGTACCTCATTATAATGCTGTTTTCTCACACGCTTTTACTTTGTCAAAAAAATGCGTTTTGGATATTGCACTTGGCTGTATTGCAATTTCTATAATTTTGCAATTAATTGTGGAGCTCTCGTTAAAATTAACATACACACTCAAATAAGGCAAAAAAAGAGCACCGCTTCTTCATATATGACCAGCTGAGAAAAAGGGAATATTTGGCATTTTTGCTTGAAAAATTACTAAAATGATTATTCAAAATTGCTGCAGATTACCTTTCTGTTAATCGCCTAATATTCATATATACAGTGAGCATCTGTACGCACTAGATTATTTATTTGAACGTCACAGTCAGAATAAAAGGCTCAATTTTCTGTAATACATGACACGTTTTCATAAATAATATACTTACTCTGAAAAACGATTCCTCGTCCGCTGCGAGCAGGGTTCGAACCTGCGCGGGGAGACCCCATTGGATTTCAAGTCCAACGCCTTAACCACTCGGCCATCGCAGCTTACGTCACTAAGGGGCACCCACGTCGACTTTGTTCATGTCTGCGTTGCAGTGTTCAGTATTTTTTATAACTCTATTTAGCGTTGGCTGAAGCGTCATGACAGCGTGTTTAAAGCCTCGAACACAGCAGCTGTAACGCCCGCTGCTCCCACTCCGCGTCCAGCAGCTGTCACAGGTGATAAACACGGTGTCAGTGATGCATCCCGGATCATCCCTCATGTGAAGCAGACACTTCACTTATTCGATGTTGATATAAAGTTAAAAAATGGTAAAAGTTGACGATATGATCCAGTCGGACTGCAGGTTAACGTCTAACCGACCGTTCAGGAGCATTTCCGTCGATGTCAGGTAGCTGTAAGGTAACAAAATCACGACGCTAAATCCATTTAAACTCCCGGTAAAATCCAAGATGGCGTACTGATTGTTTTTTCCCGCCGACAGACGTCAACGGGCGAGTTGCTCTGCTACCTTTTAGCTCAGTGCTGCCACTAGTGGCCCACTGCTCCTCACACTTACACAGGATTAAACACAGAACAAATTTTCCGACAAGGATGAATAAAATTTAACTAATCTGAATTTGTCTGTGGAAACAGGTTGTTGTCTTTACAGTGTTGCCAGTTTTTTAGAGACTTGTTTGGTAATTCTTTTTTATGAAGCCACAATTTTTATTATTATTTTTAAAAATATTTTTTGCTATTTCCAAGAAAGTTTCCTGCAAATAATTATGCAATTTGTTTCCTATTTTGACAATAGGATTTTCCTTCAGTTAATTGTAGGTTTAACAAGTGAACATTGTCTTTATTTTCGGCCCGTGTATATTTTGGGATATTTAATAAACAAAAAACGAGTGATTATTTGATTTTCATTTTAAAATACAAAAATTAAAATTGAAATACGAGGCGTTTTTTCTTGTCATGGTCAAAAAGGGATATGCAAAATTTTAAAACTGCTTTGATTTTCATTTTCTATTTGTAATAAAAAATCTGTACGAGACAGAAACGTCCGTTTTTTCATTTTCTGAGACCGGATGTGGTCATCACCAAGAGCGCCAAATATGTGTGCTGATGTTGTATCCCTTCTGGTTTTTAACTGGCTACCAGAGGTGAAAGTAAGCCGGAACGCACCGGAACGCCGTGCCGGTAAGAAATATACAGACCTCTTCTGCCGGAACACACCGGAACGCCTCGGAAAAGCAACTTTCACCCATGCATACAATGCGAGCCATTTCTTTTTTCAAGCGAATTTTACCGAAATTAATGTAAAATTGATGAATACATAAAAGTCATCTCCAGAATATGTCTTCTGTGACGTGTTGAACTAGGTTTTAGTGCGCTGGACGAACACTATAATTTGTAGGCTACAGTACTCGCTTACCGTGATAGGTTGCAACTTATAGTAGGCAGTCACTCACTGTAATTAACATTAATCCAATGTCCACTCATGCTGTGTTTTTTTTTTTTTTTTGCAGACAACAGGGTAGTCATTTTTGCAAAATAAACAAAACAAAAATCCCCAAGTAATAAATCGTGAAATACTCTCTGTCTCTCTGTCATGCGAGCAGCACGACTCCTTTCCGCAAACAAACACACGTGGAAGTGAGAAAACTCAATGCGTTCTTTTCATTGGATGGCCGGTTGCCTAGGTGATGGAAGGACCCCCAAGACAGTGCTGGGGGGTCAGCTGGAGCCCCCAGCTGACCCCCCAGCACTGTCTGGGATGCAATGGGGTTGATTGCTATTATGCTTTTTATTCTCACAACAGAGAAAAGACTTTAATTATGTTGAAGTTGTTGTGTTATTATTGTTCTGATGTTATCTCTCCCTAAAGAAGGACTTTACCTGCACTTTACCTGAAAATAAATGTTTTGCCATATTTTATATTATGTGTCTGACATCTTACATTATGCACTCAAGGATGTGCACAGGATTTAAGAATCAAAGTCAGAAAAGAGCAGGCTTTATTAACATCTTTAGTATAATGCGAGCGTGCTTTGCGCGTGAGCTAAAAAATTTTTGAGTTGCACAGTTCCTGCAAGAATCTTATCTTACTTTCACCCCTGCTGGCTACCGTGTGTGTGTGCGCACGCCGCCGAAGCACAAACACGTCTCAATAATCACAAAACACCCTCATTTATGTTCGGTCTTTTCCCAACACAGGAATGTGGATTAGTAAAGTGTCCTTTGAACATATTTTCTATCAGAAATAAAGTGTAATTAAAGCTGCAAGCAGTGTTGAACGGGCCCTCGCACCCCACGCCACTCGGGGTGCTTGTGGTTGCGGCCTCGTGGCCTGATTCGTCCCAGTCAAAGAAGCTCAGAATTTTTAAGGCCTTCAGATATCATAGGAGGAATGTGATGTCACTCTCTGTCCGCACTAGGTGGCACAATGACTCGGACTCGTGAGTGTCATGCGTATGTGTTCAGGACCGGACTTTTTCATACATGTGAAGATTGGAACAGATTTGACCACTAAATCCCATGGTATACCAGTATCATGTTTCATGGCGAGACATCGAAAGGCGACGCCACGTCACGGCCACACTGTTCCAGGCTGACCAATTCATTTAATATATTTTGGTCACACACATGTCTAGATGGTACAACCCAGTTTTGAAGTCAATTGGATCATTTCTGGAGGGGGAATTCATTAAAATATGAAACGTGGGAAAAGCCAAAAATGACAGCAAAATTCATAATGGCCGATGACCTATTGGGTTTGGCCCATGTGTCCAAGAGGCTTTTTCTGTGCGTGTGGGTGTGATACATGTGCGTAGTGATTTTCATGCATGTTGGCGAATCTTGCTATCAGGGTGTGCTGCACTTTAAAGGGCGTGGCCAAGCCATACGGCCATGCTCATTGATGAAACTCATACTATATATTCAGGCCAGGACTGTTAACAAACGTGAAGTTTCAGTCAGATTGGACTAAGTACACCAAAGTTAATGTCACTTTCTGTGTTTTGGCGAAACACTGACCTTCGCCGCACCGTCAGGGCAACGCCATTTGACAATTTGCCATGATCCTAACAATATAACAAAACCAAGGCCTTATGGTCTTCCTGACAAGATTTGAGTTGGATATGGTCAACATGTTGGGAGCAGTACCTCAATGTTTAAAACATGACATTTCCTGTCACCAGCAGGAGGCGCTATTAAAATCGTGGAATATTGTCATGCATATGTGTTCAGGGCAAGAGTATTAGGAAACATGGTAAAGTGGGCGCAGATCTGACCATGTATGGCAAAGTTATAACCATTTCCTGTGGCATGGTGAATCATCAAAATTAGCCGCCACCTCACGGCCACAGCCTTTAACTGAAAGGCAATCTTTTAATAATGTTTGATCACATACTAGTCTAAATGGTAGACACCAATTTTGATGCCGGTTTGATGTATACTTTTGGAGGAGTTAGTTGAAATTCGACATGGGAAAAGACCAAAAAGTGACCACGAAATTCAAAATGGCCGACTTCCTGTTGGGTTTAGCCTATAGGGTCCCCCAGACTTTTTTGTGCGTCTGGGCATGATCTACGTGTGTAGCGATTTTCGTGCAAATCGGTGAAACGTGCCAGTAATGGCGGCGTTTAAAGGGCGTGGCCAAGTCATTTTGCCACGCCCACCAACAAAAATCACATGACAGGTAAATTTTCACCAAGACTGACGTGTGTGCCAAATTTGGTGAGTTTTTGAGTATGTTTAAGCCCCCCAAAATGCAATTCATTATTTCCTGGTAGTCTGAGCAAAAACAATGGGGTCCTCACACCGAGGTGCTCGGGCCCTAATAATAGCGGACTTCCTGTTGGTTTTAGCCTATGGGTGCAAGAGACTTTTTTGTTCGCCTGGGTGTGATAGATGTGCCCATCGATTTTCGTGCATATCGGTGAAACGTCCTATGGGGGGTACTGGGCGTGGTCAAGCCATTTAGCCATGCCCGCTTATGAAATTAATATCATCTGCTCAGGGCGAGACCAGTGATATACATGTGGAGTTTCAGGCAGATTTGACCAAGAACACTGAAGTTAGAGCCACCTTCTGGGTTTTGGCGAAGCTGCGACCTTCGCCGCTCCGTCACGGCGACACCATTTGACAAGACATCATGATCTTCATAATATAGCATTAGCAACATGTTAAGGTCTTTCTGACCCAATTTGAGTTGGATACAGTCAACCTGATCAGAGCAGCACCTTAGAGTCTAAGAAATGGTATTTCCTGTCGCCAGCAGGGGGCGCTGTGACAATTACAAAATTTCTGCATGTAGATGTGTTCAGGGCAGGACTGTTATCAATAATGTGAAGTTTGGTGCAGATCGGACCATTGATGCTAAAGTTATAGCAATTTCGTGTTTCATGGTGAGAGGTCAAACTTCGACGTCAAAAAGCCGATATGCCCTTCAGAATCCGGAAGACCTTTTGATAACTTTTGATCACAAGGTAGTCAAGCTTGCACACCCCGAGTTTGAAGTCAATCCAAGCAATCCTGTAGGAGGAGTTCGTTAAAATACAACACGTGGAAAACGCCAAAAATGACCACGGAATTCAAAATGGCTGACTTCCTGTTGGGTTTAGCCTATAGGGTCCCCAAGACTTTTTTGTGCGTCTGGGCATGATCTATGTGTGTACCGATTTTCGTGCAAATCAGTGAAACGTGCCGGTAATGGGGCGTGGCCAAGTCATTTTGCCACGCCCACCAACAAAAAACACATGCCAGGTAAATCTTCACCAAGACTGATGTGTGTGCCAAAATTGGTGAGTTTTTGAGTATGTTTAAGCCCCCCAAAATGCAATTCATTATTTCCTGGTAGTCTGAGCGAAAACATTAGGTTCCTCGCACCGAGGTGCTCGGGCCCTAAATATTGAAGTTAAAAGCGTGCGGGTGTGTGTGTGTGTGTGTCTGAGGTGCGCACACACATCTCCACAAACACCTTCGTTTATGTTTAACAGCCATGCGGGTGTGTCTTTAAAGTTAATGTGATGTCTGCCTGACGTTCATTAAGATGAAGAACAACTCAGAAAGTCCTGAACACTTTATTGCGTTTATTGAAGAGCTCAATCAATCAATCAATCAATCAAATTTTATTTATATAGCGCCAATTCACAACAAAGTTGTCTCAAGACACTTTACATATAGAGTAGGTTTAGACCACACTCAATAATTTTGTTTACATCCGACAGTTGAAACAACTCCCCCATAAGCAAGCACTTTGGCGACAGCGGCGAGGAAAAACTTTCTTTTAACAGGCAGAAACCTCGGACAGATCCATGACTCATGGTGGGCGGTGATCTGACGGCACCGGTCGGGTTGAGAGGGAAAGAGGAAAAGGGGAGGAAAGAGGGGAGGTGGGAGGGGTGGAAGAGAGAGAGAAAAGAACAGAGACAGAGAGAACAGTAGTAACAGAACATCAATAGTAAAACTACAGTATGTGTAGGGAAAAGTAGTACATATAAATATGTAAGCTGTATGTAAATAATAATACTAATACTAGATGTTACAATAATGATAATAAAATAATGATAATAATAGTAACAACAACAATGTGATGAATGTTTGATTGATTAGGTCAGTTATAATAATCCACAGTGGGAGGTTCAGCTGTGATCAGCGATCCATGCGCGGCCACAGTCCAGGAATCTGCAGGATGACAAAGCAGAAAGACTCCGGGGAAGGAATCAAGTCAGTAACAGGCATTAATGGAACATAAACATAAACATCTGGGGAAAGAGATGAAGAAAGAGAGGAGCTCAGTGTGCCTTGGAGTCCCCCAGCAGCCTAAACCTATAGCAGCATAACTAGGGGCTGGTCAGGGCAAACCTGAGCCAGCCCTAACTATAAGCTTTATCAAAAAGGAAGGTTTTAAGTCTACTCTTAAATGTGGAGATGGTGTCTGCCTCCCGAACAGAAATTGGAAGATGGTTCCACAGGAGAGGAGCTTGATAACTGAAAGCTCTGGCTCCCGAACTACTTTTGGAGATCTTTGGGACCACCAGTAAGTCTGCATATTGAGACCTAAGTGTTCTAGTGGGATGGTAAGGTACTATAAGCTCTATAAGATGAGATGGTGCCTGATCATTAAGCGCTTTGTATGTAAGGAGAAGGATTTTGAATTCTATCCTAGATTTTACAGGTAGCCAGTGCAGTGAAGCTAATACGGGAGTAATATGCTCTCTTATCCTAGTTCCTGTTAGTATACGAGCCGCAGCATTTTGAATCAACTGCAGACTCTTTAAAGACTTATTGCTGCAGCCCGATAATAACGCATTGCAGTAGTCTAGCCTAGAAGTAACAAATGCATGGACTAGTTTTTCTGCATCTGCTTGAGACAGGATGTGCCTGATTTTCTTGATATTGCGGAGGTGAAAAAAGGCAGTCCTTGAGATTTGTTTAATATGGGAGTTAAAGGATAAATCCTGATCAAAAGTAACCCCCAGATTCCTTACAGTAGTGCTGGAGGCTAAAGTAAAGCCATCTAGTGTAGCTATATCACTGATTAGTTTGTTTCGATGTTGTTTAGGGCCAAGTATGATAACTTCAGTCTTATCTGAGTTTAGAAGCAGAAAATTGTGGGTCATCCAGATCTTAACATCCTTCAGACATGCTTGCAGTTTGTCTAACTGATTTGTTTCATCAGGTTTTATCGATAAATATAATTGGCTATCATCGGCATAACAGTGAAAGTTAATGGAGTGGTTTCTAATAATATTGCCTAAGGGAAGCATATACAGAGTGAATAAAATTGGCCCCAGCACTGAGCCTTGTGGAACTCCATAACTAACTTTACTGTGCACAGAGGATTCATCATTAACATGTACAAACTGGAGGCGATCTGATAAATAGGATTTAAACCAGCTTAGTGCTGTTCCTTTAATGCCAATTAAATGTTCTAGTCTCTGTAGTAAAATATGGTGGTCGATCGTGTCAAATGCTGCACTAAGATCTAACAGGACAAGTACAGAGACAAGACCTTTGTCCGATGCTAACAGAAGGTCATTGGTTACTTTCACCAGTGCAGTCTCTGTGCTATGGTGTACTCTAAAGCCTGACTGAAATTTCTCGAATAATTCATTGAGATGCAAAAAATCACACAGCTGATTTGCAACTGTTTTTTCAAGAATCTTAGAGAGAAAGGGGAGGTTCGATATAGGTCTATAGTTAGCTAAGACCTCGGGATCAAGGGTTGGCTTTTTAAGAAGAGGTTTAATTACAGCTAATTTAAAGGACTGAGGTACATAGCCTACTGACAAAGAGAGATTTATCATATCTAGTAGAAAAGTGCCGACTACGGGCAAACTTTCCTTAAGTAATCTAGTTGGGATAGGATCTAGGAGACAGGTGGATGGCTTTGATGAAGAAATAGTCAAGGTTAATTGTGGAAGATCAATGGGAGAGAAGGAGTCTAGATATACCTCTGAATCTGCAGCTATCTCTAAGGTTTCTGTGTTAGGGAATAAATGAATATTGGTAGGGGGCATAAGTTGATCAATTCTGTCTCTAATGGATGTAATTTTATCATTGAAGAAGCTCAAAAAGTTATTACTGTTGAGAGACAGAGGAATACATGGCTCTATAGAGCTATGACTCTCTGTCAGCCTTGCTACAGTGTTAAAAAGAAACCTGGGGTTGTTCTTGTTATCCTCTATTAATGATGAGTAATAGGCTGCTTTAGTATTGCGGAGGCCATTTCTATAGGTTTTAAGACTATCTTGCCAGGTTAATCGAGACTCTTCCAAATTGGTGGAACGCCATTTCCTTTCTAGTTTTCTTGATGCCTGCTTTAACGCACGAGTTTCAGAATTATACCAAGGGGCTTGCTTTCTTTGTTTTATAAACTTCTTTTTCAGGGGAGCAATAGAGTTCAGCGTAGTTCGCAAGGATCCTGCAGCATGATCGACAAGATGATCAATTTGGGAGAAATTAAATAAAGTGTTATCAGAAACATTTAGACACGACATTGAGTTAAGAGCTAGGGGAATCTTTTCCTTAAATGTAGCTACAGCACTTTCAGAAAGGCATCTAGTATAATACTTTTTAGGAATTGGTGTGTAGTCTGACAGTAAGAATTCAAACGTTATTAAAAAATGATCCGATAAAACAGGGTTTTGTGGATATACTATTAATTGATCAATTTCAATGCCATAGGCTAGAGCAAGGTCGAGAGTGTGGTTGAAAACAGTGTGTGGGCTTATGTACGATCTGGCTGAAACCAATTGAGTCCAGTAATGACATAAACGCAATGTTAAGGCTATCATTATCGACGTCAACATGAATATTGAAATCCCTACAATGATAACTTTGTCTGTTTTAAGACTAAGCTTGATAAAAACTCTGAGAATTCAGTCAGAAATTCCGAATATGGACCAGGAGCTCGGTACACAACAACAAATATAACTGGCTGTAGTATTTTCCATTTCGGGTGTGAAATACTCAGAACAAGGCTTTCGAATGAGTTATAATTAAGTTTAATGTTTAGGACTGATAAATAAGGTGGAGTCATAAATAGCTGCGACTCCACCTCCTCTGCCAGAGCCTCGAGAATGTGAGTATTAATGTGACTGGGGGGAGTAGCTTCATTTAAGCTAACATATTCTTCAGGGCCTAACCAGGTTTCAGTGAGACAGAATAAATCAATATGATAATCAGAGATTAGTTCATTTACCAATACAGCCTTAGAAGACAGAGATCTGATGTTTAAGAGTCCACATTTGATGTTTATATTTTGATGTGGTTTCACACTGGTGGTTTTAATTTTTATTAGGTTTTTATGATTTACTCCTTTTCTGTTAATTTTTGATATAAATGATTCACATGGTCGGGGGACAGACACCGTTCCTATGGGGTTTTGGGTGGGTAACTGCTCTAATGGAAGCGCAGAGAGGCGTGTAAGACTGCAACTCTGCGTCCTGGTCTCAACTCTGGGTTGTCACGGACTGGGCTGATTAATAAACTTGTCCAGATTTCTAGAGATGAGAGCAGCTCCGTCCAAAGTGGGATGAATGCCGTCTCTCCTAATAAGACCAGGTCTTCCCCAGAATGTCCGCCAATTATCTACAAAGCCCACATTGTTATCTGGACACCACCTCGACAGCCAGCGGTTGAAAGATGACATGCGGCTAAACATGTCATCACTGGTGGTGTTAGGTAGGGGCCCAGAGAAAACTACGGAGTCCGACTTCGTTTTAGCATATGTGCACACCGACTCTATGTTAATTTTGGTGACCTCCGATTGGCGTAATCGGGCGTCATTACCGCCGACGTGAATAACAATCTTTCCAAATCTACGTTTAGCCTTAGCCAGCAGTTTTAAGTTTGACTCAATGTCGCCCGCTCTGGCCCCAGGGATGCATTTGACTCTGGCCCAGGGATGCATTTGACTCTGGCCCCAGGGATGCATTTGACTCTGGCCTGCAGGGATGCATTTGACTGTGGTTGCTGGTGTCGCTAGTTTCACGTTTCGCACTATGGAGCTGCCAATTACCAGAGTTTGTTTCTCAGCGGGTGTGTCGCTGAGAGGGGAGAATCTATTGGAAACGTGAAGGGGTTGGTGGTGAGCCGTGGCCTTTGGTTTAGGGCTATGCTTCCTTCGGACAGTCACCCAGCCTCCCGGCTGCTCGGGAGCTGCAGGGGGACGGCTAGCAGAAGCTACCTTAGGTCGGTCCGCACCGGCTACTGGGGTTCTGGCTAGCTGATGAATTTTCCATGGTGCGGAGCCGCGCTTCTAATTCACTGAGCCTCGCCTCCAGCGCTACAAACAAACTACACTTATTACAAATACCATTATCATTAAAGGAGGCAGGCGAATAGCTAAGCATATTACACACCGAGCAAGAGAGAGCAGGAGAGTGAGAAGGGGAGAGGGAAGCCATGGCTAGTAGCTATGCTAATGCTAACGTTAGCTAACAGAGACGGAGAGTGTGAAAACAGCTGTGTGATATAGCGATAAAGCTGCTTAAATGGGGTCGCAGCAAGTGCTTAGGCAGTACGAAAGTAGTTAGGAGTTAAAGAGGTTAATTTGCCGCAGAGATCAGAGTTTTTTGGTGAAATATACTGGGCTAAGCCGGAGCTGCAAGTATCGACAGTACACAACTCAGCGACAGGAAACAGGAAATTACGCAATACGCTTACCGTAGCACGTCAATTAGCAGAGAGCAGACTGAGCGGGCCGAAGCTGCAGCTTCGTTATCAACACGATCAAACATACACACGTCTGCTTGTTCACATTCTTGTAAAACATCGTGGCAACTGTGCTGATGCATTCCAGGTGACATCTCCTGTCACCAGATTCATCACACATTCACAAATGTATACCAGTGATTTTCAAGTTGTATCTAATATCTACTGCAGCGAGAATTAGCAGCACTAATGACAGACAGCTGTGAAAACCAATTTAAGAAAATATAATATTTGCAAGATCTCACTGTGCTGGGTTCAGTCTCACCACAGTAACAGTAACACTGGCTCCAGGTGCAGCTCTCTGCACCAAGAGCCACTCGAGCTCGACATTATTTAGTGATAAACCCGTTTCGATTAACTACGTCAGCATCCAGGTAACATGTTGTTTTAGGTCAGGGATGGGCAACTTTGATGACAGAGAGGGCCACAAATATTTTATCCTCACTACCAAGGGGCTACATTTTGACCGTGCACTTTCACCAGCAGGATATAGGAAAATTATACCTACAAATTTAATGAAAAGAACTATATATATATATATATATATATATATATATATATATATGTGTACATATATATATGCCTGCATTTTATATGTTTCATATCCAAATGCATTTAGTAATGCTTCTATTCATTAATGAACTTAATACAGAAACATTATACCCACATTCCTGAGTGATAAACCACTTTTTTCAGTACAATGGGTTCTCAAAAATCACCAATATAATGGCAGAAAAACTGAACACCAACATTAAGTGCAACAACTAACATTCATGTTTGCAGTGCATTTCTACTCCCATTCCATGGCATGTTTCAAACAAGCATGCACTTTATATTTTTCACACCTCACCCAGAGGTGGATCAGTATAAAGTTCTGTCTTAATGAGATACTTGTTGCCTCTCCTGCTGTCAAACAACAGACTGAATGTCAATGTCAATGTTTGTGCACCCAGTCTGCATGAGCTGGAACAGAGTTTCATCTGTCAGCCTGCTTCTCTCTGTTGACTTGATGTGCTTCATTGTTGAGAAGCTGCTCTTGCAAATGTAAGTGTTCCCAAACATGCTGGCCATTAAGAGTGTAAAAACTCTGAGGAGTGGAAAGCGGGACTCTGGCAGAAGTCTCCAAAATAAAATTCCCCTCTCATTGCACGTTGCTTGAAAAAAGGGGTCTGACTGAATTTCACACAGTTCAAGCTGTAACTCTGGGGGTTCCTCACTGACAGCAGCAGAGAGAGAGTCTGTGAACAACACTATTCGTGGCTGCATGGCGTGGAAATCTTGGAAGCGGTCCTTTAACCATGTTTCGATGTCGGCTCTGTACTTGAGAAATGTTTTCTTGCATTCAGGGACTTTGCGCATCTCTTCACAGGCATGGAAATGTGTCAAAATTGGGACGACCAGATGAAAAGCCTTCTTTGAACGAGGCTAGTTTACGCTGAAAAGCGTTCATATGTGCGTAAAGATCCGACACGGTTTGGCCTCTCCCCTGCAACTGCACGTTAAGGTGATTAAGATGTGAGGTGATGTCAGTAAGGAAGGCCATGTCGCAGAGAAAATCTGTATCCCTGAGTTTTCTGCAGTAAGCACTTGTATCACATCGAATACTGGGATTTCAGCGCAAAGAAACACTCAGGACACTTCCCACAACTCATCCATCTGACCTCGGTGTGCATCTGTAAGTCCCCATAAGCTGCACTCACTTCATCCAAAAAGGCTACAAACCTCCTGTGATTGAGGGACCTGTTCCTTCCTCGAATCAAATTGGTAACTTTTGTCACTACTTCCATAACATGGCTGAAGTTCAGAGTCCTGGCACACAGGGCCTCCTGTAAAATCAAAATGAAATAGGATTTAGCGGCTAAATTCAGTTTATCCTATTTAGCCCGTAAAAAATCTCACAAAGAACACCCACATTCATAACCATATTAATAGTTAGCAGGCGATAATGTTACCCACCTGATGTATGATACAGTGCAGTATTGGACAGTCCACGCCGCTCTGTTGGAGGAGTCCGGCGAATCCAGTGCGTCTTCCCTGCATCGTTGGTGCACCATCGGTAACAACAGCTGACAGCTTGTCGAAGCCACCGTACTCGCTGACAACACTGTTAACAGTGTTAAAAAAATGTGTGCCCTAGGTAGTGTCATGAAAAGACACCAATTTTAATAACTCCTCGTGCACTTCAAATGAATCGTCAATAGCTCTGGTAAAAATGAGGAGCTGGCTTACATCCATCACATCTGTACTCTCATCCAATGCTAAGGAGAAGTACTTGCAGTCATGCATGACTTGTTTTAGTTTCCCATCGACATGATTTTGAATTTCAAAAATTCTCAGCGCCACTGTGCGACGGGACAGACAGTTTCAAAGTTTTTAGCCATGTTATCATCTCCAAAAGCTTTAGCCATCTCCACGGCACATCGCTTCACCATTTCTCCATCTGACATGGGTTTCTTTGCTTTAGCAAGCTCGAGAGAAACAGTATAAGACGCCTTGAGAGAGAGGACTCCTGTGTGGTTGTGGCTCTGGTAAAAAGGTTCTGTTGTTGGTGTATTTTTCCTTTCAGGTCAGCTACGACGGCGGCTCTGGCAGCTCTGGTGTACTTGTCATACTTGTCTTTGTGCATGGTGTTGTAATGGCGACTCAAGTTGAAATCCTTAATGGCTGATTTGTTTCCAGGCACACTAAACACAAAGGTTTGCCTTTGAATTCTGTGAAAAGATAATCTGTTTCCCATCTTGTCTGAAAGGCACGGTTCTCTTGCTCCAGTTTTATTTTTTGGCCGCTCATTTCTCTCGTGCTCGCCGGCTGTAATGGAGGAGGCTGTTGGGAAGTTTGGCGGGAGCGCCCTCTCTCGATGGGGAGTGTCATTACAAATGGCATCTGGTTCAGATGTAGTCAAACAGCCTGCTTACTGTCGACGTCTGTGAAACCAACTATGTTTTGATATGTCTGTTTTAGCTCATCTAAAACTGGTTCTGTGTGATTTATCTTACAAAAAAAAAAAAAAACAGACCACATTGATCGATGGCGTTTTAAGCACACTTAACAATTTAAATATTACTTTGCAGTGATGGAGTTTGATTTCAAAACTTTACATGACATGTGTGCAGCTTGACCTTTGCTGCAGCTGCATGCAAAAACCAGCTGGTTATATATGAGGAAATTAAGTGGGATACAACAACGGCACCCATATTTGGCACTGTTGGTGATGACCACATCTGGTCTTTTTTTGTTTCTGTCTCGTACAGATTTTATTTTTTGTTATTACAAATAGAAAATGAAAATCAAAGCAGTTTTAAAATTTCACATATCCCTTTTTGACCATGACAAGAAAAAACACCTTGTATTTAAATTTTAATTTATGTATTTTAAAACGAAAATCAAATAGTCACTCTTTTTTTGTTTTTTAATATTCGTTTCAGAACGGGAAATCCAATTGCCAAAATATACACGGATTAAAAATCCCTAAAATTTATTCCAAATTACATATTTCTCTCCAGCAAAGTTCTTGGAAATAATTCACTTGTTTTTCACAAGCTGAAGTAAAACATCAAAAGACTTTTTCTGTGCACACTCTTTTGCTTTGTTAAGATAATCCATCCACCTGACAGGTGTTGCATATCAAGGTGCTGATTAAACATCAGGGTTATTGCACAGCTGTGCCTTGAACTGTGCACAATAAAAGAACACTGAAAACAGAGTTCACAGAAGATAAACATGGACTTCTTGTTCTCCAGAGACTATTGTGGTATATTTTATTAACCCAGGACGCTTTTATGGATGAATTCATTGCTTGAAGATTTTTTTTTTAGGTTTAATATACCAGTTTCATATGGATTGTGTGTGTATTGGCCTTTAACCTTGTCAGGTTTATTATTCCAGAGTAGATAAAAATTATTTCATAATAAAAACAACAGACATGAGTCAGTCTGTTTTGATTTTATTGCCTAAATTTACCAGCAGGTGTCAAAACCAGCCAGCGAGTCAAAAGATATGTTTCATTTTGCTTTTCTAAAGCCAAAAGGTGTCTAAACTGTAATGACATGTTCATTCTCACGCGATAATATTAATTTATCATCTATCATGTATAAATGTTACATTTAATCAACAATTTCTCACAGCCCTGACCACCGTGAAATATGGATTACTGTCCGTGTTAACGCACCGTGTGGGGATGTAGCTCAGTGGTAGAGCGCATGCTTCGCATGTATGAGGCCCCGGGTTCAATCCCCGGCATCTCCACTTTTTGTTATTCACTGATAACATAGTGGTCCGACTTTATGACCTTTAGATTTATGTCTTACAATCGTGATAGCATTTAATAAATCGATGACATTGTTAACAACACTACTGTTTTCTGACAGTAGAAAAAAGACACTGCAGTTTTCAATAATGATGCCGAATTACGGTTCATTAGGTTTGTTTGAAACCGTTCTGACGTCTACCGCTTTTATTTTGAAGGTTAGATGTCCAAAGCGGAAATCGTATTTATGTTCGTGTTAGCTGTTCTTCTCTCTCCGTGTAAAACTTGCATTCTGGTATTTTTACATTGTGACAATATATCGACTATTCATCGTTTTTTTTTTTTTTTTTTTTTTTAAATATTTTCAACACAACAGCAGTTATTAAAATGTACATTCGTACAAACAATGAAACATCAGCCAGGGGGTAGGCTGCTAGATAAATACAGAAAATAGAGAGCACAAGTGATATGTTTTCATAGCTTTCTTATTGTTAGAGTCACAGATACTTTCCATGTACTGTTCTGTTTCCTTTAGGAATGCAATAAAACAGGGGTTTGAGTGACTAAATTTGGCTTTGTGTATGTGATATTTACCTAATATTATTATTAAGTTTATGACATACAGTTCTTTTTGTTTTTTACTTTTAACATCATGAACACCAAAAAGTATATTGTTCCATTCTAAAAAGAAGTCTGAGTCAATCTTCAGTTTGATGTAATGCAGTATCTCTTTCCAGAAGGTAGCAGTATAGTGACAGTTCCAGAACGGGTGCATCATAGTTTCAGGCTCAGATCCACACAAAGAACAGTTTACACACACATCCCTCCCAAATCTCAACAAATAGTGTTTGGCAGGATAGTACTTATGGATTAATTTGTAAGACACTTCTCTAACTTTGTTTGTAATCAAATATTTGTATGGAAGATTCCATATATGGACCCAGTTCAACCCATTAACAATATTAGACCAGTACCGAACAACATATGGGGTAGTGGTAATATCAGTTTGAAACAGTGATCTAATAAGACAATTTTTTTTCTTAGTTTTGATAGAGAAACACATATGCCCCACTGGTGTTAATGTGGGGTCTAAGGGAGCACAAACTGGTTTTCCAGCACCTCTTAAAAGAGTTAGAATACCAGAAGGAATGGCATCCATTACAATTGCAAAGTCTTTGGGGGTAACAGGGATACCATATGTTTGAAGGAATTCTGTGTAATTTAGCAGATTTCCATTATCATTGAGTAGCTGGGTAACTAAAACTATGTTATTATTAAACCAGGAGTCAAGAAATAAAGATTTGTTTTTATATTTGATATGTTGATTATTCCAAATAAAGCATCTATGTGGAGAGAAGTTGTGTTTATAGATTAAGGACCATGCCAACAGCATTTGCCTGTGAAAGTTTGATAGAGTTAGGGGAAGTTTTTCTATTTTATAATTACATAATAGCACATATTCAAGGCCTCCAATGGTAGAAAAAATATACTTGGGTATAAAGTTCCAAGTGGATGTAGGATTATGTAGAAACTGCTTTATCCAGTTAATTTTAAAGGTATTGTTGAGGGTGGTAAAGTCAAGAAAATTTAAACCACCAGAGTCGTAGGTGTTCATAACAACAGATTTTTTCACATAATGCGTCTTGTTCTTCCATATAAAATTAAATAATAACTTATCAATGGCATTGCAGGTCTGTTTTTCAACAGCCAGGGGAGTAGCAGCATATGTAAGACGGGACAACCCTTCTGCCTTTGTTAGTAAAACTCTACCTTTCAAGGATAGATCTCTTTGAAGCCATTGGTTCAGTTTTTTCCTTGTCTTGTCTATAATCATGTTAAAATTTTCAAAGCATCTATCTGTCTGATTTTTAACAATAGTAATTCCAAGGTAAGTGAGTTTGTTTTTAATAGGTATATTATAGATCGTGGAGTCACCAGCAGTCTTTGAGAGGAAACAGCTCACATTTCTTCAGGTTTAAACAAAGTCCAGAGGCTGCAGAGAATAAATCTATTGTATGGATAGCAATGGGAACTTCTGTGGCATTTTTTAACAAAAGCGTGGTATCGTCAGCCAGCTGACTTATTATGATTTCTCTATCTGCAATAAATATACCTTTTAATGAGCTATTTTTTATATGAGTGGCAAGTAGTTGAGTGCATAGGATAAATAGATAAGGAGAAGCAGGACAGCCCTGCCGTATGCCCCGCTGTAAATCAAATCTCGGGGAAGTCCCATTTTTTAGTCTGATGGAGCTGTTACCTTTTGAGTACATAGTTTTGACAGCTTTACAGAAGAAATCACCAAATCCAAAATGTTCAATTGTTTGAAAAATAAAATTATGTTCTACGGTGTCGAATGCCTTATAGAAGTCCAAAAAGAAGATAAAACTGTCGTCAGAACACAGAGAGGAGTAATCGATTAAGTCTAAAACAAGACGAATATTATTGGAGATATGTCTTTTTCTCATAAATCCCGATTGGGTCTCATCAATAATTGGGTCTAAAACGTTCTTAAGTCGTTTAGCAAGTACAGAAGCAAATACCTTGTAATCAGTGTTCAGGAGTGAAATGGGTCGCCAATTATCAATAAGTAGGTGGTCCTTTTTAGGTTTTGGGATTAATGTAATCAGTCCTTGTGTTAGTGTAGGAGGTAAAGTTCCTTGTTCCACAGTTTCTAAAAATACCTTAAGTAAAAAGGGAGTTATATCTTCAATAAATGTTTGATAAAATTCAGCAGAAAGACCATCGACTCCAGGAGACTTGTTTGTTTTGAGGTGTTTTATCGCATGAGTGACTTCCTGTAAAGTTATAATTCCATCACATATCTTTGTCATCTACAGTAATTTTAGTGACGTTACTCAGAGAATTAAAGAATGAATTTGCTGACTGATGACAGTATTTGGTCTTATATAGCTCACTGTAAAATCTGGAGCAGAAGTCTGCAATTCTACTAGGATCATCAGTTAGATCACCATTAATGTTGAGTTGTTGGATTAAATTAAGCTTCCCGTGATGTCTTTCGAGGTTAAAAAAAATAGGCTGAATTCTGTTCTCCTGCTTTGATCCATTTCTTTCTTGATCTTACAAAGGCCTCGACTATTCATGTATTATTGTTCCTGAATTGATAAATGACTTAATAATGATGTTGTTTTCTCCTTTTTGTGCTCGCGATGTCAAAGAAAAAATGTACAAGTGAAAAAGTAGTGGTTCCACTGGGGCTCGAACCCAGGACCTTCTGCGTGTAAAGCAGACGTGATAACCGCTACACTATGGAACCAACTGCCCTTCCTTGTTCATAACCATGATTATATACTGATAACAATGACGAATGATCTCGTGTCATATATTGTGTATTATATTACACTATATTACTACATACTACAGCGCACATTTACAGTAATACATTCGAGATTAGTTGGATTTGTGACTCCTCGCACAGAATACATAATACATTTCATAATACAAAGACTAATTAATATACGGAGAGCTTAAACAATAAGATTACAAAGTAATGCCACCAACTAGTATCAATCCTGTATTTAAACTTTTAATGTTCAACAAATCATTTTGTTTGTTTGATACATCAAACAAGGTGTAGTCACATAACAATAAAAAAGCAATAAAAGCATTTAAAAGTACAGCCTTACAGACTAACAAGTTAAACTACTGTTAACTACTGTTAGCGAACACTACTGACCTACTATTACTGACCCCTGGGTTAGCTAGTGTTAGTATCTGCTGACAGAGGCTGATGGCAGTGTTCACTACCGTTAGCTCCTGTTAGGAACACTACCGTTAGCTACTGTTAGGGAACACTACCGTTAGCTCCTGTTAGCGACACACTACCGTTAGCTCCTGTTAGGGAACACTACCGTTAGCTCCTGTTAGCGAACACTACCGTTAGCTCCTGTTAGCGAACACTACCGTTAGCTCCTGTTAGGGAACACTACCGTTAGCTCCTGTTAGCGAACACTACCGTTAGCTCCTGTTAGGAACACTACCGTTAGCTCCTGTTAGCGAACACTATTTTACTACTTAGTGCAACAATTTTGCATTGGACTTTTATGCAGTTACTTTGAGGAGGACATCTGTGCAACACTTGCGATACTCTTGGGTTGTATGCTTTTTTGAGTGTATGGATCTGGCAGTGACACTGTATGTTAAGTGTGGTTTGTACGTGTGTGGCTGTGTCACCTGTGTTCTCTTGAATGTCCAAAGAAAGATACAATAAAGGATAATCTACTCCAATCTACTCTAATATAATATAATATGATATAACATAATATAATATAATATAATATAATATAATATGATTTGATATGATATGATATAATATAATATAATATAATATGATTTGATATGATATGATATAATATAATATAATATAATATGATTTGATATGATATGATATAATATAACTACCGTTATCTATTGTTAGTGAACACTACATTACCTACTGTTAATAAACACTGTCAGCTACTGTTAGTTAACACCATGGTTGACTACTGTCAGCAAACACTACCAGTAGCTACTGTAGGTAAACACTACCATTACTGCTAGTTACTAAGTTAGTTACTACCAAAGGTGTAAATGGTAAAGCTAGGACTCTTTAACAGTAATTTAGTTTATTTATTTTATTAAAGTTTGGAGAGTTTAGTTTAGATATTGTGAATTTAGGGCATTTTTCTGCAATACAAGATTATGAATGCAGATGTTAAACAGAGTATTTTAACATTGTTGTACTGGCGCTTTCACTAAAGTAAAGGATTTGAATGTGTCTTCTTTCACACCTGGTCACATAGTATCATGTTTTCAATGTAAAATGTAAAATAACAGTACTGATAGTGGTAATTTACATATTATTTTACTCTGAAATGTGTTGCAGGAAAAGTCTCACTGACTCACTATAAATACTCAGGTACAGTGGCAGGCTCAGGTGCCGTCAGGTGGTCAGGTGTTACCAACAGGAAGTGGAGGTGTTGTGGTGGGCGTGGTATTAAAAAAAGAGACGAGGTGCAGTGTCCCTGCAGGTGACATTCAACACATCAGCAGCTGAGAGAGAAGAGGAGGAGGTGTCATTCTGCAGGTACGCTCACCTGTCTGTCTGTTTTTTTTTAAATTTCTTTATTAATTACATTACATTTAACAAACAATACAATTATATGGTTATAATATTACTTCATAATCCTGTAAAACTCAAACTTTAAATCAATTTCTGACTTTCACCATTAATTTACATCAGATGTGGGAATATTTTATGTGCCAGAACTCCAGATTATAATTTATAAATGTTATTTTCTTCACATATTCTACATTAATTTAAGTGTTACATGATATTTTTAGTCGGTTGGTGTAAATGCTGTTTTGAAACTCTCTCTCTGATGCCAGAAATTAATTTCAGTGGAGAAATTTTTAATTTTAATTTAATTTAATGACCTAAAAACAGTACAGATTAAGAATATGGACTATAACAACAGCAGAATTATAATGAACAAGACATTATATCTGAGCACCAGACCAGCCCGACCCGGGACAGAAAAAAGGCCTGTGTGTTTCTGTCAGAGGTAGGAAATACCAGGAGGATAACCTGTGTGTAATTTTGTACACTGGTTATCAAACTGAAGAAGCATGTTCTGGTTCTGTTCCCTCCACCCACAGTAGTGTTAGTGGGGCGGAGGAGTGAGGATGGGAGGAGGAGATGAGGAGGAGGAGGAAGAGGAGAAGGAGGTGGAGCACAAGCAGCTGTGAAACTGCACCTCAGTCCGGCTCAGGTCGGTGTTCAGCCGGAGCTGGTTCGTCTCACCTCTCCTCTCAACCGCATCGTCTCTCTCAGCCTTCAGAGCTGCACAGTAATGATGATGATGATAATAATGAATTATAACGTAAACCATAATTCAAAGGTGCTTCACTGTAAAACATAACCAGTTACATATCTGCATGACATTTACGGTCCATGTATTAGTTTTTGCAGGTGTTAATGTAAACTGTTTACACATGAAGCTGCTTTGGAGACGTCCTGTTGTCTCCATGTCTTCTCGCACTTTCTCTTCTCCAACCAGGAGATCTGTCTCCTCGCTTGAAAATCTTTTCTCTTTGTTTCCTCCTGCTGATACCGCTGGCGCTCCTGGTGCACCTGCTTCTTAAAGGTGAAGAGAGCCGACTTTCTGATTGGTTTATTCCATGTTCGGCCTGAACTCACCCATGAATTAATCAGAGCACTTAGACACAGCTGATAGGTGAATCCTGCTGTGCGCTGCTGGTGTGGGGGGGTGGGACAGGGCAGGATGCTCCTGCGCCCCTGATGCAAGAAGGCAAAGCTGGGATTTGACACACTTTGAATAAATTAAATCCAGAGGCTGTCACACTTTCCACTTGTGCTTTAGATCAACATCAGGTAGGCTCCATGTTGCTTGTTTTCACAATAATAAAATCACTGCCAACGTGTTTTATCAAGTACAGTTAATTAATATCAAGTTTATTTGTTTGGAATCATCATAAAATGATCTCAACTTGTTTTTTTCTTCTGGCCTGTAGTGCTGTTTATCCATCGAGACAGTCTTGGTGTGAGCTGCAGAGTTTTAGAGACACTGACCGTAGAGATGTCTGCTTTCTCTACAGTATAATGGAACTAAATGACACAAGTCCTGTTTCACTCCAACCACCAAAAAGATTCATGTGAAAAACTCAAAAACCAGCGTCTCGTTCCAAAAATCATGACCCAAGATGATCCACAGAGCTTGTTGTGAGCAGTTTCATGTGGTAGTAAACCTTACAAAAAGAAGTTTATTCATTAGTATACTTCTTTTAAACTGAAAATAAGTGAGTAAACGTTCACTGTACTTTTTATGTAGTGAAAAGTACACAGAAAAGTCTGAATATTTAGCTCATACTGGATCTTTTGATCAAGATATATTTAAGAAAAAAATTAAGCATTCTTGCTTCATACAGAAACTTTAAATACACTTGGCTTGTAGTTGTGCTACTTTTTGATAGAGCAGCTTATTTAAACACATGTTGGTTTCTTATCAGTTATTCTTGCACAGTTTTACAAACTATCTTATGTTTGTGGGCAGCAGGAGCTGATTTCTGCTGATTTCAGCTGATTTCAGAGACGCTCTGTGACACAAACTTGATATCAATCTGCCCTAAAATCTGCATTCACACTGTCTGTTGTGTTTATTTTGGGATTTGAGTTGTCATTGTTATTTTCTTATTTTGCATTTTATATCCAATACAAAACCTATTTGTTTGAAAATTGTGTTTTATAAAGAAAAAAATGTTCTTAATCCTGAGTCGTCCATATGAGTTAACTTCAAATCTTCTTAAAGTACAGTTAAAGGAATATTTTAAGTATAAACAAATACATAAATAGTATCCTGAAAGTGCAAAAATCAAATCATATATAAAGTACAAGTACGATGTTCAGCTCAGAAAACTTGAATCATCTTGAAAAAAGAATCATGGCAAAGTTTATTATTAAGTATTTGTATATGTTTGATTTTATTTAAATAATCATATATTTTCAAAATGTATTTATTATCATATTAAGATTATTGGTTTGTTTATGTGAAAACTCACTGATCCAAATGCATGGAAACTTTATATGCAATCAAAATACATAAATCTTAAATATTATGCTTAAATATTTCACGAGTGGCTACAAGTGTATAAGAAGTAAACTAACAGTATTCATAACTTCATATTTTCTATTGCTTTTATTGCTCCTTCATTATACATTTATTGTTCACTGAATCTTTATTCTCTGTTGCAGATTTTTGTATTTTCTGCAGCTGCTAAGATCACTGAGATCTATGGACGCCCCCCTCCACCACTGAAACAAAAAACACCCCCACGGTAAGTCAGGATTATGAGATAAAAAGTTGAAAATTGACTTTATATCTCATAATTTCAACCTTTTATTTCATAATTTCACCCTTTTATCTCATAATTTTGACTTTTTAAAGTCAAGATTAAATACATAAGTATAAATTAGTCATAATTTAATACAGTTTTTTTTGGACGGGGCTCTAAAACTCAAAGATTTAAGTTTATCCAAAGTAAAAAAGATAATTATCTCAACAAAAGATCTGTAGTTGGTAAAACTTTTTCAAAACTTCTGCTCACATTAATTAATTGTAATAAGTAGCTAAAACTTAAAAACGTAAACTTTTAAGTTTAAGCTTCACTGAACATGAAATAATTGATTTTTGTTCTTAAAATGAATCAGTTCTGTCCTGAAACTCTCAAACTCTCAAAACTTTGAGAAAGTTTTGAGAGTTTGAAAGTTGAGAGTAAATAAAGTTTTGCCGACCGATAATCTTTTGTTGAGATAATTTACTTTGTTCACTACTTCAAATCTGAATTAAAAATTACCTCAACAAAACAGAATTAGTTGGTAAAACTTGAGCTGGGCTCAAAACTCAAATCTATTGAATTAAGTTACCTTGAAAATTGAAGTTTTCTCAACTTTTTGTTGTTTTTTTTTTTGTTTTTTTTTTACAGTGTGTTAACTTGTTGCAGTGAGGAGTGTGAATGAAAACTCTGAGCTGCACTGAGTCAAAATATTTGACTT
This sequence comes from Lutjanus argentimaculatus, assembly GCA_034769285.1. Classification (NCBI taxonomy): domain Eukaryota; kingdom Metazoa; phylum Chordata; class Actinopteri; order Lutjaniformes; family Lutjanidae; genus Lutjanus; species Lutjanus argentimaculatus. Next base: position 166,564 of record JAWZSL010000115.1, read on the forward strand.
CATCATTTTAACTGAAGTGTAGTCAAAGAGTCGATGTCCCACTGACTTTATTTAAGCTCTGATAACCTCCAACTTTCAAGTTTTATCAACTCAAATAAACTGTGGCAACAGATTACCTCTATTTTTCTAAGTATTGCAAACTAAACTGGGTTTACAGAGTACACTGGTGTGAGTATATTAGGCTACTACACAGAGTAAACTTTTTACGGGGTTAGAAGGCAGCCTGGACATTCAATAATTAGATCTGCTTCAACATCTGACTGATGTATAAAAAGGTTAAAAAAATGTATCAGTCAAAAAACAGACAAAAAACAGATTTTTATATTTTGTTGTTGGAATCTGATTCTGTGCTGTCAGGATTCGATGAAAGAGGGAAGTTGTGTTGTTGTTGTTGCTGTGTCATCTCTCAGTGTGTGTCTGTGGGTGTGTGTACTGTACGTGTCATGTGACTGAACTCCCACGCTAACGGACACTGGCGCTCATTTCCAAGTCAAATCTCAGATAAACAAATGAGCTCTGAGGAGGAAGATTTACCAAACATTCAGTGTGCACATGCAGATGAACACCAGATAACATGAGCTATCAAACAGGAAACAACATGTTGTCTGGCAGCAGCAGGGTGTTGTTACCTTATCAGGTGATGGGCGGAGCCACAAACTCAACAAAGCGCAGGTTCAGAACCACTGACTGTCCGTACTGACACTTCTTTGTTTTCTATCAGTGAGACATGACGGCCTCCTGTCAGGAGTTTGAGGTGACGGTCCACACCTCACCTGGTCCCACCTGTGGAACCTTCAGCCGCCTGTGGCTCAATCTGATTGGCTCTCAGGGGGAGACTCCGCCCATCACTGTGAACGAGGGCGACCATCATCTCCTGCCGGGATCGGTGAGTTTCATCGTGTTTCTACCAACAGAGCAGATAGTGACTCTAAGTAAGTAGTGTTTTCATGTAGTGGGTGGTGATCACATGTAGTAATATTAAATTACAGTTAATTTCAAATAACGTTCAAAGATATGAAATGGTGATTACCACCTACTTAAAATAAAAATGGCATTTGTGAATTATCACATACTTACCATGAAATTTATGGTTAATTTCTAAGAACTTTTAAATATATTAGTTGGTGATTATCACATATTTACCATGAAGCGTTATTTAACTGTTGGTGTTTAATGTACTCAGTGCTCAAGTATGAGTTTCAAAGTAACTAAGTAGATTTCATTGTGTAATACATACTTAAGTACAAGTAAAAGTACAGACTTGAAAAGCTACTCATAAAAGTACAAGAATATATCAAAAAACTACTTAATTACAGTAACTTGAGTATTTGTAATTAATTACTTCCATGTCTGAGTCAGTCAGACGTGGTGCAGAGAATTCTAGCATTACCTGTCTGTCAGGTGTTTACATCTTCTGTCTTCTGTCTTAAATAGTGAGATTTTTAGTCGGTAACGTTATTTAAAGGTGCAACATGTAAGAATCTGAAGCAGTTTACGTGTATGTATCACTTTGTACTTTGTAACACTAGCTAACGTTAGCAACAGATTGGATGCGCTAGCTTAGCTTAGCAACGGAGTCCGCTAATGTCAGCAAATGACCGACACCCACCATGAGTCCAAAGTGAAAGCTGACGTTACTGCAAAGCATCATAATGTAATGAAGTGCTAGGTGGCCAAAATACCGTATTGAGTGGATAATCTCAGCTAATTCATCCTGATCTGGCTGCTGATTGGCTGGCAGGTTGTTCTGTCAGCTGGCCTTGCAGGGCGGTCAGATCTGTGCACAGTGCTCGCTAATGTTATCACCATGTCTTTGTTGGCTAACTGCCAAATGACTTCACCAGCTAACGTGATTCATAATGTTATCTAATGCATGAAGACAACTGTGCTGATTTTAGCAACAATAAATGATGTCACTGTTCAGACCGTAACCGGTGATGTCACACCCGCTGTTCTGTGTTCTGATGTTTATGATGAAGACGCAGGAGGCAGAACTCGGTGATCTGGTGAAAATATATTCAGAACAAGTTCATCAGCTGTCAGTGTGTCCGCTCAGCTTTCCTCTCTGTCACACACACACACACACACACACACACACACACACCAAAAAAATAAATAAATAATCAAACAAACAGGAATGATTTGGTATAAAATCCATACAATACATTAATCTGTTAAAATTTCATGAATCTTTGTATTAGGTGATGTATTGTAGGATAGGGTAGACCGGGGACAGTTGTAACTGGGGACAGTTACAACAAGGTTTATTCCTCAGTTAAAATCATACTAGAATGCAGTGACGTGCGGTGAGGTTCATGGCTGGTGAGGCACCGACTCTCAGAATCAGATTTATAATATATGAACCTTATTCACCATCTGATTGGCAGCAGTTAAAAGCTTATGTTTCATATCTCACATCAGCATTCCTTACACATACATACACTACGTCACGCATATTTAATTTAAGGTCAAAATTTAGTTTTCAGTTTAAATATTATATTGTTTTTTTGCTTAGATTCAAAGATTTTTTATTGTCAGTACACCTGTTCACCTGTGAGGGAGGGCAGAGGGGAACCAATCATTTTGCTGGCTGCATCCACTATGATCTGATGGATGATATATGATATATATATATTTTTTTCTGCCTCACCTGGTGCCCTTTCACTGCAGTTTATGATCGATCAGCGAGACTAAACACGTTACACACATACATTATATATGTAACGGGTGTTGTGGGTAGGTATCACAGAAGACAGCACGTTGACAGTTTTCTGGCATTTAATGGCTCCTGCAGAAGACATAAAATATTTGTAATGCCTTCTGGCCTCTCCCATCTGTGGTTCTGCCCCCTCAGCAATGCTTAGCGGCACTGTCTGATTTACATTTTTTTTTCTCAAAATGCACATGAATTCATTATCTTAACATTACATTACACTTCCAAAACACCTTAGACATCACTCTGTCAAGAGCTAAGAAATGAAATGTTACCAGAAAACATTTTACAACAACATATTTCAACAGTAACTACCTTAAAAATAATGAAAAACAACATTCCAAAAGGAGAACGATGCCACCTTGTGGCTGAAATACAACAATGCGTCGGGTGGAGTGGCTTATCAAAACCAACACAATTTATAACTTAACAAAAGAAAACACATACCTGCAGAAGACATAAAATATTTGTAACGCCTTCTGGCCTCTCCCATCTGTGGTTCTGCCCCTAAACATGCAAAATACTTTTTGTTTACATTAGGAATTACAGCCTGCGCTGCTTTAGTCACATGACACGGAGCGACCGCCATAGTGCAAATCGCGCTAAAAGAGTAGAACTAAAACTGTCTATAAAACTTAAATTCGTGGTAAAAACAACCCGAAAATGACTGCTAATGTTACAATATTCAATAATAAACAATATTCGTCAGAGGCCACGACCTAATTGGCTCATTTAGCAAAGGAAACAATATAATGTGGCGGCAGCATTCTCTACACAACTTACCCTCAGCAATGCTTAGCGGCACTGTGAGGGGTAGATGGGAGGAGCTACGGAAGCCCAGGAGGTACGGAAGAGGCAGAGTGCAGGGAGGAAGTTTCCACAGAGAAAAATAAATGAATAAATAAATAAAATCACAGTAAATGAAAATAACTCATGGAGATAAAATTCACAAATACTCAAAATAATTAAATTAAATGACAAATAAATTTCAGGAACACAATTTGGAAATGATAATTAATCAAGTGCATTTTTAACTCTGTTACATATACATCAGCTACACTATGGAAAGTCAGGGCGTATAATTAAAATGTTGGAAAATAAATTTATAGTACAGATCAGTGGGCAAATATCAACATTTAATTTATTTTATCATTATTTGTTTTTGTTTCTTTCCATGATGACAGGTGAGGCTCGCCTCCCCTGACTGCACGTCACTGCTAGAATGATAGAATAAACAAACAAACAAATAAATGAGAATGATTTGGTGGAATTCACAAGATAAATCTACATTAATCTGTTACATAAGGCAGGGCGGCTAGCTAGCTGTAACCTAAGCTAAGCTGGGACTAGCTGGCTAGCTGTGCAGCGCACGACTGGTGTTGGTCAGCTGATAAAGTAATTAGCAAACATGGAGTCAATGGTCCAAATTAAATAAAGGAAGATTACAGATCATAACATTATTCTAAATATGACTGTAATTAAGTCCAGCACTCTGTGTTCATTTCAGAGTTTAGTCTTGCATCATATTTTTTAACCCTTTCAGGTCCTGGTCATACTGTGCATCTATTTAACAATATATGCCAAAAAAAAAAAAAAAATCAATTTCTTTGTATTCAAAATATTTTTTTTCTTCCTGTTAAGCAAAATATGACGTGTGTTTCTGTAGATTTGAACCAATCAATTTCAGCCAATAACATCAAGTACCCGCCCATAATACAATATTCAGCTTTTAGCAGCACAAGCTAAGATTCATTAGTTAGCTAGCTGGCAACAGCATGGTGCATTGTGTTATGACACGCCCACTTTACAACATTCAAATCAAATTCCTTCAAATCACTACTACACATACTCACAATCAAACTTTATTACATAAATACACGTAGCTAAACATGCAACTGTTGCGTCCTGTTCATGAATGAACTTTCAGTTTTGATTTATGAGACAACATTAACAGGAAGTCCCTCAGAAAATGGAAATCGATCTGCTGAGGAAGATCATGTGACACGATCGAAAGCTCAAAGACTATGAACAAAGTGACCCTGTGGTGAAGTTAGAACAGCAGCCGCCCGTAGTCCAATCAAAAGACAGAACACGGCCGTTGTGTGACAGACGCAGCAGTGACCTCGTCCTCTGTCCCCACAGACGTGTCCGGTTCTGGTCCGGGCCGACGGGCCTCTGGGTCGGCTGCTTCTGGTCCGGCTTCATCTGGAGGCTCGGACCGGATTCCCCAACCTGGACTGGCACTGCAGCCGGGTGGAGAGTCCGCAGGCTGGCGGACAGACAGGCAGGTGGGACGGGACCTGAGGATCCAGAGGTCCAGGTGTTCCTGTGTGGCAGGTGGCTGCGGACAGCAGATGGCGACGTGGAGCTGTGGAGCGGAAAGTGTGAGATTGATGAAAAATTAATCCTGTCGCAATCTTGTCAATTGAAAAATAGGTCCAAACATGTGACCTATTTTTCAACTAGTGATCAATCTGGTGATATTTTTTCCACTAATCAATCACTTGTTTGTTCCATAAAATGTCAGAAAATGTTGATCAAAGTCCAAGATGACGTCCTCAAATGTCTTGTTTTGTCCACAACTCAAAGATCTTCAGTTTCCTGTCAGAGAGGAGTAAAGAAACCAGAAAATATTCACATTTAAGAAGCTGTTTTTGTGAATCAGGTTGTGATGGTTTGTCATTCTTCAAATCAGAACGTCAGATCAGAACGTCTTTGTGAAACTGGTCTTGTTACCTGCAGTTCCTTCCTGATTTCTGTTGTTTCGCTGCTCAGCTGCTGCTGAAACATTTCATACGCTCTGAAGCAGAAGTTTCTTTTCTTTTATTCTGGCCGTCGTTGCTCCGCAGTGTGTTTGCTGAAGGACGAGACAGAAGAGAAGCTGAAGCAGCAGCGACTCAGACAGCTGCAGCATCAACAGAGGATCATCAGGTGAAAGAGCACACACACACACACACACACACACAAGATAGATGACAGATATTAAATTCTAACCTGTAAATTATTTCTGCTGAAGAGTTAAAATCATGTTTGTAAATAAAAATCATATTAATAATTAAAGCAGTAATGACATCTGGTGCTGTTAGGGACACTATTTTAATGTTAAATGGTCATAATGTAACTTTTACATTAGCTGGATTAAACTACGGTCTCGATCAATACCTGATCGATTTCTAAAATTGTTGTTCCCATCAGTCATTAAAAGAGACATAAAAAGATGAGAAATTAGGCTCCAGGTTGAAAAATACTTAAGTTACAGTTTGTTTGACTTTGCAGAATCAAACTTTTTGCTAATTTTGCAGATAAATGGCAGCTAGCAAGGTATGCTAGGTTAGCTTTGACTGCTAGCATCTCATATCCATGAATTCCACAGAAATATGAATATGACGTTGTTCAAAATACTGAATGAAAAAATCTGTTTGGTGACGACACACAATAAATACTCCAGAAGAAAAGATCTTTAATTCTTTCCTTTTACGATCTTCAGGCTCACCTGTTTCCACAGGAAGTAGATTTGTTTGGATTTCAAAACAAAAGTTTACTGTGGACTTTGTTCAGCGTAGCCGTAACATTTAGATTAAAACATAACATAAATGACGAGCAAACAAAAAATATTTTTTGCACAGTATCAAGTAATATTTATATGAAATCATGCCAGAATGTAATTTTATAAACTTTTATTAACTATGGGCCCATAAAATGCTTCATTAATGTTATTAAATCACATTAATTTGTCATAATTGCTTTTGTCAAGATGTTTAATAACACTGTGTTCATATTTATCAAGAATCATTTGAGAAATTTTAACATAAATCCACAAGTTGACTTGTGGGAGACTGACTGGACTTGATAATTGTGATTATTACTGCAGGTGGCGTAAGTTCGTCGATGGCGCTCCGCAGTGCGCCGACCTGAACAGTGTGTCTGAACTCGGGCCGAACCTGAGCTACACGAGCAAGAGGTGAAGTCGCACACTGAGCGAACGCTCTGACCGAAGTCTGCAGCAGAAAGAGACAGACTGATACATGTCTGTGCTGTCTTTGTGTCTTTGTCCTCAGTCCGCCCGCTAACCTGCACTACCTGAAGGGTTTTATGGGACGAGTGGAGGCCTGGACGAGTCTTGCAGAGCTGGAGACGATGTTCGCCCTCAGCGGACACCAGAACAACACGCCAGTAAGAAACAAATCAACACACACACGCAAAGTCACTTTTTTAGCATCGAGGCCGACGCTGAACAACTTAGTCCGAAAAACCTTGCAGAGACATCTGGTTACATCCTCGCTTTACAAGAAGATTACTGGTGAGGTTTAGGTAACACTGACAGCAGAACATGAATTAAAGGTAATTTAATTTCAACCAGAAACCTTCTTGGTGTTTCTTTTGTTGGGGGACAGTTGTTGCTGGTTGTTGTTGTGTCTCCTTCATTGTGGTTTTACTGGTTCACTTGGTTGCTCTTGTCACTGGCTGATAATTTAAAACAGAAAGCTGGTTGCTCAGGTCTCTCTGTGACAGAGTTTGGCAGGATGTGAGCAGGGCGCTCTCTGGGATTGTCAAGGCATCTCCAGCTGTTTCCTGAACTAAAACTTTTGGTGTCCCGAGGCCGCTGAGACAATTTAACAAAGTCACGGGTTGTTTTTCCCTCTCAGGGTTCGTGAAGACTCACTGGATGGAGGACTGGTATTTCGGTTATCAGTGTCTGAACGGCTGCAACCCTTTGATGCTGCATCAGACCCGCCTCCTCCCTCCAAACCTCGCCGTCACCTCTGATATGCTCCGCCCCTTCCTGCCTGAAGGCTCCTCCCTCGAGCAGGAGCTACAGGTGTGTGTGTGTCGTTCTCTGACTTCCAGCTGTTCTTTGGTTCTAGCTGCACAGAGAGAAGCCATTCATAATTTCATCGTGCCTGCGTATAATGACAATAAAGATTTTTCTGATGTCTGATGTTCTGTGATGCGACAGAACGGGACCGTTTACCTGCTGGACTACGAGGTTTTGGACGGCGCCCCGGCCAACATGATCAACGGGAAGCAGACGTACCTGTCTGCTCCTCTGTGCCTCCTCCACCTGAACCAGCAGGGACAGCTGCTGCCCATCGCCATCCAGGTGAGTCCAGGTGTTTTCATACAGGTGAGGCTGCAGCAGTCATTTTATTTTTTGTTATCGTTTGTCTTATTTGCAGACCCGTGTGGTTTCTCATCAAAGAAGTTCTGGTTGATGGTACTACTGGTATCATCATTTACATTTGAAAGGAATCAATCAATCAAGGATTCTCCTTCTACAGTTGCAGCAGACTCCCGGCCCTCAGAATCCGGTCTTCCTGCCCTCTGACGCCGGCTGTGATTGGCTGCTGGCTAAGATCTGGGTTCACAGCGCAGACTTCCAGTGTCACCAGTTGATCTCCCACTACCTGAAGACTCACATGGTGGGAGAACTGTGCTGCGTGGCCACGCTGAGACAGCTGCCAGATCTGCACCCGCTGCACCAGGTACACTTTGACCCAACATATAGCTGCTGTTGAACTGTACGTTTGTGTCGCTGTTTGCATGTGAATTCATAGTTAAAAGCAAGTATACCTGCGGCTTTACTCCCAAGTTTTTATAACAGCTTTATTCACACAGTCATGACCGACCTGAACATTATGTGTTGACTTATTTTTCTGTACACTGAAGTAAATGGGCTGCATTTATCTTCTGACCTGTCAAAGCGCTTTATAACACTTCACACACTGATGGCAAGAGCTACTGTGCAAAGTGCCTCCGGTCATTGGAAACTAACCATTCAGGTCTTTGGGGACATTTGGGTTGAGTTCAGCTCAAGTTGCTCTTTGGGATCGACCCACTGAGCTTCCAGTTGAGTGGCTCCACCACTGAGTGCACAGAACTATGAAAAATCTCTTCAGTACCTGTGACAAAAAACAAAAAAATAAAAATACAACAAAGTAGTAAATAATGAAAAATGCATTCGGTTCATTGAGACGTACATGTATGATTTCAGTGTGGGGGACTGTTGTGATTGGTGGAACTCGTGGGAAACGTCAATTATTGGTGAAATTAGCAGAAAAGTGATTGGCAGCGATTGGGCAAGTTTGCAACGTGGTGCAGAGTTCACAAAGATTGACTGAACAACTTCCTGGAGGGACTGATCTGTCGATCTGGTTCCAAACAAACAAAAAGTCAAGTTCATTTCCAAAGACAACAAGAGCAAAACTTTCCTCTCTTTACTTTGACTTCTTTTATATTGTTGTGGCTGGTTGCAGTTGAGAACTGTTGCCTGACAGCGTCTTCCAGCTCCTGATTCTATTAATAGGCAGGAGGAGGTACAGGCCATTTTCTCATGTATTCCTTTTGCTAACCTCTCACATATCAGTGACTTGACTTTCTTAAAAACCAAACTGTCTCTGACACATTAAACTTAACTTTAATTCACCTAAAAAAACAAACTGTATGCCAGCTTCAGTGAGCAGGAGCAGAGTTCAGGCAGATCATCATCATCACTGGTTCATTCACGCAGGTGCACAACACAAACATTAAAAACTGAGTTTCCTCCATCTCGCTCTGCTCAAACACTCTGATCTCCTCAATATGTTTGTGGCATTTAATGTTCATGTGTTCATTAAATCTGCAGCAGCAGACTTTTACATATAAACTGGATGAGTTTGTTACAGCACAGCTGAAATGGTGTTAAAAACAAAGGAAAAGACACAACAAGACACAAAGCACAGGTGTGTGCAGGTGAGCTGATGCCACCAAGACCTGCTGCTGCTCTGGTTTTATGTGCATGAGGGACACTGGGCCCAGGTGTGTCTCATGCTGCTGATTGAGCTGCAGCCTGAAACCAGCTGTGAAACCAGCAGTCTGGAAAAAATGAAACTCAAATTTAGCCGTCAGCACCCAAACGTTCTCCACAGTTGTTCTCTCAACGTTCTAACAGTCAGTACGTTCCTACTTCCTGTTGTTTTGTTCTTCAGTTGTTGATGCCACACCTCCGGACGTCACTGCAGATCAACTTCCAGGCCAGAGCCTCGCTGCTGGCTGCCAATGGCGTCTTTGATAAGGTGCCTCATCATCATCCTCATCATCATCATCCTCACCTGTACACTGTAAAAACAAACAAACAAACAAAAACATTTCAAGGCAACATAGTGCAACAGATTCTTAAGTTTTGAAAAAGTTTTACTTCCTACTGATCTTTTGTTGAGATAATTTACTTTCCTTCTTTGGATGAACTCAAAGTTTTGAATTTTAGAAACTCAAAACCGGTGGTGGAAGTAACTAATTACTAATACTGAAGTTACTGTGATTAAGTAGCATTTTTTGGGTACTTCTGGGTATGCATTACACTATGTAATCTACTTAGTTACTTTTAAAATCATAATTGAGTACAAGTTGAATTAATATCTAAACCTTTCATCTGCATTTTAGTGGCCAATCAGGTGATCTGATCACAAAAGGCCCAAAAACAACTCCCTGCAGTGGCAGCAGGTTTGGAGGAAGGACGTTAATGATTAATCATAAATCGATTAATGAGCATTGAGAATTTAACCAATTAAAAATGTGTTCATGGATAGTTAATCAATAGTCTAGAAGCTGCACCTCATTTAACATCGAAACTTAAACTTTAAATGAGAGAAAAATGACAAAACAAATCAGGAAAAAATTACATTTAGAAAAAAATGTTTTGTGTCTTGTAAATTATTAATAATTAATCGATTGGTAGCATCGATCGGTTCTTAAGTAGAAATACTTAAGAACCGGATAGGAGTGAAAATAAACTATAAAATTTTTATATTTTCACTTAATTAATGATTTAATTTTCAGTCAGGTTCGCAGCTCACTGTGACCAGTTTTAGTTTCTAAAACTCAAAGATTCAAGTTTATCTAAAGAAGAAAATTATCTCTCAACTCTCACTCTCTCAACTAAAGATTATAGGTCAGCAAAGAGTTTGAGTTTGGCTCAAAACTCAAAAATCTGTTGCAGTTCGTTTCCTTGAACTTTTGAGTCGTCTCAAATATTTTTTTACAGTGTAACAGAGGGACTAAAGACGGACACGTGGAACCGGGTGCAGTTCTCTGTTCTTGTCTCTTTCTCGTCCCTCCAGGCGACCGGCTCTGGCCTGGAGACATTACCTGTCCTCCTCTCCAGGGCGTCAGAGAGGATTCGTTATCGATCGCTGTGCATCCCCGACGACCTGATGGACCGCGGCGTGGACAAACTGCCACAGAGCTACTACGCCCAGGACGCGCTGAGAGTCTGGGAGGCGCTGCACAGGTAAACAAACACACCTCAAGCTGAGAGGCCATGAAGGAAAGTAAACTGGACCAGCGTGTGTGTGTATGTGTGTGTGTGTGTGTGTGTGTGTCAGGTTTGTGGTCAGATGGGTGGGTCTTTATTACCATGGAGACGATGACGTCCAGCAGGACTCTGAGCTTCAACACTGGATCACCGACATCAACACACACGGATTCACACACGACTCAGGTATGTTTGTTTATCTGTCCCCTCATGTTGTCATAGAGACGGAGCAGAAACAGTTTGTGTCTCGTCCTCTTTGTCCTTCAGGTTTCCCTCAGTCTCTCCAGAGCAGAGCTGAAGTGTCCAAGTTTGTCACCATGATCGTCTTCTCCTGTTCAGCTCTACATGCGGCTGTTAACTTCTCTCAGGTGGGTCTCCTGCAGGACGTCACACAGAACCTCCATGTGGATTTTGTCCTGAGCAGAGACAAGATCAGGAGACACTTTTCCAACACATCTTTAAAAACAAGTGTGGAGGTTTTCAAATTCTGAACAAGTGAATCAAATGGCATCATTTCATGTTTAAAAGAGTCAGACTGTCTCAAACGGCTCTTTTCTTCTTCGACTGGACAGTTTTTGCTTCATCTTAGCGGAGACATGTTGGGACAGTCTGTCTGTTAGAAATGTGTCTCCACTGATTAATCATCACCCTTCTGTCACACTCGTGATGGACAAAATTGATAGATGTCATCTTTTTTATTCCACACATTCTTCTTCCTTGTTAAAACCTGGGTGGCACCTACATTACCCACAATGCACCTTGACCACCAACAGCCAGGTGGGAGAAGAAAGATCTTGAGATCATTTTAACCCAAACCATGATGCTTCTCTAACCCTAACCAGGTGTTTGTCCCTAAACCTCAGCAGATCTGAACCACATTGTTAACTTTGTTGACACATTATAAATAAATGAGAATTTTGTAAAATGGGAACAATGAAGAAACAACTCGTACAAATCTTGCGAGACTTTCACAGATCTAGGGTTCCCCTCCAGACACAACCGTGCTATAATTCGGTGTATCGTGCCAGTAGCGGGTAACGTTAGCTGGAGTCTTTAACTGGCAGCAGAGCACTTGGGTTGAACGTTCGAGTGCAAAAGAAAAAGTCATTTTCTATAATGTTAGATGTTGAGATGTGGTGAGGAGCAGGGACTAATATCTTTCCTGAAAACGACACATTCTCTATCCTGGGAACGGAAGCGCACCGTCCTGATGTATGTGGGCTCCAAACCTGAGAGTTTAGTGTATTATCTGCTGGTATTAATAATTACTGAGGCAGAAGAACATAATATAAACGGCGCACAACGCATGCAGCTTGACTTTTGCCACAGCTGTGAGGATGAAAGTTTATTTCTGGTGATCTGTCTCTGACTGAGCAGCATCATGGAAGTGATATTTTACAAAATGTAATATTTTAAACTAAGAAAAATTTGTTAAAACAAGTTATTTGGTGTTTTGAAAGTCATGAAATTGAGCTGAAACAGATTCAATATTCTGTTGGTGTTCAGAAGCTGCCGCTGAGCGCAGCAGACGGTTCGCACCGTGCGCACTGCAGTGTTCAATACACTGAATAAACTTAATAATCACTCAAAATAATAAGGCAGAGCTCTCAGTCACTTTGTGTGAGGCTTCAGAGAGATTCTTTAGTTTACATCTTCATTGTTTGTTCATATTTTGAAGTATTTCCACACAAAGCTGGTGTCAGACATCATGTCGTGTCTACTTCAGATGACAGACACACAAGTTACTGTATTAAGTGCATTAATGATCAGAGCTGTTTGAATTCATGGCAGTTAACCAGTTAATTAAAGTGCTCAGTGTGCTCAGTCAGTAACACCTCAGAGCAACAAAACACACATCAACCCACATGAAAATTAAATATGAAGAATAATGTAGTGACGTGCTATGACTTTATTTGTGGTCCTCTAATTAAATTTATTAGTCTCTGGCAGTTTTACCAACACATTCGATTCATATATCTGTTTTCTGCCTTCCAGTCTCACAGCAGTCTATGAAATCATCCAGCCCTCTGCCTCTATTTACTTATTTTATCATTGTTTTGTGACTTGGGACATTTTACCAACTCAAAATGTCCATTTTTTGACGTCCTGGGAATGAGACTCAATCTTTCTGTCTTTCTGGTGCGTCTACAAACAGCTCGGACAAATTCTACCTTTAACTTGTGTCACGTGCATTAACAGAAACATTAGTGCACCAATGAATGTTCTCCATTCTGAGAATGTTCTCAGCGACAGACGTCCCTCGAGGTCTGTAGTCTTCAACAGACACTGACTCAAGTGACCTCACTTGAGGACAGACACTAAAGGCTTTATTCACACACTTCACCTCTGCAGTTTGTCCTCAGTTCTGTCTCTTGTCCCTGTCGTCTCTCTGTGTGTCCTCAGCTGGATTTCGGCCTCTGGTTGCCAAACTGTCCGGCCTCCATGTCCCGTCCTCCTCCGCAGGTCAAAGGCACGGTGACGGAGGACGACATCACGTCCTTCCTGCCGGACGTGAACTCCAGCTGTCGTGTCCTGATGGTGCTGACTCTACTGTCGCAGCCCGCCACCAACTTTGTGAGGCTCCGCCCACCAAAAGCAGAACATTAAACACACCTGTTCTGACCTCATAAAACATTTCACATTTGATTCTTACATTTCTGCATCTAAAAGGTTTAACTTACTGATTCCAGGTACGTTTGTTCATCACGTCTCTGAAAAAGAGACACACAACGTACTTAAATTGTGAAAAATATCATTAACATTGAAAACTTCAGCAATCTCAGACCTGCATCGTGCCTCTAAGTTTTATTCATTCTAATCATTTAAAAATATTAAATATGATTTTTAATGTATATATTATTTTCATCTAAATGCTCACTCATCAGCAAACATGGAAAACTAATCAGTCCCTCCAGGAAGTTGTGAGGTCGTGATCGCAACAACTGACACAAATTCAACCGATCCCTGTAAATTCTGTACGGTCTTGCAGTTCTGTCCAAACTCCATTTTTTTGCATTTATATATTTTTATTTTGTCACAGGTACTGAAAAGAACAGCTTTGTCATTGTTAGTGACGTTTATCAACTCTGTGCACGTCTTCATCTACAAATAAAGCAGATTTTGTTTCAGAGTTTTTGTACTTTTGAGCCTTTTCTGTGAGTTTTGTCTCCCTGGAACTATTTGCCTTTGATTGTGATGAATTATATTTAAAAAATCACTACTTTCTTTTTTCCACTTGCTCCTGCATATGAATCGCAAAAGAAGCCCAGAAAATCTGCCGTGAAACAATCCTGGAAACAGGCGGTGAAATCCTGTAGGGACTGACTGACTGACAGTTATTTAGTAACTCTGAGCTGTAAATGTAAAACATGTGCGTTTCCCCCTGCAGGTTCCTCTGTGCCACTACAAGGAGGCCGTCTTCAGAGACGGCGCCCACCGCAGGCTGGTGGAGGAAGTGCAGGCTGAACTCAAGGCCATTTCTGATGACATCACAGAGCGCAACAGCCAATTGGAGCTGCCGTATCCTTACCTGTGTCCTGCACGCATCGAGAACAGCGTCGCCATTTAAACCAACGTCATCCAACAACTGGGATTATAAAAAGAAAATAAATATCAAACAGCTGTGTGTGATTATCAATGATTTACATATTTATACTCCTGATCAATTAGCTTCATTTTGTTGTTTAAACTGCCGACTCATTTTCTCCATCTCCTGTTTTTACAAAAATAAATTCATGTGACTGGTTTGCTGACATGATTGTTGATATAAAACCTCTGAGACAAACACATCTGACTGGTTTTGATTATTTCTGTCAAAATCCATCACAGTCAAACTCACATCTGCTTTATTGTCACAGAAACAAAAATCAGATTTTAAGTGTCTGTAAAGGAGTTTTCATGTAAACAAACTGAAACCAAAAGCTGCTGACGTGTGGAACGCTGCAGATTTCATCACGTTTTCAAACATCACAGCTGTGATTTTCAGAGGTCGTTCCCTCTCGCTCGTGTTTTCGTACTCACATTTATCTGCAGTTTGTAAGCAACAAACATTTCTGAAACAGGTTTGATTCTTTACATTCATGATTGAAATGTACAGAGCAGGACTTAAAACTGCATCACGTTCATTGTTACATGATTTAAATGTTTTATTCTTACATGCTTGTTGTGTCTCTTTCATACTGAAGGCCGGTCTGACACGACAACACTAATAATACAGCAGCGGCACTCAAAACTCAGTAAAATGACAACAATGGAAAATTCATGTCCATGAATTTAAATTGGAGAGAAATTGGGAGATGAGGTGTTTGCAGTCTGCAAGTTCACCACTAAATCTTACAGACTGCTCCTTTAAATCTATCTCGTCTTTGTGCTGGATTCAATTGAATACAAGTGGAAAATGATCACGTTTTACACGTCGGCTGTAAACACTTTAAATGAAGACATGAAAGCTGCTGATACTGACAGTCAACAGTCTGATAATAACACTGCAGGCGTCCCTTTAAATAACACAGAAACATGATAATACACCAGATTCATATTTACAGTGTGAACTGTCCTGTACAGAGTCACAGTCCTTCATCTGACTGTGTCGAGTCTCACCTGCGTTTCAGGTGTTTTACTTTGTGATTTAAAAAAAACAAAACAAACTATTTTCTTCTTTCGAGGCCTCTCCTCTCCTCACTGTGTCCTCGTCCCGTTTCTCTTTCCTTCCATGCCTCCTTGCTCCCTAGCTGACAGGGTCCACCACCAGCACTTTACACTCCCTCTTGGCGATCTTGTCCAGCGACAGCAGCGTTTTGTCCTGCGGCGGCAGGTAGAGCGGCCGACCCACCGGAGAGCCGACGGGAGGAGTGATGGCCCGCCGCTCCATGGCACTGCCCGTCCTGACACACACACGAGAAACAAATACAACAAGATCGATTATAAAGTATCAGAAACTAAAAATAATTTAAAGTTAAAGCGTTAATTGAGTATTTGAGCATTTCAGTTTCTATCAGACTGACATTGTTAAGTTTCCCTCCGGGATGTCTCTGGGATTGTTGCAAACTAAAATGTCTGATTTCACGACAGCTTTTCTAAAAAACTGCGATGCATGTTGCGATGTTGTTTTTTAGGCATTTTTTTGCAGAACAAATGAAAACTGACAAAGAAAGTTGTGATTTCATTGTATAATTCACTAAACAGTCCCTCCAGGATTTTTATCAAATTGCAGGAACAAGTGAAAATTGCAAATAACACACACACACATATATATGTATGTGTGTGTGTGTGTGTGTGTGTGTGTGTGTATATATATATAAATGTTGAAATTTTAATTAAACTCTGACTTGAGTCACCGACGGTCTGTCTGTTACCTCATGATGTGGGATCGAGACGGCTGCTGGTGGGAGAAGGACTGAGATCGACCCAGACTGGCCTGGTGACGGTCCAGCAGGTCTCGAACCGCCGGGCTGGACGGACTGTTTTTACCTGCCAGGTGACGGAGAACATGACACAATAAACACAACCCTCAAAACTCTCTGATTTCTAGCTTCTTAAATGTGAATATTTTCTGGTTTCTTTACTCCTCTCTCACAGTAAACTGAAGATCTTTGAGTTGTGGACAAAACAAGACATTTGAGGACGTCATCTTGAACTTTGATCAACATTTTTCAACATTTTCTCACATTTTATGGCACAAACAAGTAATCGATTAGTAGAAAAATTCTCACCAGATTGATCACTAGTTGAAAAATAGGAATATTTGAAAGTGACAATGCTACTGTCTGCCCTGTTACTGACTTTCAAAATTTAAACTTTAAAAACAAACTCAGAACCAGAGTGAAGTCTTGTTCTTACGTGACAGCGGCCGAGCGTCAGGTGGAGGGTTTGACACCGACGCCGTGAACTGAAGCTTCAGCTTCATGTGCTGACTGAGCTGCAGAGAGAGACAGAGAATTTATCAGAGGAGAGAACAGAGAACCTGATTTACTGTGGGAGGTGAATAAAGATGCAATGACAAAAGGGCTGGCCCCGACTGAGATAATGTCTTACTGCATCATCTATGATGTAAAAACATCAGATTTTCTCACAGTCAGAGAAATTCAAAGTGTTCGTCCTCCTGTAGTTCAGTTATAAAATCAGTGCACTGCGGAGCGTCTCTCCAGCTGTCCAGCATCACCTGCGCTGCAGGCTTCTTTAAAAGGATATTCCACCCCTACATCATAACCCACTCAGTATGTCCTCACCACTATGCTGATGTGATGATGGTGAAGATCTTCAGTTCACTAAACAATTATGGAGTTTCAGCAGAAAACAGAGTTGCAGGCCAAATCCAGTACATGGCAGTGATGGAGACCACGGATAAAATGTTAAAAAAAAGAACACAAACAAACACAAAATGTTCCATCCTGCTCATGTGTGTAATCCAATGTCTGTGAGCCGCGCATTAAAATTTAACCACAAGACGCCATTTTACACCATGTTTTTAGCTGAAATGTCACTGTAGCCTCCAGGCTACTGGATTTGGCTGCAACCCTGTTTTCTGCTGAAACTCCAGGATTGTTTAGTGAACTGAAGATCTTCACCATCATCACATCAGCATAGAGGTGAGGACATACTGAGTGGATTTTCATGTAGGAGTGGAATATCGCTTTAAGCCGTGAATTAAGGATTTATTTGGACCAAACCAGAGCTGGTGAGGTGATGTGGTGGTGCAAAGATGAACCAAGATGTTCTATTTAGTTTCTGTAAAGTCTGAATGAAGCTGATGATTATGCAGAAAGATTCTGGTGAGTTTGTTGAGATCAATAAATCAGCTGTTTCTGGTTAAAGCAAACGTCTCTTCCTCTTTAAAAAAAAGCTCTCTGACTGTATTGATCCTTTCCATCATGTTGTCAGACACTAACAAGAACAATCTGAGCCTGTCAGAGACAAAAACAAGTGTCAGCCGCCCTGTGCGCTCCGCGGTGCGCTCTGGTGAAGCGTCTGACGGCGCGTCAGCTGCGCTCCGTTTCTATCACTCTTCTCTGCTTCCATCACAGTTAGTTTTGTGGTTTGTGGTGATTTAGAGACTCGGTTTGTAAAGTTTACAGCCTGTCATGATGTTGCATTGATCTGTGTACAATGATGCAGATTAAAAACAAGAACTGAAACTTTTTTACCAACCACTCGTTTATCTTCTCTTATCATTCAACAGACACAACATGTTTTTAATAAGAGCTCCAGCTAATATAAAAATATATTCAAGATTCCCTTTATTTATAATTCCTCATGTAAATGTTGCCCCTGTGCATTTCTTTAGCTTCTATCTTTTTTATCTTGTGATGCACACTGACTGAGGATTCGAATCTTTGACCTTCAGGAAGTTGCTCTAAATAAGGTGCTTCAGGGTTGATTTACCTCGTACAGTCCTGGTTTGAGGATCTGGAACGCCACGCTGAACGACAGAGTGCTTCCCTTCCGACAGTGACCGAGGTTACTGAGAGGAGTGTGACAGACCACAGCAGCCAGCGTCGAGTCCTCGCCCTGACCGCGACCTGGACACACATACACAGATATATATTTGTCAGGTTCTAGAGTCAAAGAACTCTTTCAGAAACCAATAAAAAAAAACAACTTTATATTTGACAGAGGATAAAAGGCTTTTAAAAGCTCAGAGAGCAAAACATTTTCTCAAAATTTACAGAAGAAATCTGCTAACATGTGACGTAGTTTGTCCTCAAACACAAACACACACAGACTGACCCTCTGGAGTCCAGACGAGGCGAACAGCCAGGAAGTCCTGCAGGTTGTTGAGCAGAACGTATTTGACCTTGAAGTGTTCCTTCACCCTGACCGTGCTCGGACAGCTCGCCGTCATGACAAAGCGCGGCCGGTCCAGACGGATAGACGGCAACCTGAGAGGGAGGGGGGACAGTCAGGACATGTCCCTGCAAATATCAAGGAGCAGTGAATCGTCCTCTCATATTTTTTAACAAACAACTGAAGTCATTTGAAGGATGAACTGTTACCGTCCGTCACCTTCAGTTCAGACTCGGCAGGTTTGAGTGATTCATTTCAGACAGACGGGATTTCATTCTGGACTTTTTAGTGCCTATCGATGCTCCACCTACACTGTCCTGGATTAAATTTATTAAAACAATTTCCATTTTCCTGACAGCTGAACAGGTCCATATCAAGAACATCTGATCTGTATCACAGCCTGTGTTGAGCATGAACGCGCTAAAAGAGCATCGTTCATGAACGTGCTCACGTTTTTGGTGAACGCTGAACTGAAGGAATCAGTTTGCAGATGAAGGTGAGCTTCGTTCGCTCCTGACAGAAATAACAACGTTCACATCATCATCAGTGTGATGCAGACTCGCAGCAGAGAGACAGAGAGAGGGAGAGAGATCCTGCAAAAATGGAGCCAAGTGACAGAGAGACAGATCCACACGTCTCCTCTGTCTTCATCTCCTTGCAGTTTTCATGCATTACGGTGCGTTCTGTTTGGACAGGAAAGTCACAATCTCCAGAGCGTCACAGTTGGAAATTTCACCAGTATGTTGCTGTTTGAATTTTCTGTCTGCTGTAGTGTAAATTGTTGTTATATGTTATCATACTCCTTCAAATTAATACAAAAACATGAATATCACACGTCCAGACTCCAGAGTCCCTAGTGGGATAAGGTTCTATTAAAAATGACATTAAAAAAACAGAACAAATGGACATAAATTGGTTCATTTTAATCTCTTGAAGTGTGAATTTACACAACACTGATCACAACTTTCCTTTAATGGCTTCAAATACTATTCAGGCGACCGCATACTTCACCTGTGCTGAAAAACGGTGCTTCCTTACCTGTAGTGTGTGTAGATACAGTTGGTGAAAGGCATCTTGGGAGTTGACCACTGCAGCACAGCGACCAGAGGAACTTCCAGCCCCTGAAAAAACGCCAGACGCGTTCTGAAAACTGACACACTGTGATGACATATTATGACCACAAGGGGGAGTTCAAACTGGTGAAATACAGAAAATGTTAAAGCTCTGCAGTCCAGTCATGAATCTCTGGTTTTCTCGAGGTCCTGGTGGCTTAATGTGGAATTTTGGAAGCATTTGGATCATTTTTATCATTTCTCCAGAGGTCAGAAAGGTTAAAATTTGCACCAAATCTCTGTAATAGACGGCATCAACTCAAAAACTGCTGCAACAACTAATGAGACATGACAGAGCATCATGGGAATGACATCATGTACTTCAATTAAAATGTTCTAAGACCTTTTACTCTCTAAACCAGGCGTCTGCAAGCTGCGGCTCTTTTGTCCCCTGTGGCTTTGACAAAAATAATATGGTAAAATAAATTAAAAATACTTTCAACGTTCATTTATCATTGTTGTAGGTTTAAAGTGATTCTTGTGTTTTCTTTTCCTCTAAATTGTGCTGGTGGCTCCGTAGACCAGCCATGGATGCCAAATCCTCAAAAAGAGAGAAATCTCCAAGGAAAATATAAAAATAATCATGGCTCTAGACAGATTTTGGCCAAAAATGACACTTTTGAGAGTAAATGTTGCAGACTGCTGCTCTAAACAAAAGAAAACACAAAGTTTTATCACAGATTTATGACAGAAAAACTTGACACGCAGTGCTGAGCTGCATCGCAAATTAATCCCCAGGTTCCAGCTCTCCAGGGAAGAGAGTTTAACATTGTTTCACAGTCGATGATTTTCCACTTTCTGTAAACTGTAATTATTATTTTTTTATTAAAATAAATAATGTTAATTAGGAAAGAAGTTCAGATTTTCTGTTGCCATGGTCACGCAACTCTTACAAGCATTTAGTTGTCTTTAGTGCGTCAGATTTATGGATTTTATTTTACTTTTTGAACCTTTATTTAACCAGTAAAGCCTGAATCAATAAAAGTCTCCTTGTCAAGAGTTTCCTGATGCAGACAGGCCTCAACAACAAGTCACAGATGAAAAGAGAAAACAAAAAATATGTCACAAGATCACACAAGAATGAAACAGTAAAATCAGAAATAAAACTCACTGACAACAAAAAAGATCACAAACACACAAACACGTCCCAACCTCGTTGGAGTCGTCCTGCGGCATGTCGTTGAGGTGCAGCTGAAACAGGAAGTCGTGTTCCTCCAAAGCGCTGAGCATGCTGGGAAGGCGGCCGGCCAGGCTGTCCACCCTGCAGAAAGACGCCATGCCGACCTCACCTGACTGGTGGCTGCAGAGCGGGAGAGGAGGACGTTTGAGCGCCGTCAAGTCAAACCACCACACAGAGAGTTTTAACACAACAGAACATCATGTAACACTGCGGAACATCAT
The DNA here is from genome assembly GCA_034769285.1 of Lutjanus argentimaculatus. Lineage (NCBI taxonomy): Eukaryota > Metazoa > Chordata > Actinopteri > Lutjaniformes > Lutjanidae > Lutjanus > Lutjanus argentimaculatus. Next base: position 187,862 of record JAWZSL010000115.1, read on the forward strand.
GTAACGCTGCGGAACATCATGTAACGCTGCGGAACACCATGTAACGCTGCGGAACACCATGTAACGCTGCGGAACACCATGTAACGCTGCGGAACATCATGTAACGCTGCGGAACACCATGTAACGCTGCGGGACATCATGTAACGCTGCGGAACACCATGTAACGCTGCGGAACACCATGTAACGCAGCGGAACACCATGTAACGCAGCGGAACACCATGTAACGCTACGGAACACCATGTAACGCAGCGGAACACCATGTAACGCAGCGGAACACCATGTAACGCAGCGGAACATCATTAACGCTGCGGAACACCATGTAACGCTGCGGAACACCATGTAACGCTGCGGACATCATGTAACGCTGCGGAACACCATGTAACGCTGCGGAACACCATGTAACGCAGCGGAACACCATGTAACGCAGCGGAACACCATGTAACGCTACGGAACACCATGTAACGCAGCGGAACACCATGTAACGCTGCGGAACACCATGTAACGCAGCGGAACACCATGTAACGCTGCGGAACACCATGTAACGCAGCGGAACACCATGTAACGCTACGGAACACCATGTAACGCAGCGGAACACCATGTAACGCTGCGGAACACCATGTAACGCAGCGGAACACCATGTAACGCAGCGGAACACCATGTAACGCTACGGAACACCATGTAACGCAGCGGAACACCATGTAACGCAGCGGAACACCATGTAACGCAGCGGAACATCATTAACGCTGCGGAACACCATGTAACGCAGCGGGACATCATGTAACGCTGCGGAACATCATGTAACGCAGCGGGACATCATGTAACGCTGCGGAACATCATGTAACGCAGCGGAACATCATGTAACGCTGCGGAACATCATGTAACACAGTTTAAGGAACGTAACAGAACGTAAAAGAATGTTGGAGACCGTGATGGAACAAAACTTTATGTAACAGAACGTAGTGTAACATAATAAAATGTAAAGTAACACAACACACAGTAACAGAAGACAAAGGAATGGATTTAATATAGAAGAACAACATAACAGAAGGTAACAGAGAACCGAGTAACTTAACAGAACATAAAGAGAACAGAAACATAACGTAACATGATACAACATTACATCATAAAATGTCACGTAAACTGAGACACAACATGAAGTAACAGAGGGGATGTTATTAAATTTAATAATCTAACATGATGTTGCTGTCCTGAATCTGATGATTTTAAATTTTTTGCGTTCTGATCTGAGTTATATTCACAGCAGGATTCCTCTGCAGGATAATAACAGTTTAATGTATTTTATAAGATTATAAACATGTTATTTTAACATTAATAAGAACAAATTTCTACCTGGAACCATCACGAATAATAATCTCAGCTGATGGGATAAATAAGAGTTCTTTGTTTCAACATCTGAGAGCTTCAACACAAACGTTCAGTGAGTTAAAGGTGCTGAGACAAAAAGTGTTACGACCGTCCCTGGTCTCCCCTACTTTATTTTTAAATTGAGTCTAATTAATTAATTACTTCTATTTTAATGATGGGAAACTGGAAATCGAGACCACCTGTGAAGTTTTATTGACAGAGACAGTGATCGTTGCTGGAGAATTCAGGTACCAGCAGCTTTGAGTTTTTAACGTCAGTAAAAAGTTATTGCTCATATAAATTTGTTCTAGTGTTCAACCAAACACAGCATTTACAGAACCACTGACAAATGAAAACATGGCTGCTTTTTCTGAGCTCCTGAAAACAGACAGACTTATGTCCTGAAGAAAATTCATCTTGGATTCTGGCAGGAACTGCTGTTAAAAATAAAATACCTCACACACATAAAGACAGATGAGTGTTTTTCATTGGACAGCGACGATAACAGAACATAACAGAACTTATTGTAACTGAACAGGACACAAGGTAACATCCTGTAACAGAACAGAGGCAGAACGTTCCTGAATGTATCAAGTGAAGAAGTAACAGAAGGTAAACACAGAGGGGAGAACGTGACCCATACATCTGTAACCCAAACCCTCCAGACGACAAATATCATGTTTACATGTTTACTGATATGATGATACGATGAACATTTATTAGGACGAGAGGAGCTTCCTGCAGGCGTGAACACTGAGACGCTTCTCGTTCTTTAAGCTGATGTTTATTTTAGAGCTGCAATGATTAATTGATTATTAAATTATGTTTTGATAATCTACTGATCCATTTAAGTCGTTTTTTAAAGAAAAAAGTAAAAATTCTCTGAATGTTTTTGTTTCTTTACTCCTTTATGACAGTAAACTGAACATCTTTGGGTTGAAACACTGGTTGACTTTTTTTTTTTTTTTTTTTTACCATTTTCTGACACTTTTTAGACCAAACAATCTGATTTTGTGAAACATTTTATTTATTCTTTCCTGAGTGTTTCCTTTCTTCCTTTCTGATTGGTCGATTACATCACTCTAAGGTCTTTCTGTTCCTGTCCCAATAAAATAATTTTACAGTTAATATTTTGTGTCAAATTATTGATTTCTTTTGGTACATAAACATGTAATAAGCAGGATAATGTTCAGTGAGCAGGTCAATGTTGTAACTAAAAAAAACAACCTGCTATAATCATGTTGGTTCACAATCGTCACAGAAAAGATCTGTTTTTATTCTGGATTAAACCTTTTTCCCTCTAAAATCAATAACAGAGGGTCACAACATAAAGTAACAGAACATAAAATGTAATGTGAACATTAAAAAAAAAAAACATATTGTAATTATTTTGACAGATCTTGTGTGTTGTGTTTAGTGGGAATGGTAATTTTTACATTTCATTTTCACAAATAAATGAATAAAAAAATAAATGAATAAATAAATGAATGAATGAAAGAACCAAACAGTCACGTTCCCTTACATCAGTGGAACCTCTTTAGCACCACAAGGCTTCATTCATGATGACACTTTGTGACACATTTTAACTTCATGTAACTTAATGTAAAAAAACCTGTGATGTAACAGAACATGAAGTGAAAAGATGTCACGTAACATGAGATGACACTGAACGTGTCACGTGTTTCTCTACGTACCACACGTTGTCCACCAGCAGCACGGAGCCATCTGGCATCATGGGAAGGTAGGAGGCGTTGAGATTTGGTAAAATCCGAACATCTCGAATACTCACCTCCTCCTGAGAGGACTCATTGAGCACTGGAGAGGAGAACAGAGGAGGACAGAGAACCTTTCAGTTATATGGTTCCATCTACATTCTGAGTAGTTTTGAGATACTGAGCTTCAAAGTTTTGCATCCAAAATGAATTCAAGTGTCTTTTTTACAGGAGAATTATTAATTATTAATTATTTCCACCACAACACAAGTCAAACGCTTCTAATCCTAAAAACTCACTTTCTACTTTCTGAGGTTCTGTCTGCAAAACATGAAAACAAGAAGGAACAAAAACTACTCAGAATTTATTCTAAACCATTAAATCAGTGTTGTATCAGAGTACACGTGTATGATCAAGTTAAATTTACGTCTTATTTTGGAGGGAAGGGAAAGAAAAAAAAAAGGTGGATAAGTGAAATAAATGTTTATGTTGTAATTTAGACCTCATCAGTTCAAATGCAGAATATTTAATGACCTTTAATGTTGAGTGTTTATTAAATTTAAGATCATTTCTGGGTTTTTAAAAGAGCTGCAATAAGACAGACAAGGCCTCAGTAACTGTCCTGTTAACACTTGAGTTTATTTTCACTGTTAGCTACCATGCTAGCAAGCTAACGCTAGCAGCTCTACTGTAGTTCAGCTCCTTCCAGTGTGAACTCATTGGTAGCAGAGGTGGGAAGTAACTAAATACAAATACTTAGTTACTGCACAGTTTTCTTGAGTATTTATTTTCCTGACAACTTTTCACTTTTCCTCCCGACATCTGAACACAAATATCTGAACTTTCTCCTCCTCACATTAACAAAACAGACTCGTTACTTTAGTTTTAAAGACTTTGAGGTGAATTATTGATTATTTTTATTTTGCATCATTGTTTTTTCTTCCAACATCAAGACTGATTTCAGCCTGAATGGACGAAACAATAAGACAAAGAAAAGACGATTCATTGGTGGATCCATCAGAGTTTATCACACAGGACAGACGGGACGAGACGGAAAAGATGTAACAAGATGAAAGAGACGAGAGAGAAAAGGTGAGGTTCAGTCAGTAGAAATGTCCTTCAGAGGACAACTTTTCACTTTTATACTCTGAGGACATTTCAGAGCCTGAACTTTTTCACTATTACTGCAGTAAACAAGTTTTTACAAGTTTTCTGTACTTCTTCTTCAGTACAGAATGTGAGGACTTGGTTGGCATCAACATACACACATAACATAGGAGACAGGAGAGACACATCATTTCCACAATATCAGTATAAGAAGTGTACCTGTACCTTTGAGGACGGCGAGGTGTCTCCCAGAGACGGTCATCTGTTTACAGCGGACAGTGGGCGGCGGCAGGACGGTCAGAGTGGTGCTCACTGTGGACGGGAGGACAGGAGGGTTTGTCAGATACACTCCCAGAGTTTGCCTCACACTCTAGAGCTGCGATTAATGATTCTTTTTATTTTGGATTAATGGATTCATCGTTTTGGTCTTAAAATGTCCAAAAAAAGTGAAAAAATGAAATCACAGTGTCTTTAAATGTCTTGTTTTGTGTGACCAAAAGTCCAGAGATACTGTGGGTCTGAACCAAACTTCATGTTCGTGTTACGTTACGTTAGTTTTGGTTTCATGCTCAAATCATGCAAACACATCTTCAAATTTCTACTTTAGTCTTTTTCTGTGTTGATATATTTTCAGTCATATTCTTCCTTGTTTTGAAACACACCAGTTTTATATGATGTCATGATGTGAATGAGTGACTGAGGATCAAACCTGGAGGTCATGAAGGGGCACAGCGCCCCCTTGTGTCTACAGCTGGTACAATAACAACACTGACACACCTGCAGTCATCAGTTCCTGAGCAACACGACATGTTTTAACTTCTGCGTGTGCTCTTGTACTCTGTAGAGGACTGATTTGTGTTTCAGTCTTTGGGAGTGAGGAAAGTATGTCAAAGATCTGACTGCTCATTTATAAATGTAGCGTGTGCGCAAAAGAAGGCGTACGACACTTTCTAAGCAAAAGTTAGGATTTATTTAAAACTTGTGCTCCACAGTAACTCTGACGCCTGCACATGAACGGGAGAACTGACAAACTGTGACTCTGATGGCAGAAGGATGAAACACAAGAAAGAAAACTGAAATTGATCCTCTGAGTGATATCAATCAAAATCTGACCTCACACACGTCATACGTGAGGAGTTCATTTACCAAAACGCATGAAGGCTGTTCTTACAATGAATGACTGATATTCTCTGGAGTGAACGCAGATAGAAGAACAAAATTTAGGATTATAGATACAAACAGATATCTACTGTAGAAAAAAAAGATTTGTTCTGTGATCATTAAACAATATTTGCATGTTCTGACACGTATTCTCATAAATAAGCAGCAGGATAAATTTCATTAACACTGATGACCGTTTTGATGCTCCAGTCGGGCAGATATGAGTGGATAATTTCATATACTGTGTTTTGCATTCTGTTTATTTTTTAAGTCTTTCAGCTGGTTTTATCTCTGTGTTTAAATGTGTGCAGTCAATTATTTCTATAAGGACGCGGCCGGCGCTGGAGGGTTCAGACGCACAGTCGAGGTGCAGTGGAGACGCAGGGCGCACAGCTGCAGCACCTCCGACCTGCTGGAACACAGAGAATAAAAGTAATAGAAACTATTTCTGTGAAAAAAGTCCAGAATGTGTTGATGCATTTGGTTTACTCTCATCTCACACAAGGGGATACAGGTGACGCAGGATACCTGAATCATCCGGTGCCGTCTGGCTCACTCTGTCTCCCCCTCCGTCTCAAACACTCCTCCACTCAGGTGGGAGATAATCTGATAATCAGTCAGTTCCTCATCAAAAGAGCAAAGTGTCTGTCTGCTACTCGTAGCACAAACACCCACAGTCACACAGCCTGTGGCTCTGTCCCGTTTGGCTCACAGTTTTCTGTTGGACCACTTCTTTTTTAATTCATCTTGGGGACTTTGTGAGGCTGCAGTATTCTCAGCGTCCGCCACGCGCTGCCACTCTGTTGTTGCACAGCGCCTCGTGTAAGGGCCGTTAATAACAATACTGTAGTGGAACCACTGAGTTGTCAGGTGTGACTTTGTGGCAAATAGTTCACATGGGTCTCTGACAAGTTAGGAGGGCCCCGTAGCAGATTTTTGCCCCATGGAGGTCAGGACTGTCTCTGTGTCCACCAAACAACATATTTTCTGTGTCTAAACCTCCACAACAAAAACACTGATTTCACTGTGTGATGTTCCTTTTTTAGTCTTTCTCTCAGGGTTTGCCACGATCGTCCTCATGCAGTCCATTCATTCATTGTGTCGCGGGGGGGCTGGAGCCTATCCCAGCTGACACTGGGCGAGAGGCGGGGTACACCCTGGACAAGTCGCCAGTTCATCACAGGACTGACACACAGAGACAGACAACCACTCACTCTCACATTCACATATTCATGCTGGACGTCTTTGGACTGTGGGAGGAAGCCGGAGTACCCGGAGAGAACCCACATGGACACGAGGAGAACATGCAGACTCCACACAGAAAGGCCCTGTCCCAGCCACAAACTCCCCAGCGCCCGAGCCGGCTGGGGGATTCAAACTCAGGACCTTCTTGCTGTGAGGCAGCAGTGCTAACCAGTGCACCACCGCGCCGTGAATGAATGTTCATTTGGGGCGTTTCACTAACTGGGCGTTACATGATGTGCCACATTTCAAGTTGATTGTGATTTATAAAGGAGCTTACGCTCTGTTTTTTTGATCTGAATATTTTTGGGCGTAATCGCTTTCTGTGTTTTGCCCGTCACGCCATCTTTTAAGGTGAATCCTACGAACAGTTTTATAAATGAGGCACCAGGTCCCAACATTCTTAGAGCGTCTGAGGGTTAAAACTTTCAGGGTTAAAGGGATTAGGGAGCAGAATGGAGACTTTTTAGGTTTTTATTCTGTTGCTTCTTTATTTTTAATTTTGACGTCTGAAAACTGGTTACCATTCACTAAACCTGACCTTCAGTCAGACTGAGGCTGAGGAGATAATGACTGAATTTTCATTTTTGGGTGAACTATCCCTTTAAGGATTGTATAAGGGGCTGGGAAATTGATTATGTCAAGAGGGTCCTAACAAGGTGTGTGTGTGTGTGTGTGTGTGTGTGTGTGTGTGTGTGTTGTACCCTGAGCCTTGAAGGTGTTCAGGTCGTGTCTGAAGGTGTGTGTTGGTTCTCGCTGCTGCAGGACGCTCAGGTAGCCGAGTTCCTGCACCTCCGCTTTCTCCGCCTCCCTCTTCCACACCGTCACCATCACCTGAACACAAACAAACAGGAAACACTCAGATCTTCACGTTACACGTGAGGGTTACACATCGGCTTAATTTATCAGTTTGAGTCAAACTCTCTGATTTCAGCTTCTTAAATGTGAATATTTTCTGGTTTCTTTCCTCCTCTCTGACAGGAAACTGAAGATCTTTGAGTTGTGGACAAAACGAGACATTTGAGGACGTCATCTTGGACTTTGATCAACATTTTATGGACCAAACAAGTGATTGATTAGTGGAAAAATTATTGCCAGATTGATCAACAGTTGAAAAATAGGTCCAAACATGTGAGAACAGGTGGAGCACACGACGTACGTCGTGTCTCCCTGTTCACATGTTTGGACTTTTTGGACCTATTTTCAAATGTTTTCAATTGACAAGATTGTGACAGGATTAATTAATAATTTTCATTATTTTCTGATATTTTATGGACCAAACAACAAATCGATTAGTGGAAAAATTACTGCCAGATCGATATTTTTTGCCAACAACTAACTGATCAACCATGAAGATAATGGACAGACAAACAGACAGACAGGCAGACAGACAGACGCTCCACCTGACCTTGACTTTTAGGGTGCTGACGGGGAGTTTGTCCAGGGAGACGGTGAGGGGGAAGATCACTTCATCCGTCAAGACCACCGGCTCGTCCAGAGGAGACTGACGTGGAGAAACAGACCACACACACACAATAACACAGGAAGTGTCAGTGAGTCACGGCTGTATTTGACGTCCAGCTGAGGCTGATGGACACGTCATATCCATTGATTTCGTTTTATTTCCGAGTCATGCGCAAAGAAGTGGCCAACCCTCGTGGGTTCATGAGACACCTCAGTGTTCAAACATTTTCCTTTCGATAGAAAATCACACACCATCTTATAGCTCACACTTAAACAGAATATTCTGTATTCTCTCCCTAAAAAACAACAACAAAGCATAAAATGCCTCCATACTGCTCGTCTGGTGTAATCCAAGTCTCCTAAAGCCCCAACATGTCAAGTTGACTAAAAAAAATGTTAATTACACCATGTTTTTAGCCTGAATCTTCACTGCAGGGAGAGGGAAGTCTGGGCATCCCTGCTTAGACTGCTGCCCCGACCCGGCCCCAGATAAAGCATGAAGAAGATGGATGGATGATCATCTTCACTGTAGAACTTGGTTACAACAAGAGCATATGGAGGCATTTTATGTTTGTTTTTTTTTTTAATTGTTTTATTACATATCATATTCATGGACGAGGCACTGTTAAAGTCCACCTCCAGTCATCAATAATATAAAATGCTCTGCGAGACGTAATGAAGTGGGTCTGATATGTCGTTTTGTTGGGTTTTTTTTTGTTTTTTTTAAAGATTATTTTTTGGGCTTTTTGCCTTTATTGGGATAGTGACAGCTGAAGGGTTGACAGGAGGGCGGGTAGAGAGAGGGGATGACACGTAGTGGGTAGGCCACAGGCGGGAGTCAAACCGGTGGCCACTGCAGAGGACTAACAGCCTCAGTAAATGGGGCGCACGCTCTACCGGTTGAGTATAGCCCCCCCCCCCCTTTCTGCCAGAAAGGTGCTGGTATTGCCATCCTTAGTGCCATGCTCTGACAACTTCAGCATATTTTTAAAATAGTTTTCAGCGGTTTTATGCCTTTAATCAACAGAACAGCTGAAGACATGACATTAAAGGGGGCGAGAGAGTTGGGGAAAGGCATGCAGTGAAGGGCCACATGCAGGAGTCAAACACACGGCTGCTGCAGAGGAGTCACTGCCTCAGCACAGCATGGGGCCAATGCCACCAGGCCACCATTTCTACATTGTTTAATAGCTGCAGGACTTCTCTCTGGCCTATCACTGTAAGTATGAACGCCGCTGTACCTGAACGGGTGCCCTGCGGAACTCCCTCGCCGCCGTCCCAGAAGAGTTGTGGATCAGCAGCGGCTTGCAGTCCCTGAAGCTCCGACACCGGGAGTCCACCCTGCTGCCGAGCGCTGCAATGGCTGCCTCCGCTGCAGCAATGTAGTCCTCCTCGCCGTCCTCGTTGCCCTCGTCCCCGCTGCTCTGGTAGTCGTGGTGATGCTGATGGTGGTTGCCTCTATGGCGGCTACTCTCACCTGGACTCACGCTGGCCACTGCACACAGAGAGCCGGCCAACTCCCTCCACGCACGGCTACTGGCCGACTCCGTCCCAAAACCTGCTGCAGTGGCATCACCGGCCCCTGCTCGGAAATGATCACACATTTAAATTTAGGCTCATTCGAATCTTCACTGGCCACATTCATTCAATAATCATTGACCCTGAATGGTTTGATCCAATATTCTCTCATGTATTAGAACTGGTTTGGTCCAGTGTTTTGTGGTGTTACAGACCTGGTTTGGCTCAGTGTTTTACAGTGTTTTGACCCTGGTTTGGTCCAGTTTTTTACAGTGTCTTAGTCCTGGACAGTCCACACTCTCTTCAGCCCTGGTTTGGTCATGTATTTTGTGGTATTTTAGGCCTGGTTTAATTCATGTTTTACAGTGTTTTGGCCCTGGTTTGGTCCAATATTCTCCGGTGTTTTAGAACTGGTTTCATAAATTAACTAATTAATAAATTAAAAAAACAATAAAACAGCTGTTCTGTCTCCCTTGACGTGCAGGATGGAGTCACTCTAAATCATGAAACCAGCATATTTTGTTTTTGTACGAAGTTATTGTTTAAATATTTAATATCTATTCCCGATGTGACATTTTATCACGTTCTTATTGATGATTTTATATTAATCACTTGATTTTTTCCCCCTTTATTTTATTATAAAAACTGTGGCACTTCATAGGTCACATGGATTATTAGAATGACATTATGGCCTCTTGGGTTTTGTGTTTGTTTGTTTTTTTGTTGTTGTGTTGTTGTTGTTGTTGTCTCTCTGGAGTCTGGAAAATAAAAAGATGAAGAACATAAACTCTCCACTGATTTTGATGCAACTGCACAAATATCTTTCATTTAAAACACAACAAGGTTTAGTGGGGCGCCACACGTGAATATTAAATGATATTAGGAACACTGAATAAAATATTACAGAGACAATTCAACAATGTCCCGATTAATCTCTCCTCCTCCTCCTCCTCCTCCTCCTCCTCCTCCTCCTCCTCCCCTTCACCTGAGCCGGTGGGGTCTGTATCCTCCCCTCCTCCCCTCCCCTCCTCACCGGGGCCGTGCTCGCTCGGCGTCGCCCCTCCGTCCCTGCAGCGCAGCACCAGGAGGAAGCGGACCGTCTCGCCCAGGTAGAGGTGACTCCTGCGGGGCAGGGTGCGGTACCGGGCCGGGTCCGACAGATCCGTGATGGGCACTGCCGGGAAATACATGAAATACTCGCACTGCGACTCCATCATCTGCACCATGGCGACCGGCGGAGGAGGCTGCGCGAGCAGGAGCAAGGACCAGAGTCAACGCAACAATAAAACACACACTTCCTGTCCTCACTTTCAAAATAAAAGTATGGTCATTGTCTGGGTTACACACAGATATGGAAAAATTAGACTATTGCGCCCCGTAGTGGCCATATTGTTGTAGTGGAGACAAGGTGGTGGACATGAAGCTATTTTTCAATCTTTATTAACGAAACAGGCATCAAAACAAATCAGAGTAATTTTTCAAAACAGACTATACGGTAAAATAATAATAAATAAATAAAAACAGTTGAGGCTTGTTGATTGCAGACTTTGTTTCTTATCACTTTTGATTACTTTTATTTTATTACTCGCAGGCCCGGGGAGTAATGGATTACACATTACGGGATTATGTAATCTGGATACAAAAAGGCTCTGTATTCCATTACAGATACATTTTTTTTCTTTTTGATTAATTGCTTTGACTATTTTTTGCAAATAAAAGATGCTGAATATTAAAAATGTGAATATTTTCTGGTTTCTTTCCTCCTCTCTCACAATAAACTGAATATCTCTGAGTTGTGGACAAAACAGAAGAACGTCATCTTGGACATTTCATAAATTACATATACTTAATATATATAAATCTTTAATGAATAACTCTTCACTAGTAAATTATTAGAATTGGAATTAGAGTGTTGGTATTAATAATTATAACCGGACCAGTGTTGGACAAGTTTCTAAGAGGATTGAATAAGTTACTTAAAAATTAATAATGTTACTTTACTTAATTCTTGGTGTCAAATTTAATTAGTCCATTATTGATCCCCGTTTGAAAAGTAAGAAAATAATGAAGACAAGAGTTCTTGAAAAATATGTCCTGATTATTTTTCTTTAAAGTCAGTCTGTGATGGTAAGAATCGTGATAACTGGTCCAGAAACACCTGAAAAGCAGAAGGGGATTCTATTTTTTTTTTCAAAATAAAAGTACATATGTCTTTGCTAGGAATGTTATGATAATTAATATTCTGCATTTTTTTAAATCAAATTGGAAATCTGGTGTATCATTTAATAATATATAAACAAGGATTTAAATAAAACTCTATTTTAAGGACGGATTTAGTGAATGAATGAAACTTAATTCATAAACTTTTCAACAGAAAACATATTGTACTCGTTTCTGAAAAAAGTAATATTATGACAGTAATCTGTTACTCTCCAACACTGAAGCTGACACACTCAGGCCTCCACAGTCAGTATGTGGAACGTTTGAGACTCAGGTGTCTGTAACCCTACGTCCACTTTCAGGGTCCCCCCTCCTATAAAGGTTGGTGACCCGCCGTCAGTTCTTCCTCTCTGCTGTTGTTCTCCGGGGGGACGGGGGTCAGGTGGGCTTCAGTGAGTCAGTCCATTAAGGTTTAATGAATATGATTTATGCAGGGAAAACCCACAAACAAGTGTAGACATGCATCAATTCATTAATTATTAATGGACTATTAAATTAATCACCAATCATTTTAAAAATCAAATAATTGCAGCACTAAACAAGAGTTTGCTGTCATTCTGACCTTTATTTTACTAAAATTCAGCGATTCTTTATCAGTTGTTTCCCAATTATTGTTCATTGTTTTGTGTTCTTTTTTTAACATTTTATCCGTGGTCTCCATTCACTGCCATTGTACTGGATTTGGCTGCAACTCTGTTTTCTGCTGAAACTCCAGGATTGTTTTGTGAACTGAAGATCTTCACCATCATCACATCGACATAGTGGTGAATACATATTGAGTGGATTATTATTCTGTGGTGGAATATCCACTATTTAAAGGGGGACGTATTTAGAGAGATATATTAACTTTTGTGTGTCCTTAAAAACATTAAACGTAATATTGTAAAACACTGAAAAATTATGTTATAGGCAGGCAATCCTTATTGTTGAGCCTTACAGTTCACTATTTTTTGTTTGTTTGTATTGAATTAAATGATAAATTGTGTTTAAAGCCAACCTTACAGTGAATATTATTATGTTTTCATTACAGATGTAAAGATGACAAAATCACAACAAAAATCAGGACACAATGTCACAAAACAATTGTAAAAAATGTAGAGAATATAATCAATACTTGTGCACAATAAGCCCTTCTGGGTCTTCTGTTATTTGAGTAGAACTAGCACAAAGATGACGACTTTTGTATAGACCTTAATTTTGTACACAGTGTTGGGCTGACTGTGAAAACATGTAATGCACCATTGCATGAATCTTTCACCACAAACAAATAAAAACCAAATGGAGAAAGTGGAAAAGTTTCTAATTATGCTCCACAATCATTGAATTTATTCATGCAACAAAAATGCAGACTGCTTATGTGTAACTATGAGTTTAAATAACACACCTGTAGCCATTAAGCCCAGGCCAGCTTTTCCCCCAGAACATATTCCACATCTGCTTATTGTTTCAAAGCCTCACATTTAAGAAGCTAGAACAACAATTGGTTGATATTTTGTTTGAAAAATGACTAGATGATTAGTTGATTATCAAAATAGTTGAGGAAAAATTTTCTAACCTTGACTAATTGATGAATTGACTAATTATTGCAGCTCTATGACGGATTCATCGCAAATGGAAAGAAAGACAGTGTGTGTGTGGTTCTGTTATTCTAAGCCAGATTTATTTTATTTTTCAGACAGAACATCAATATCAACAAATTCTCTTTAATTATCTAGAAATACTAAATGTGCGATACATTCATTTTTAAATTATATGCTAAGTTATCTACCCTGTGCTGGAGAAGACTTCATGCAGCAGGGTTGGGACTCAGATGTAGTGAGGTAAAATATGTTTAAATGCATCAAAATGAGGCAGGAGAATGGTACACATAGAAGCATTATATTGTTTTCTTTGAATTCCATATACAAAAGAACTTTGAAGTGTAGAATGGGCTGTACACAACAAACATGCAGCACACACACACACACACACATACACTTTTTTTTCCAATGTGTTGATATTGAACACTGAGAATATGCTCTACAATAAGATATAAATACCATCAATAAATGCAGAAAATCCACCTTTTCTCATATTTTACCCCATTTTTGAATATACACATTGAGTTTTATGCCAAATCAAAATTTATCTCTGAAAATGATGCTTGAATGATTCACTGTAATTTGTGAGACGTCAGCTTTAGCTGAGACGACTGAGTTTCAGTCGACAGCAGAGATGGTACATGAGGACAGGTCTGAGGTCTGGTCTCTGAGCCCATAGATGAGAGAACTCAGACATCTGGGGAGGATAAAAATAAACACATAGAAAATACTCTTGATACGTACCATTACTAATGTTTGTAGTATTGTTGAGAGTGATACAACAATAGAGGTGTTCATAGTTGAGAAGAGAGTGAGGCCCAGCTGGACCAGATGTAGCAGCAGTGTGTTTCGAGCCTTATGAGCTGAAGCTTTGTCTGTGGAGGCTGATCTGGCTGCTACCATCACACCAATAAAGGAGCAACTGACCACCACACCAGCTGATAGAAACACAAAACAAGTGTAGGCTTTGTCATAATGATCAGACACTGAGCCAGGTGACATGGCTATGATAGAGCAAATATCTGTCATCTGCAGGCTCTGCAGGTCTTCAAATGGAAAATCTAACAGCAAAATAACTCGAATAAAGACATTTAGTGAACTGAAGGCCCAAACCACAATGATAGCCACTGCTGTGTTTCTGATGGTGATGATGGCAGCGTGCCTCAGTGGGTAGCACACAGCTACATATCTCTCCAGAGACATCACCACCAGTGTGAGAGGGGAGATTTCATTTGTTAGGTGGAGAGCATGGTGATAACACCACACACAGGATATGTCAGCTTTAGTCTACAAGTAGCCAAAAGTACATTAACTGACTGAGTGCCAGCATTAGCGTGTCTGCAAAAAGGAGGTTAAACAGAAGAATGTAACGGGAGGTCTCACAAAACACAGATTTACTCCTCAGGGTGAATAACATGGTGACATTAATGAAGAGGAACAGACAACATGGCATTCCAATCAGTGTGGAAAACAACACTCTTTCCAGAAATCCCCGATACTGCTGTTCAGTAGCAGAAATGAAAATCTGAGACTGATTTACATACAACATCTTAGAAAAATTACAAGAATAAATATTAACTTGTTGATGTTACCGAAGCATAGTTTGTGTTTCTACAATAGTGAGGACATCTTTATAATACACATACCTGTTATGGTCACATGCAAAACACAAAATCATTCACATACATTTTCTCTGTGCAGACAGTGAGCAGTGTAGAGGCCTGGCTTGTTCCCATGTAGGCAGAGCTGGTCTGCAGGGTTTGTCTGCTCTTGCATTCATTTATGAGCTCTCTCTTCACACCTACTTGTGTGTCATGTTCACATGATTTACAAAAAAGGTGATGTAATCTCTCATTCTCCACATCACAGAAATGTTATCTCATACAACAACCACTCAGTTCATCCTCACTTCAACCCATTTCTTCTGAATAGGCAACTTCCCAGAAGCTGGTCGAGGGGCACCTGGTGCTTGTGAGCACTGCAGTAGTTGCACATGTTAAGTGCAGTAACCAAGAGAAACAAGTGAATGGACCCAAAATTCAGACCTGAGACAGAGGAGGTGCAGTTTAAAGATTTAAATGAAAAGTTTAGGGAGGCTAGGCACACATAGATCACAATCAGATGGCGAACAAATCCAGTGCAAGCAAGAAAAATCCAAATGAAAGCTGCAAGCAGCGTTTTACGGGCCCTCGCACCCCCGTGCCTGTTGCAACCACGACCATGTTGCCAGAGGCTGACTGGTAGACACAATGCTTTTCACCCCCTTTGGACACTGAAGAAATGCGTTGTCACTTCCTATCTCCAGTGGGTGGCGCTATGACTATGACATGTAGATGTGTTCAGGGTGGGACGTGTTAAGTTTGGAGCAGATTTGACCATTTAATCCCAAGTTACAGGAATTTCGTGTTACATAACACAACCAAGAAATGAAGATAACCACAGATAGTATAACAAAGCACCAACCTCTTCTAGAATCTTTGACCAGCAAATAATATTGTGTGTCTTAGCATAAAGTATTTTTGCTGTAGAAAGCTCTAGCTGTACAATATCTCCATAAGAAGAGAGCCATTCCCTCACTGACAGCATACATGGTGATTTCCAGTGGCAAACTACCATCCTTTTAGCAGCTGTTCGACCAGCTATCATTTGTATTTAGCTGTAAAGAAGAAGTGTCATTGAGTAACAGCATGTTTTCCAAAATTAACCTTTGGTAGTGCCAAATCATATGAAGAAAAGTGCCAAAGGTACTGACTGGGCAAAAGTCACAATATGGATTAGTTCTAAGTTTCATGTGTTATAATCTTTGAGGTGTGACATAATATCTATGAATAACTTTATAATGAATCATTTGATGGTTTGGATTTCTAGATGACAGCGATACATTTGACCATACAGTGTGCCAATCCAGATCTAACTGAGTAATAATATCTTTCTTCCAAAGTCTACTAGTGGCAAAGGTTTGTATGAGGCCTTATAAATTTATAAAGGTCTCAGACAATTCCATTGTTTTCACTTTTAGAATTAAGAATCAGAGAAGAGGATGGGTATCCAAGTCAGTGCCCAATGGGACACCGTGAGCCCGCATTGCTGCACCCAACTTTAAACAGAACAAAAAAGGAAGTGCCCAGGAGGTTATAGGACTTTTCTAAATCTTGGAATTCACAGAGACCCTGTTGCTCCTTACGATGTCCTGGAGAGAATGAACACTCTTGTCATCCCATCTTAGGAAAAAAAAAGGCTTCCCATCTATCAAAAGAGAATAATTATAAAAGATTGGAGACTGACAAAAGAATGTCTTGACAGTTTTTGCAAGCTTTTGGACTTGATGCCACACAGTAAAAAGGTGGGATATAATTGGTCCAAAGTCTCACGCTTTTATGGGGTATGTTAAAATATTTGAAGGATGGTAAATTATGTGGGTATGTTGACTTTTCTTCAATGGGGCACCTCATTGATTATGCCTTTTCATTTGCATGTACAACCCACATTACAGTGATACAAAGCTGGTTGAAAAATCGGTGAAGTATCTCTTTAAAATGATGTTGGTGTTGTGCATCACTGAAGAGACCCAGAACAGAAACCCAAAGCACTGCCCAGAAATGGCCCAATTAATAAAAAGCAGCAGAATTTAGTTTCTCAAGACATTAACAGCACATCCTGTCGGGTCTAAAGAGTGCATCCTGTCAGAGTTGGAAGGTCTAACTATTAGTCATAATTTCATTTTATATCTTTTATATTGAGTTCACCATATTCTGTGATCAAATAAAGTCACATTGACTCCTGTTAGAAAATAAATTATCTTTAGAAATATGAACAACTTGAAATCCTGATCATTAAGAGCTTGTTTATGTAGTAGATACAGATGGGTTTTTTTTTTTGGTTTTTTTTTTGTTTTTTTGTGTGTGTGAGTGTTGATGTGTATTTTTTTAAAATATATTTTATAACATAAATTTAAAAACTACATTTTTATTAAAGTGATGTGAAGGTAGTCGACTCTTGTGTGCAGGCCTGAATGATTATTATACTTTACATACTGTGGGCTCTCTGTATAATTTACCACATTATTCAGATGACACAGTTTTCTCTTGGCCCAACATGTCCACTGCATCATTTTTAAACTTAATTTAGCTTGTAACTGTATTTTTATTATTTGTTTTTCTGCACTGCAACAGCAAAATGTACATATAACCATGTAGTCTTTCACACAGAGAGAAAAAGGTCATTTTCATCACAGAGTAGGACTGTGAATAATAACTGTTTCATTATTGATTAATCTGCAGATTATTTTCACAATCAATCCATCAATTATTTAATCTATAAAATGTAAAAAAGCAAATGTTTAACAGTTTTGCTTGAAATAAGCCTAGAAGATTAGTGGATTATCAAAACTGCTTCCATTGCAGTGAGGTAAATTATGTTTAAATATATGAAATGGGCCAGGATATGGTATGCAACTACAATATTCTGTCATTGCAAACACAAAAGAACTATGAATTGACTTACAGTGGAGTGTGGGCTGATATAAAACACAAATACACTTGTAAAAATAAAATGTTGTGGGGTGACTTCCATTACCATAAATAATTCAGGGAAAAAATATAGTCCTGTTGCAATATTAAGATAATTAGAGAGGATTATTTTATTTAGTTAATTTATTAATGTATCGATATTGAACAAACATGTACAGTTGGACATAAATACCACCAGTAAATCCACCTTTTCTCATATTTTGTTGCATTTTAAATAAACACATTATATATTTATCTAGAATGATGCTTGAATGATTCACTGTAATTTGTGAGACGTCAGCTTTAGCTGAGACGACTGAGTTTCAGTCGACAGCAGAGATGGTACATGAGGACAGGTCTGATGGTCTGGTCTCTGAGCCCATAGATGAGAGAACTCAGACATCTGGGGAGGATAAAAATAAACACATACAAAACAGCCTTAATGCGTGCAATCATTATTCTTTGTAGGTTTGTTGAGACTGATACAATAATAGTGGCGTGCATAGTTGAGGAGAGAGTGAGGCCCAGCTGGATCAGATGTAGCAGCAGTGTATTTCGAGCCTTACGAGCTGAAGCTTTGTCTGTGGAGGCTGATCTGGCTGCTACCATCACACCAATAAAGGAGCAACTGACCACTACACCAGCTGAAACAAACACAAAACAAGTGTAGGCTTTGTCATAATGATCAGACACTGAGCCAGGTGACATGGCCATGATAGAGCAAATATCTGTCATCTGCAGGCTCTGCAGGTCTTCAAATGGAAAATCTAACAACAAAATAACTCGAATGAAGACATTTAGTGAACTGAAGGCCCAAACCACAATGATAGCCACTGCTGTGTTTCTGATGGTGATGATGGCAGCGTGCCTCAGTGGGTAGCACACAGCTACATATCTCTCCAGAGACATCACCACCAGTGTGAGAGGGGAGATTTCATTTGTTAGGATGGAGAGCATGGTGAGAAAACCACACACAGGATATGTCAGCTTTAGTCTACAAGTAGCCAATATGTACAGTAACTGACTGAGTGCCAGCATTAGAGTGTCTGCAAAAAGGAGGTTAAAGAGAAGAATGTAACGGGAGGTCTCACAAAACACAGATTTACTCCTCAGGGTGAATAACATGGTGACATTAATGAAGAGGAACAGACAACATGGCATTCCAATCAGTGTGGAAAACAACACTCTTTCCAGGAATCCCCGATACTGCTGTTCAGTAGCAGAAATGAAAATCTGAGACTGATTTACATACAACATCTTAGAAAAATTACAAGAATAAATATTAACTTGTTGATGTTAGTGAAGCACAGTTTGTGTTTCTACAATAGTGAGGACATCTTTATAATACACATACCTGTTATGGTCACATGCAAAACAAAATCATCCACATACATTTTCTCTGTGCAGACAGTGAGCAGTGTAGAGGCCTGGCTTGTTCCCATGTAGGCAGAGCTGGTCTGCAGGGTTTGTCTGCTCTTGCATGTCATTTATGAGCTCTCTCTTTACACCTACTTGTGTGTCATGTTCACATGATTTACAAAAATGGTGATGTAGTCTCTCATTCTCCACATCCTCAGTAATCTGATTCACGTCATCATATTCATGATAAACAGCACATACCCCTTTTTTTTAAGGGTCTGACCTGCCTATTCTGATTTTGGCCGATTCCCATTTTCAGTCTTTCTCAGAAATATAATTGACAGAGTTCACAAATATTTTTGCAAGTTTTCTTGTAAAATTAAATTGGATGTTCATGATAAAACACTGACTATTAAATAACATATATTTTTTCCAGAAGTGCTCCAGATTACAGCCAGGCCTTATTATGTGATTATATTAATATTATGTACTAAACAGAACGCAATCTCGTGAGATTTTGCTGGATATGATTTCATGTGATCTCGTGTAGAAGCAGATGTAAACAAACCGGAGACTGTCGTGGTGCAACAGTTTGCTGTAGTAAAACTTTGCAGTGAAAAAAACAGAAGTAGAAGTTAAACGAGTCTGGATGAGGAAATGCTTGAGGAGACACATCAGCACAGGTTCTTTATTCTTCATCCAGAACATGAGGTGAGATTTTAACTGTCAGTCTGTGAACAGTCTGCTGCTGGCTAACATTAGCATGAAAAGCTAGAAAGTTTCCAGCTGTTTGGCGACACGGTCAGCTGGTCTGTCTCGTCGTAGAATATCTTTCTTCTCTTTATCCTGTTCTTGGAGTCTGTCGCTAACACTGACTTCATGCGAGCATGTTTGTGAATGTGTGCTGCTGTGATCAGTGCTGTGGTGGGTGTGACATTACAGTCAGTGTCTGCTGCATGCATGATGTGACCATTGTGCAGAGCTTGTGTGCAAATATGACCTGGCACAGAATCGGATATGTGGCCGGTCACCGGTCAGGGCCGGTCACATAGAAAACTGGCCGGTTCCGGTCTCTGGCTGGTCGATCGGTGCATCCCTAGTCATCATATCCATGACAAACAGCACATACCCGACTTACCGTGATTATGCAAAATGCAATTAGGAACAGGGATGGAAAGAGTACTAGAACTCTTTAAGTCAAATAAACTATTGTTACTTTATTTAGGTAAATTTTATTTACCTACTGGCTTTAAGCAGATTCTTGCCAATTTAAGGGGGACCTATTATGTTTATTTGCAGCTTTACATTTTCATTTTGTGACTCCACTTTGCGTAATTGTAGTCCAAAAACATCCTTACTTATTCCATACAACAACCACTCAGTTCATCCTCACTTCAGCCCACTTTCTTCTGAATAGGCAACTTCCCAGAAGCTGGTCGAGGGGCACCTGGTGCTTGTCAGCACTGCAGTGTTGCACATGTTAAGTGCAGTAACCAAGAGAAACAAGTGAATGGACCCAAAATTCAGACCTGATACAGAGGAGGTGCAGTTTAAAGATTTAAATGAAAAGTTTAGGGAGGCTAGGCACACATAGATCACAATCAGATGGCGAACAAATCCAGTGCAAGCAAGAAATCCAAAATCCAAATGAAAGCTGCAAGCAGCGTTTTACGGGCCTTCGCACCCCCGTGCCTGTTGGGGTGTGTTGCAACCACGACCATGTTGCCAGAGGCTGACTGGTAGACACAATGCTTTTCACCCCCTTTGGACACTGAAGGAATGCGTTGTCACTTCCTATCTCCAGTGGGTGGCGCTATAACTATGACATGTAGATGTGTTCAGGGTGGGACGTGTTAAGTTTGGAGCAGATTTGACCATTTAATCCCAAGTTACAGGAATTTTGTGTTACATAACACAACCAAGAAATGAAGATAACCACAGATAGTATAACAAAGCACCAACCTCTTCTAGAATCTTTGACCAGCAAATAATATTGTGTGTCTTAGCATAAAGTATTTTTGCTGTAGAAAGCTCTAGCTGTACAATATCTCCATAAGAAGAGAGCCATTCCCTCACTGACAGCATACATGGTGATTTCCAGTGGCAAACTACCATCCTTTTAGCAGCTGTTTCGACCAGCTATCATTTGTATTTAACTGTAAAGAAGAAGTGTCATTGAGTAATAGCATGTTTTCCAAAATTAACCTTTGGTAGTGCCAAATCATATGAAGAAAAGTGCCAAAGGTACTGACTGGGCAAAAGTCACAATATGGATTAGTTCTAAGTTTCATGTGTTATAATCTTTGAGGTGTGACATAATATCTATGAATAACTTTATAATGAATCATTTGATGGTTTGGATTTCTAGATGACAGCGATACATTTGACCATACAGTGTGCCAATCCAGATCTAACTGAGTAATAATATCTTTCTTCCAAAGTCTACTAGTGGCAAAGGTTTGTATGAGGCCTTATAACATTTATAAAGGTCTCAGACAATTCCATTGTTTTCACTTTTAGAATTAAGAATCAGATCGAAGAGGATGGGTATCCAAGTCAGTGCCCAATGGGACACTGTGAGCCCACATTGCTGCACCCAACTTTAAACAGAACAAAAAAGGAAGTGCCCAGGAGGTTATAGGACTTTTCTAAATCTTGGAATTCACAGAGACCCTGTTGCTCTACGATGTCCTGGAGAGAATGAACACCCCTGTCATCCCATCTTAGGAAGAAAAAAAAGGCTTCCCATCTATCAAAAGACAATAATTATAAAAGAAAAAGAATGTCTTGACAGTTTTTGCAAGCTTTTGGACTTGATGCCACACAGTAAAAAGGTGGGATATAATTGGTCCAAAGTCTCACTTTTTTATGGGGTACGTTAGAGTATTTGAAGGATGGTAAATTATGTGGGTATGTTGACTTTTCTTCAATGGGGCACCTCATTGATTATGCTTTTTCATTTGCATGTACAACCCACATTACAGTGATACAAAGCCGGTTGAAAAATCGGTGAAGTATCTCTTTGAAATGATGTTGGTGTTGTGCATCACTGAAGAGACCACAGAAACAGAACCAAAGCACTGCCCAGAAATGGCCCAATTAATAAAAAGCAGCAGAATTTAGTTTCTCAAGACATTAAACAGCACATCCTGTCGGGTCTAAAGAGTGCATCCTGTCAGAGTTGGAAGGTCTAACTATTAGTCATAATTTCATTTTATATCTTTTATATTGAGTTCACCATATTCTGTGATCAAATAAAGTCACATTGACTCCTGTTAGAAAATACATTATCTTTAGAAATATGAACAACTTGAAATCCTGATCATTAAGAGCTTGTTTATGTAGTAGATACAGATGTTTTTTTTTAATTCATGTTGTGTGTTAAAATTGAGTGTTGATGTGTATTTTTTTAAATTTATTTTATAACATAAATTTAAATTTATTAAAGTGATGTGAAGGTAGTCGACTCTTGTGTGCAGGCCTGAATGATTATTGTACTTTACATACTGTGGGCCCTCAGTATAATTTACCACATTATTAAGATGACAGTTTTCTCTTGGCCCAACATGTCCACTGCATCATTTTTAAACTTAATTTAGCTTGTAACTGTATTTTTATTATTTATTTTTCTGCACTGCAACAGCAAAATGTACATATAACCATGTAGTTCTTTCACACAGAGAGAAAGAAGTAATTTTCACAGACTTGGACTGCAAGTAACAATTATTTTCGTTATCGATTAATTTTCACAATGAATCCATATATTATTTAGTCTATTAGATTTTAAAAAAATGCTCATCACAATTTTCTTGAGACATGACGTCCTCAAATCGGTTCTTATGTGCAGCCATCAGCCCAAAGGACTGACAATACACAACACAATTGCACTTGTGGATTGTCTTTCGTGGGGTGACTTCGATTACTATAAATAATTTAAGGAAAAAATATAGTCCTGTTACAATAGTAAAATAATTAGAGATCATTTTTTAATTGAGTTATTTTACTAATGTATTGATATTGAACTCTTAACATATAAAGTAGGATACATACACTAATAGTAAATCCACCTTTTCTCATATTTTACACACACAGACACAGGCAGGAGACCCTTGAGCCTGTGTTCCTTATTAAAGGAAGATTTGGAGCTGGTCGGTGTTAAAAAGAATATCCCATCATGTCATGTTACAATGTGTGTGGGTAAAATTAAAGAGATTCCGCATTCAGTGAAGTACTGTGGCTGTCTATTGTGCTGAGAAGAACCCAGTAACATAGGCCATTGTTACAGTACCATTACTAATGTTTGTAGTATTGTTGAGAGTGATACAACAATAGAGGTGTTCATGGTTGAGGCGAGAGTGTAGTTGTAGTTTGTAATCTGTCTGAGCCCTCTCCAGACAGAGGTAGAGTCATTACCTGAGAACTGTTGTTGGAGTTTCTCAGAGTACTTACGTTTAGCATCTCTCACTGCCTTGCTAAACTCGTACCTTGACTCTCTAAACCTGTCTTTGTCCCCACTCCTGAATGCTTCCTCCTTCTCCAACTGTAACTGTCTGTGTGAACCAGGGCTTGTTGTTGTACCTCACCCTTGTGCATGATGGTACACAACAGTCCTCACAGAAGCTGATGTATGACGTCACAGCCTCTGTGTACTCATCCAGACTGTTGGCATCAGACCTGAAAACATCGAAGTCAGTACAGTCCAAACATGCCTGAAGATCCTCCACAGCCTCACTGGTCCACTTCTTGATGTCCTCACAACAGGTTTACAGAGCTTTAATTTCTGTCTGTATGAAGGAATCAGGTGGACCATGGCGTGGTCAGAGTGTCCCAGTGCAGTGCAGGGGACGGCATGATAAGCATTGCTGACTGTGGTGATCCAAAATATTCCCCTCTCTAGTCAGGCATTTAATGAACTGTTTGTATTTGGGAAGTTCGTGGTTGAGGTTGCCTTTGTTTAAGTCCCCAAAGACAATAACTATGGAATCCGGATATGTCTGCTCCGTGCACAATATCTGGTCACAATATCGCTTGGCCTGCGGTGGAATGTAAACACCGACCAGAATGAATGAAGCTGAACTCGCGGGGGGAGTAGAGGGGTTTGCAGTGTATGAAAAATGATTCCAGGAGAGGAGAACAGTGCTGTAGGATCACTGTCACGTCAGTGCACCAACCACTGTTGATATAAAAACAGATTCCCCCACCTTTTGCTTTGCCTCAAAGTTCTGTGTCACGATCCGCTCTGAAGAGTTGGAGGCCTGCCAGCTGCATCCCAGAGTCCGGTATCGATCCACACAGCCACGTCTCGGTGAAACACAAAACGGAAGATGAAGAAAAGTCACTGTTTTTCCCCAACAGTAGCTGAAGTTCATGTAGTTTGTTGCACAGTGAATGCATGTTGGAGAGAAATATTCCTGGTAGTGGGGTAGGTGTCCGCGCCTGCGGAGATGCACAAGCACTCCAGCACATCTCCCCCTCCTCCGGCGTTTAACTGCATGAACAAAGGTGAGCGCACCTTTGACCAGAATGTCCAATAATTCCACTGATGAGCAGAGAAATGTTGGAAATAAATCCACTGGGGTTGTTGCTCTGGTGAAAGAGCTCCGGGCATTGCAGCAGAAAACAAAGTTTACATGCAAAACAAGACAAAACAGTGCACACCAACACACCGAAGCAGTCGTCCATGATGCCATCTTGGATTCAGATGGCAGGACCCCTCGGGCAGCCAACGGTGAAGACAAAGATGGCAGGACCCCTCTGGCAGCAGAGGGTGAAGACAGCGGGACTCCTCTGGCAGCCAAGGGCGAAGATGGAAGGATACTACTGGCGGCCGGCGAAGGCAGGACCCCTTTGGTGGTCGGCAAAGGTGAAGGTGAAGCCCCACTGGGCCTGAAGATGGTGGTGACCGCAGCCCAGCTGGAACAGGAAATGGCTGCAGCAGCAGCCCTACAAGAACAGGAGTCTGCGGCCACAAGAACTGAAGATGATGGCAACAGCCAACAGCCCCATTGGGACTGAAGGTGGCGGTGGCTGCAACCCAGCTGGAACTGAAGATGGCAGTGGCTGTGGCCCCATAAAGACTGGAGATTGCGGCCTCAGCCCCACCATGACTGGAGATGGAGATAGTGGCCCCACCAGGACTGGGGATGGAGAAAGTGAACCCCACCAGCACAAGCAGAGAGGCAGGTGGCAGCCCCATCACGACTGGAGATGCAGATGGCAGGAGGCTAGCAAGCTGATGAGTAGCCTTTACTGGGGCTGGAGCTGGCAGGAGGCTATCAGGCTGAAGGCTAGTCTTTTCTTGAGCTGGCAGGATGCTAGTAAGCAGGTGACTAGTATTTTCTGAAGCTGGAGTTGGCAGGAGGCTAGCAGGCAGAGACGTACGCTGGGCCAAGGTCATGGTTAGCTGCTGAACCTGTTAGCACCTCTAGTGTCTGCTTGCGGGTGGCTATCAGAGTTACATGCTGCTGGAGAACGTTCTCCATCCTCTCAACATAGTTCTGCTCTGAGAATGTGTGCGCTGGGTCCATTTCTGGCCAGATTGTACTGTAAATGCTGTGTGTGGGACCCAGTTGCAGCACACTAGCACCAAGTAGCGTTTGGTATTTATCTTTATTTATACACAGGAAAAGCAGGAACTTGAGCAGATGAAGAAACACAAGAGGCAGTTCATTCTTCTTTCTCAGAGCCCACACAGTCTCTGGAGGTAAGGCTCAGGGATTGGGTTGAGCTAGGGTGACCAGATGTCCCGCTTTGCGCGTGATTTCACGCATTTTCTGTCTCTTTTCACGCATCACGCAAATTGAGACCATGTCCCGCACAACATCCCCCTCAGGCCCCAGCAATGTGAAGAAGCCGGAGATGTTCCTGCACTCTGGGCTCTGTTTGTTGTTGTCATAGTAGCACCGCACGTACGGCGCTTAAGCGCGCCCCTAATTTTCTCCGCGCTACCAACAGCTGAGGTGACAGCTAGTGAATGACACTCGCACCGCGCGTTCTTCTTTGGAAATGGAGGAGGAGGAGACGCCAAACAAGAAGAGATGATGCAGCTACAGAAAAGAGTGGGAAAGCGAATACTTGTGGGTGAAAAAAGTCCAGGGGGATTCAGAGAGGGTTTATTGTCAACTTTGTAAAAGTTCCTTCTCTATTGGGCACAGAAAAGCGTTTCCGAAAAGAGATGTTAAAGTCTATGGACGCATTTCTCCGACCAAAAAACGATGAAGCCGACAAAGTAACAGCAGCTGAGGTGACTACAGTTTACCACACTGTCCAACACACCCTGTCATACCGGTCAGCAATAATTGTTGTTGTTGAGCTTCATTATATTATATTATTATTATTATTATTATTATATTATATTATATTATATTATATATTACATTAGCCTATATTATATTATATTTGATTATAATCTATTATTATTGTTGTAATATTATTATACATTATTATTATTAAGGGAAAAACATATATGACTTGCAGTCTTTTTTTTTTTTTAATCTTGTCGGGGGGGTGGGGTGGGGGGGGTGGGGGGGGGGGGGGGGGGGGGGGGTTAGGCGGTGTCCCACTTTGTCCCTCACAAACATACCCCTTGTCCCTCTTTTGGTTTATTGGGACCTGGTCACCCTAGGTTGAGCTGAACCCGGAAGCAGGACTGAGAACTGGAACGTGAGTCCTCGGACCCGGGCAGTTCAATTCGTAAACAGGATGAGGTATCAAAGAGGGGCTTACAGAGGAAAAGGTCAACGAGGCATGGTGTCCAGAGTGAGGAGGGCAGGCCGAAGAAGCAGCAGAACCAACGAGTCAAGACCAGGCGGAGAAGTCGGGACCAGGTGAGCAGACAGGAAGGGTGGACCAGCCAGCGGGACAAGCAGGAGGTAAGTAGAAGCCAGGCGAGGGATCGAGGAGCCGACAGGTAGGTAACAGGAGAACACACACAGGGCTGCGTGTGAACACCACATAACCACGGGCAGACAGAAACCAGGCAGAACTCATGGTTGGGACAGAAGGCTGGTGTGTTTCTGGGAGGCAGACGAGGCAGGCTGGTCAGAGGCAGACAAGGTCAACAACAGGAGACATCTTTCGTCATTTGTCTCAGAGACCAGCCAGCATCATGAAGTGCTTTAATGTGGACTCTTTCATTTTCAGTGAGCTCTCGACGTTTTACAATTTTGAACAGGAATGAGTAATTTCAAACTGAATTCACCTTTTTATACCCAAATTTGAGCCGGCTCACTGGGCATCTCTGAGAAGTCAGAAATTAATCAAGCATAACATTCAACCACTAAAACTATTTTTTTCTGTTGAGGAAAAGTGAATAACAAGTAAATAACTATAATTTGATATCTTAATTAAAAAATAATAATGTGCTTTACTACTTTTTCTGTTTTGTTTTTTTTGTAAAACGGTAAATTTGAAAATTCATGATAACAATAATAATTATATTTTAGCATTAAAAATATCATTTTGGTTAAAAAGCTTCTACATACTGGTGTATTAACCATTACAGAAACATAAAAAATGATTTTGGTAATTACCAATGCTGTTAATTTAGGGCAGCTGTTGCATAAACTTTACATTGCGGGGTGGTCTAATGAATTTGTTAAGCACTGTATATAGAATGGGGGCATGGCAGTATGCAGGTTGTAGATGGTAGGCACAAGCCTGTCAGTTCAGAATGATTCTAATTCACTAAAATACACATAGTGACAAGAACAAACTTGACTGGTGCACACATTTCCTGAATCAGACAGTAACTTTGTGTTGGAAGTTTTTTTTTGTGTGCACAATAAGAACATTTCTACGCACATGTTAATGAATGAAGAAAGAATGGAGTTTTGCTCCAGATATTCCCAGTATTTATCTCTGAAAACGATGATGAATCATTCACTGAAATTTGCGAGACCTCAGCCCTCGTTGTGTCGATTGACTTTCAGTTGACAGCAGAGATGGTACATGAGGACAGGTCTGATGGTCTGGTCTCTGAGCCCATAGATGAGAGAACTCAGACATCTGGGGAGGATAAAAATAAACACATAGAAAATACTCTTGATGCGTGCAATCATTATTCTTTGTAGGGTTGTTAAGAGTGATACAACAATAGAGGTGTACATAGTTGAGGACAGACTGAGGCCCAGCTGCACCAGATGTAGCAGCAGTGTATTTCGAGCCTTACGAGCTGAAGCTTTGTCTGTGGAGGCTGATCTGGCTGCTACCATCACACCAATAAAGGAGCAACTGACCACCACACCAGCTGATAGAAACACAAAACAAGTGTAGCCTTTGTCATAATGATCAGACACTGGGCCAAGCAACATGGCTGTGGTAGAGCAAATATCTGTCATCTGCAGGCTCTGCAGGTCTTCAAATGGAAAATCTAACAATAAAACAACTCGAATGAAGACATTTAGTGAACTGAAGGCCCAAACCACAATGATAGCCACTGCTGTGTTTCTGATGGTGATGATGGCAGCGTGCCTCAGTGGGTAGCACACAGCTACATATCTCTCCAGAGACATCACCACCAGTGTGAGAGGGGAGATGTCACTTGTGACATTGGTGAGCATGGTGAGGACACCACACACAGGATATGTCAGCTTTATTCTACAAGTAGCCAATATGTACAGTAACTGACTGAGTGCCAGCATTAGAGTGTCTGCGAAAAGGAGGTTAAAGAGAAGAATGTAACGGGAGGTCTCACAAAACACAGATTTACTCCTCAGGGTGAATAACATGGTGACATTAATGAAGAGGAACAGACAACATGGCATTCCAATCAGTGTGGAAAACAACACTCTTTCCAGAAATCCCCGATACTGCTGTTCAGTAGTGTTGTTGAGAATCTGAGACTGATTTACATACAACATTGTTATTGTACACATACCTGTTATGGTCACATGCAAAACACAAAATCATCCACATACATTTTCTCTGTGCAGACACTTTGCAGGGTAGAGGCCTGGCTTGTTTCCATGTAGGCAGAGCTGGTCTGCAGAGTTTGCCTGCTCTTGCATGCTGTTAATGAAGGTGGACCCCTCTGGAGACTGGCAGGGAAGGTGGGGGTTGTGGACAAAGGGGGAACCCCACTGGACACCAGCAGTGAAGGTGAAACCCCTTTGAAGGTCAGCAACAAAGGCAAAATTGTTCTGGAGGCTGGCAACACAGCTGGAGCACAGGAAAGGCAGATGGCATTGGCAGATCAAGCTTCAGGTTGGGACAGGCTACTGGACGAGCTTCTGGAGTCTGGAGAACAGGACTGGTGACAGGTGTCCGGAGAGCACAATGAGAGTCCTGCCGTAAGAGTGCAGAACTGGAGTCCGGCAGCAGGGGAGCTGACCAGGAGGCTGGTGTCAGGGCTAGTCCAAAAAATACAAATGAGTGTCAACCAAATTTTAAAATTGATTTTACTGTATGCCATGTGTTAAATTGTTGAATGTTGATGTTGTTTGATTTTTAAAATATAGTGTTTTATAATATACATTTAAAAACTACATTTTTATTAAAGTGATGTGAAGGTAGTCGACTCTTGTGTGCAGGCCTGAATGATTATTGTACTTTACATACTGTGGGCCCTCAGTATAATTTACCACATTATTCAGATGACACAGTTTTCTCTTGGCCCAACATGTCCACTGCATCATTTCTAAACTTAATTTAGCTTGTAACTGTATTTTTATTATTTGTTTTTCTGCACTGCAACAGCAAAATGTACATATAACCATGTAGTGCTTTCACACAGAGAGAAAAAGGTCATTTTCATCACAGAGTAGGACTGTGAATAATAACTGTTTCATTATTGATTAATCTGCAGATTATTTTCACAATCAATCCATCAATTATTTAATCTATAAATGTAAAAAAAAAAAAAAAAAAATACTCATCACAATTTCTCAGAGCCATGACATCTTCAAATTTGTTCTTTTGTCCAGCCAAAGACTGGGACAAATCCTTACATTTAAGGAGCTGGAATCATCAAAACAGTTTTGCTTGGAATAAGCCTAGAAGATTAGTGGATTATCAAAACTGCTTCCATTGCAGTGAGGTAAATTATGTTTAAATATATGAAATGGGCCAGGATATGGTATGTAAACTACAATATTCTGTCAATTGCAAACACAAAAGAACTATGAATTGACTTACAGTGGAGTGTGGGCTGACAATATAAAACACAAATACACTTGTAAAAATAAAATGTTGTGGGGTGACTTCCATTACCATAAATAATTCAGGGAAAAAATATAGTCCTTTTGCAATATAAAGATAATTAGAGAGGATTATTTTACTTAGTTAATTTATTAATGTATTGATATTGAACACAACATGTACAGTTGGACATAAATACCACCAGTAAATCCACCTTTTCTCATATTTTGTTGCATTTTAAATAAACACATTATATATTTATCTAGAATGATGCTGAATGATTCACTGTAATTTGTGAGACGTCAGCTTTAGCTGAGACGACTGGTTTCAGTCGACAGCAGAGATGGTACATGAGGACAGGTCTGATGGTCTGGTCTCTGAGCCCATAGATGAGAGAACTCAGACATCTGGGGAGGATATAAATAAACACATAGAAAATACTCTTGATGCATGCCATTACTATTTTTTGGGGGGTTGTTGAGAATGATACAACAATACAGGTGTGCACAGTTGAGGAAAGACTGAGTCCCAGCTGCACCAG
This sequence comes from Lutjanus argentimaculatus, assembly GCA_034769285.1. Lineage (NCBI taxonomy): Eukaryota > Metazoa > Chordata > Actinopteri > Lutjaniformes > Lutjanidae > Lutjanus > Lutjanus argentimaculatus. Next base: position 218,775 of record JAWZSL010000115.1, read on the forward strand.
ATGTAGCAGCAGTGAATTTCGAGCCTTATGAGCTGAAGCTTTGTCTGTGGAGGCTGATCTGGCTGCTACCATCGCACCGATATAGGAGCAACTGACCACCACACTGTCCGACCAAAACACAAAACAAGTGTAGCTTTTGTCATGAGACAGTGGGCCAAGCAACATGGCTACAGAACAGCAAATATCTGTCATCTGCAGGCTCTGCAGGTCTTCAAATGGAAAATCTAACAACAAAATAACTCGAATGAAGACATTTAGTGAACTGAAGGCCCAAACCACAATGATAGCCACTGCTGTGTTTCTGATGGTGATGATGGCAGCGTGCCTCAGTGGGTAGCACACAGCCACATATCTCTCCAGAGACATCACCACCAGTGTGAGAGGGGAGATGTCATTGTTGAAAACTGAAATTCTACACACAGCCAGTAGGTACAGTAACTGACTGAGTGCCAGCATTAGAGTGTCTGCAAAAAGGAGGTTAAACAGAAGAACATAACAGGAGGTTTCACAAAACACAGATTTAATCCTTAAGGTGAATAACATGGTGACATTAATGAAGAGGAACAGACAACATGGCATTCCAATTAGTGTGGAAAACAACACTCTGTCCAGAGACCCCTAATATAGCTGCTCAGTACTGATGTTGAGAATCTGATACTGATTTGCAAACAAGATCTTAGAGAAGTTGCAAAAATAAATATTAACTTTGTGATATTATTGAAGCACAGTTTGCATTCCTACAACAGTGAGGACATCTTTATAGTACACATACCTGTTATGGTCACATGCAAAACACAAAATTATCCACCTACATTTTCTCTGTGCAGACAGTTAGCAGTGTAGAGGCCTGGCTTGTTTCCATGTAGGCAGAGCTGCTCTGCAGGGTTTGTCTGCTCTGCATGTCATTTATTAGTTCTGTCCTCACACCCACTTGTGTGTCATGTTAACATGATCAAACAAATTATTAGTTCATTATGTAATCTCTCAACTTCTACCTCTTGATTAGTCTGGTGATAACTTATATGTTATGCTTCATACACAATCAAACCAGACCAGGTCAATTTTGACACACCAACACTGGTCAAAGATCTGGTCCGGAGCACGACCCGGAGTCAGGGCCAAAATGCAGGGCAGGCCTTAAAGGTGACTAGGAGGCAGGGCTGAGGGGTGTGTATAATTTTTTTCTAGTTTTATCCTTCTCTTGGTATGTTTTTTGTATATTCTTATTTGAATGCCTGACTCTGTTGATAGTCAGCATTTTTACATGAATTAACATATCTCTGCAAATGAGTTTTGTTCCCCACATGAAACCAAACCTTACCCGACACCAGCCACTCTCCCCTTTTAGTCTTTGTAATTACAATAGCAATGAATTTCTGTTGATCAAGAAGGACCCAAATAGTATTGCAAAGCCACAGACTTTCACATTGGGTTCGCACCCACTATGCATTTTGGTTCAGGAAGCTTCCATTCCTCCCTTCCTGATAATTAGCAATCTGGTCTTTATATCATTTCCTATAAACTGTATATAAACATGACAAACAAGCCTACTCCAGCCGACAGTATCATGCCACCGTGTAGTGAGGCTGTCTCATTACACTGTCAGGTGGAACCACTCTGGAGGATGACCCAGAGGGCAGCAATGTAGTTGGGATCACTGTGGAGAATGGTGACATAAACAGGACTGCTCTGGAGATCAATGACAAAGGTGGAACCACTCAGGAGCTCATGAGACTCCACTCAAACATGGCTGTGGGCCCTGATGGTGTCAGCCCCAGGGTGCTCAAAGCTTGTGCCTCCCCAGCTATGTGGAGTACTTTGTTATGTATTCACCGTGAGCCTAAGTCTTCAGATGGTCCCCATGCTGTGCTGAAGATGCCACGTCCCAGTGGCGAGTCAACTACAGACCCGTGGCATTGACCTCCCACATCATGAAGACCCCGGAGAGACTTGTTCTGGAGCAGCTCTGGCCCATGGTAAAGCCACTCTTGGACCTCCTCCAGTTTGCCTATAAGCCCTGACTTGGAGTTGAGGATGCCATCATCTACATGCTCAACCACAGTCTATGCCCACCTGGACAAGCCGGTGAGCACTGTGAGGGTCATGTATTTTTGACTTCTCCAGTGTGTTCAACACCATCCGTCCGGCTCTACTGGGTGACAAGCTGACAGCAATGCAGGTGGATGTCCCCTGGTGTCCTGGATTGTGGACTATCTGACTGACAGACTGCAGTACATGCACCTGCAACACTGGGTGTCGACAGAGTGGTCAGCAACACTAGGGACCCACAGGGGACTGTCCTGTCTCCCTTCCTCTTCACGCTCTACACCACAGGTGTGGACAGAGACCTTTTGGACAGAGACCTGCCATCTTCAGAAGTTTTCTGATGACTCTGTGATAGTTGGATGTATCGGCGAGGGTGACACCACTGACGCACTCTAAAGGAAGGGCTAGAGCTGTCTCTATTTTTTAGGCAGCTGAGGTCCTTCAACATCTGCCGGACTATGCTGAGATGTTTTAAGTGTCTGAGGTGGCCAGTGCTCTGCTGTTGTGTGCTGGCGCAGCAGGCTGACGGTGGCAGACACCAAAAGACTCATCAATCTGATCTGCAATGACGCTGACGTTGTCGGGGTGGAGTTTTACTCTCTGACGGTGGTGTCAGAGAGGAGGATGCTGTCTAAGCTACGGACAATCTTGGACAATGTCTCACGCCCACTAAACGATGTGCTGGCCAGGCACAATAGCACTTTCAGTGAGAGACACATTCCACTGGAATGTACTACAGAGCACCACAAAAAAGTCAATAGAGTCAATAGACTCGTCCTGGACTCATTTCAACACTGACAGCAACTATAATATCACTATTCATTCTCTATTCATACTTAAACTGTGCACTGCTGACTGTCATACAATAATTCACATGTGCAATATTGACCTGAATTTACAATAACTTGTGCAATAACTCACTGTGCAATACATAACTTTTTTTACACCATTACATATGATTGTAGCATATTCACATTTTTTTTGTGCAGAATTCTTACATCCGTATTTGTATTTCTATTCATCTAATATTTCCTGATTATGATTCTGATAACTGAAGCACAGAAGCAAAACAATTTTTGTCCATTTAGCACTCTTAGAACAGTGAGAAAATGTCATCCTTAGATTCCTAAGAATTGCCAGCACTTAGCAGCATAGAAACCTGGCTTGTCTCCATGTAGGCAGAACTGGTCTATAGGGTTTGCCTGCTCTCACATCAAAAATATTTTCATGGGTGATGTAATTTCTCAACCACCACCACCTTTTCAATAATCTGATTTGTGTCATATCCGTGATGAAGCAGCACATATCGAATTTGAGTAATTATGAGGAATGCACAAGGAAAGAGTACTAGAATTTTTAGTACTTTTTCACTCAGTGGCTTCAAGCACATTCTTGCTGCTTTAAAGGGGACCAATTTAAAGGGGGCCAATTATGCTCATTGCAGCTTCGAATTTTTATTCTGGAATTCAACTGGTGTAGCTTTGCATGATACATGGTTAAGAAAAAACATTTTAACTATGTATTTATTTTACACTGTCCCTTTATGCAGCCCCTCAGTTCATTCTCTGTCTGAAACAACCCACTTTCTTCCAATTGGCTAACTTCTTGGAAGCCAGTCAAAGTGCAGCACCCAGTGCTTGTGAGCACCACAGCACCAGTGTCACGCATGTCAAGCGGGGAAACCAGGAAAAACAATTGAATGGAGCCAAAATGCAGACTTGAGACAAAATAGTTGCAATTCAAAGATTTAATGAAAACACAGTCAAAATACAAAAGCTTATGTAGGTTCAGGCAGGCACAGGGCACAATCAGATGACGAACAAATCCAGTGTAAGCAAGAAATTGAAAGTCCAAAACCATAAGGAAACACTGGCAAAGACAGGAAGAAAACACAGGGACTAGAAACACAGGAAAGTAATCAGAAGGGGGTAAAAAAAAGAAAAAAAAGAAAAAGAAAAGTAGTATTCCAAAAGGTGAGAAAAAGACAAAGACAGGAAGAAAAGTAAATATAGACACATGAGGGAAGACAAATAAAAATAAGAAAATAAAAGAGTTTGGCTGCAGGTCAGGGTGGTCTGCTTGATATGGCTTCTTGTGTCTGAAGAACAGGAATGAAGACAGGCGTCCAGACAGCACAGTGGAAGTCCAATGGCTGGACTGCAGAAAAATCAGGAGGGCTGAGCCAGTGACAAGGCTAGTCCAAAAATGACAAATCCAACCAGTTGACCACCACGAGGCTGAAGTTGGCATCCGATTCACAGCTTCTGATTGGAATCTTCCGGTCCACCTTAAAAGTGTCATAACGCCTGTAGATGGCGGTATTCAGTCGTTTTCCTAATTCATGAACTGAGAGCATGAAACATTGTAGGACGATGAAAAGAGAATCAACCCTAGATTGCAACGGTATTTAATTCATCTAAAAACCAGGATTTTATTTATTTTAATTGTAGATCTACTCTCTAATATGTGTAACTCACAGTAAAATGTAAATGATGTATTTCTATGTCTTTTTCTGATCTACATCACATTAGACCTGTTCCTGATATAAAACCACAAGACTTAGACTCCTCAAATCTGGACTGAATTATTCTACAGGGTCTATACATTCATAAAAACACAGTCTCTGATTTGTGAAACCTTTATTCTGTTTGTGAAAATGCAAAAAAGGCACATTTCACCACTTTTTTCTCATCTAGACCACATTAGACCAGGTCCAGGTCTACAACCGCTACACTTAGACTCCTCAAATCTGGACTGAATTATTCTACAGGGTCTATACATTCATAAAAACACAGTCTCTGTCACACAGTCTGTGAAACCTTTATTCTATTTGTGAAAATGCAAAAAAGACACATTTCACTGCTTTTTTCTCATCTAGACCACATTAGACCAGGTCCAGGTCTACAACCCCTATACTTAGACTCCTCAAATCTGGACTGAATTATTCTACAGGGTCTATACATTCATAAAAACACAGTCTCTGATTTGTGAAACCTTTATTCTATTTGTGAAAATGCAAAAAAGGCGCATTTCACCGCTTTTTTCTCATCTAGACCACATTAGACCAGGTCCAGGTCTACAACCGCTATACTTAGACTCCTCAAATCTGGACTGAATTATTCTACAGGGTCTATACATTCATAAAAACACAGTCTCTGATTTGTGAAACCTTTATTCTATTTGTGAAAATGCAAAAAAGGCGCATTTCACCGCTTTTTTCTCATCTAGACCACATTAGACCAGGTCCAGGTCTACAACCGCTACACTTAGACTCCTCAAATCTGGACTGAATTATTCTACAGAGCCTAAAAAGTCATAAAAAACACAGTCTCTGATTTGTGAAACCTTTATTCTATTTGTGAAAATGCAAAAAAAGGCACATTTCAGCGCTTTTTTCTCATCTAGACCACATTAGACCAGGTCCAGGTCTACAACCGCTATACTTAGACTCCTCAAATCTGGACTGAATTATTCTACAGAGCCTAAAAAGTCATAAAAACACAGTCTCTGATTTGTGAAACCTTTATTCTATTTGTGAAAATGCAAAAAAGGTGCATTTCAGTGCTTTTTTCTCATCTAGACCACATTAGACCAAGTCCAGGTCTACAACCGCTACACTTAGACTCCTCAAATCTGGACTGAATTATTCTACAGGGTCTATACATTCATAAAAACACAGTCTCTGATTTGTGAAACCTTTATTCTATTTGTGAAAATGCAAAAAAGGTGCATTTCAGTGCTTTTTTCTCATCTAGACCACATTAGACCAGGTCCAGGTCTACAACCGCTATACTTAGACTCCTCAAATTTGGACTGAATTATTCTACAGAGCCTAAAAAGTCATAAAAACACAGTCTCTGATTTGTGAAACCTTTATTCTATTTGTGAAAATGCAAAAAAGGTGCATTTCACCACTTTTTTCTTATCTAGACCACATTAGACCAGGTCCAGGTCTACAACCGCTATACTTAGACTCCTCAGATCTGGACTGAATTATTCTACAGAGTCTAAAAAGTCATAAAAACACAGTCTCTGATTTGTGAAACCTTTATTCTATTTGTGAAAATGCCAAAAAGGCGCATTTCACTGCTGTTTGGGGGGGGGGGCAATAAATTGCTTTGAAATGCCATGGTGTCACAGGGTTCATTATAACATTGTTGACACATATTGTGACTATTTTGTTAATGATTCGTCATATGTATTGATCGTTACAAAGACAAAACTTTACAAAAACAGAGTTGACACCCCCAAAAGTTAAAAGAACAAAAATTGCAACATTTTGTGCCATAATCTGAACCTTTTAAACGATTCATCAATGAAAAAAAGTTATTTCCCCCCCATCCTAATAATCCAAGTGCTAATTAAATAGTTTGTCCAAGTTATTTAATATTTTAAAGAGAAAAGAAAAAGAAATACGGGTCATTATAGATTGCCCAAAAAAGTTTTATTCTTCAAAATAGTTAGTACACTGTTAACTTTGAGAAGATAGTAAGTAGTCTGGAAGCCTGTGATCTCATGCAGCCAAAACCAAGGCACCTGTAATCAGATATCAAATGAAGAAGCATGAGCAACAAAAAAAAAAACACTGTAACACCCCGGAAATCAAAGGCTAGAGTTATTGTCTACTGCTGCTGAATGCTTAAACATGTTCTCATATTATCGTTACATTACATGGTTTTGGATCTAGACCTGGTCTAATGTGGTCTAGATTAGAAAACAGCAGTGAAATGTGCCTTTTTGGCATTTTCACAAATAGAATAAAGGTTTCACAAATCAGAGACTGTGTTTTTATGACTTTTTAGACTCTGTAGAATAATTCAGTCCAGATCTGAGGAGTCTAAGTATAGCGGTTGTAGACCTGGACCTGGTCTAATGTGGTCTAGATAAGAAAAAAGTGGTGAAATGCACCTTTTTTGCATTTTCACAAATAGAATAAAGGTTTCACAAATCAGAGACTGTGTTTTTTATGACTTTTTAGGCTCTGTAGAATAATTCAGTCCAAATTTGAGGAGTCTAAGTATAGCGGTTGTAGACCTGGACCTGGTCTAATGTGGTCTAGATGAGAAAAAAGCACTGAAATGCACCTTTTTTGCATTTTCACAAATAGAATAAAGGTTTCACAAATCAGAGACTGTGTTTTTATGAATGTATAGACCCTGTAGAATAATTCAGTCCAGATTTGAGGAGTCTAAGTGTAGCGGTTGTAGACCTGGACCTGGTCTAATGTGGTCTAGATGAGAAAAAAGCACTGAAATGCACCTTTTTTGCATTTTCACAAATAGAATAAAGGTTTCACAAATCAGAGACTGTGTTTTTATGACTTTTTAGGCTCTGTAGAATAATTCAGTCCAGATTTGAGGAGTCTAAGTATAGCGGTTGTAGACCTGGACCTGGTCTAATGTGGTCTAGATGAGAAAAAAGCGCTGAAATGTGCCTTTTTTGCATTTTCACAAATAGAATAAAGGTTTCACAAATCAGAGACTGTGTTTTTATGAATGTATAGACCCTGTAGAATAATTCAGTCCAGATTTGAGGAGTCTAAGTATAGGGGTTGTAGACCTGGACCTGGTCTAATGTGGTCTAGATGAGAAAAAAGCAGTGAAATGTGTCTTTTTTGCATTTTCACAAATAGAATAAAGGTTTCACAAATCAGAGACTGTGTTTTTATGAATGTATAGACTCTGTTTAATAATTTAGTCCAGATTTGAGGAGTCTAAGTCTTGTGGTTTTATATCAGGAACAGGTCTAATGTGATATAGATCAGAAAAAGACATAGAAATACATCATTTACATTTTACTGTGAGTTATACATATTATAGAGTAGATCTACAATTAAAATAAATAAAATCCTGGTTTTTAGATGAATTAAATACCGTTGCAATCTAGGGGTGATTCTCTTTTCATCGTCCTACAATGTTTCATGCTCTCAGTTCATGAATTAGGAAAACGACTGAATACCGCCATCTACAGGCGTTATGACACTTTTAAGGTGGACCGGAAAATTCCAATCAGAAGTTGTGAATCGGATGCCAACTTCAGCCTCGTTTGACCACCAGGAGCAAAGCAGTAAAGGCAAAAACGTGACAGTAGCGCACAGAGGGAGACAAATTGACAACTCAAACAGGGAAAACATGCAGACTAAATACACAAATGCTTATCGACTAATCAAACACCGATGACAGAGAAAATAGTCAGGTAAAGGACAAAGACAGGAAGTAAACTAGACAAATACACAAAAGCGAAAACCTTTCAAAATAAAACTGGGAATAACTAAAGTGAAACCTGAAGCCATACAGAATTGGGTGTTAATTTATACTCTGTGCTTCATAAATAGTCAAACTACTCCACATGAATTTTAAGCTATTAAAAACGGTCAAAGGTCTGGTTTGGAGTCTGACCAGGAGGCCACGCTGAAGGGCAGAGCAGGTCTCTTTTACAACCTGGAAGCAGACTGAATGGTTAGAGCAGGTGTGAGAGGCTTTTTAAAATAAACACATTGAGTTTTCTTGCAAATGAATATGCATGCCTGAAAATGCTTTGATCATTCACTGTATTTTATGAGACTTCACCCCTTGTTGTGGCGACTGATTCTAAGTCGACAGCAGAGATGGTACATGAGGACAGGTCTGATGGTCTGGTCCCTGAGCCCATAGATGAGAGAACTCAGACATCTGGGGAGGATATAAATTAGCACATAGAAAATTCTTTTCATGCGTACAATTATCACTTGTTGTAGTGTTGTTGAGAGTGATAAAACAATAGAGGTGTGCATAGTTGAGAAGAGAGTGAGGCCCAGCTGGATCAGATGTAGCAGCAGTGTGTTTCGAGCCTTATGAGCTGAAGCTTTGTCTGTGGAGGCTGATCTGGCTGCTACCATCACACCAATAAAGGAGCAACTGACCACCACACCAGCTGAAACAAACACAAAACAAGTGTAGGCTTTGACATAATGATCAGACACTGGGCCAAGCAACATTTCTATGTCAGTGCAAACATCTGTCATCTGCAGGCTCTGCAGGTCTTCAAATGGAAAATCTGACAACAAAATAACTCGAATGAAGACATTTAGTGAACTGAAGGCCCAAACCACAATGATAGCCACTGCTGTGTTTCTGATGGTGATGATGGCAGCGTGCCTCAGTGGGTAGCACACAGCTATATATCTCTCCAGAGACATCACCACCAGTGTGAGAGGGGAGATCACATTGTTGAGAACAGTGAGCATTGCGAGCACACCACACACAGGATATGTCAGCCTTATTCTACACACAGCCAGCAGGTACAGTAACTGACTGAGTGCCAGCAGCAGAGTATCTGCAAAAAGGAGGTTAAAGAGAAGAATGTAACGGGAGGTCTCACGAAACACAGATTTACTCCTCAAGGTGAATAACATGGTGACATTAATAAAGAGGAACACAAAGCATGGTAGTGTATTTGGAGCAGAAAACAACACAACTTCCAGAATCCCCCAGTACTACAGTCCAACAGTAGTGTTGGTCTGAGACTGATTTGCAAACAACATATTAGAGAAGAATTTAAGACCACAGATAAACAATAACCTGTTGATGTAATTGAAACATAAAAGCACAATTTTTTTTGTCCGGTTTGCACACAGACAACAGTGAGGACATGTCATCTTTAGATTCCTATTGAGTTTATGCAAAATCAAAAATCATCCACATACATTTTCTCTGTGCAGACAGTTAGCAGGGTAGAGACCTGGTTTGTTTCCATGCAGGCAGAGCTGGTCTGCAGGGTTTGTCTGCTCTCACAGGTCATTTAATAGCTGTCCTCACACTGACTTATGTGTCATGTTCATGTGATCAAAAAATGATTCATGGGTGATGTAATCTCTGAACCACCACCACCTTGTCAATAATCTGATTCATGATGAAGCAGCACATACCCATTTGAAGAATGAGGAATGCACTTAGGAACAGGGATGGAAATATTTAGGACATTTTACTCAAGTACTGTCATTGTAATTAAATTTAATTCACGAACTGGTTTCAAGCAGATTCTTGCCACTTTAAAGAGAACCTGTTGTACACATTTCCAGGTTTATATTTTCATTCTGGGACTCCTCTAGTGTAGTTTTGCATGATTTATAGTTCAAAAACATCCTCATTTATCTTATACAGGCCCGTTATGCAGCCCCTGAGTTCATCCTCTGTTTGAAGCCACAAGAGGGCCAGCTAAAGTGTCACACATGTCAAGTGGGGTAACCAGAGAAATATCTCAATGGACCCCAAATGGTCGTAGAGTAGTAGATGCAGTTCAAAGATTTAATGAAAACAATGTCAAGATACAAAAGCTCTATGGAGGGTCAGGTAGACACAAGTCACAATCAGATGGGAAACAAATCCAGTGCAAGAAAGAAATCCAAAGTCCAAAAAATTCCAAATGAAAGACAGTAATGTATGAAGGAAAACACAGTGACTGAATGCAGGGAAAGAATCAGGAAAGAGTAAAACAAACCAATAATGTAACAGGGCAGGAAAAAGACAAAAACAAGAGGTAAAGTCAACACAGACATGAGGGAGGATTCTTAGTCCCTGACCCCAATGCCCCACTCCCACCCCTTCAAAAAATGGCTCCCAAAGCCTGAGCAGACAAGTGAGGTGGGGACAGCCCAGAGTCTGAGCAGGAAACCTCAGGTGCAGGACCTGGACTCAAGACAGAATAGCAGAGCAGGTCTGGAAGGTGACCAGGAGTTTGGGCCGAAGGACGATGGCCTGGATGCTGGAAACAACTCTGGATGATGGGCATGTGGAAGGTCAAACAAGCAGAACAAATGGAGGCTGTTCTGGAGACCTGTGAAGTAGACGGAACCACTCTTGAGGCCAGCTGCAAAGGATGAAGCTCTTGGGAGGCCAGCAACGAGGACCAGAGACTGGTGTTAGGAGATCCCAATGAGAGTAGTGCGGATGCACTGACCGTGCGTGCAGCCTGTTGCAGTCGCTCCCGCTTGTTTTCTAGTTTTCCAAATTTTTTGCTTTATTACTGTTGGTGAGAACCAGGTAAACTGTAGTGCTGGGTCTGGATAGTGAGTGTTGTTCAGGTGGCATCAGTAAGAACACCCAGGAAGCAGTTCTTCTTTCTTTATGCCTTCTTTATTTCCAGTGTGCCTGTGGTACAGCTGTGCGTATTCATGTATGTGTGTGTGTGTGGTCTGCAACAAACAATAAAGACAGAAATCAATAACATTGCCTCTGTATTAATATAGCCATTGTTATTCTATTGCTTCAGCAGAGAACATATTAGCTGTGAAACAGTACAGTACCACACTTATGGCATAAATCAGAATGTCACATCAAGCATATAACTCAAATCACACTCATAGTAAGCTTAATAAGGCACACAGACAGTGAAAACAACGAAGATAAATAAGGGTGCATTCATTTCCATTATTAACCAGAACATTTAAACAGTACAGATACATATAATGTTCATTTAGCTAGCTAGTGCGCTAACAGCTAGCATGCTAATCGCCAATGCTAGGGTGCGGGCGCTAGCCGCTAGCATGCTAATCGCTAATGTTAGCATGTCAGGTACCCACTGTGCAACTTCCAACACTTATCCACTAAATCAACCATATTTATGTACTTCCTTATTCTCAGGAATGTACACAGGTACACAGTTCAGGCAGGGAACTTAAACAACAACTCTGAACACAACTTATCACTACTGAAGGCTGAACTGAGTGGGGTGAGTAGGCCTGCACTCAGATGAGGAGGAGGAGCCGTGATGTCATTGGACAGGGAGCCTTTCATACAGCCGCCCCCAAATTGCTATGGCAATTTGCTCAAGAGAAAGGCTCATTAGCAGGAACCTTTGGTAAATGGTGGTCAATCTGTGTCCTCATCTGAATCAGGGATGGCAGGAAGGCGGATGAGTCTGGCCACCGGTCTGGCATAGGTCCGATCCTTCACCCGCACATCTGCTGGTCTGACATGATCATCTGCACTGTGATGGACTTTGATGATCCTTCCAATGGGGCAGCTTGCTCTGGGGAGCTGTGGATCCACTAGCATTACCACTGAGTCTACAGTGAGGTCATCCTGGGTAGCATGACATTTCTGGCAAGGTTGTAATGTGGGCAGGTACTTCCAGATGAAACTGGCCCAGAACTGGTCTGCCAGGATCTGACAATGCCTCCATCTCTTTCTGGTCAGTCCCTTGTCCATAGGATACACCACCTCTGGTAGTGCACCATCCGGCCGCCCATCAAGAGGATATTTGGTGTCACTGGGTCTTTGTCCGCTATGCTGGATGAGACATAGCCTCAAGGCTTGGAGTTTTGAATAGTCTCGACCTCCAGCAGGACCATTTGGAGTACCTCTTCAGACACTGACTGAACTCCAATTATGGTGTACAAAGCAGCCTTTGCAGATTGCATTTCACGTTCCCAAGCTCCACCGAAATGTGGAGCTGCAGGAGGGTTGAAGTGAAAGGCGATCTTCTGCTTTGCCAGGTGCTGCTGAAGTTCCAGATTCATGTTGGGAAATGCTTCACATAGCTCCTTCTCACCAGCCTTGAAATTGGTCCCTTGGTCTGAGTAGACCTCTGCTGGGGTTCCCCTGCAAGCTATAAACCTCCTGAGGGCCATCAGATAGGAGTCAACATCTAGGCTGTGCAAGAGGTCGAAGTGCACCACCCGGGTGGTGAGACATTTAAAGATAATGCCCCGCCTCTTCTCTGTGCACTGGCCCAGCTTGATCTGGAATGGCCCAAAACAATCAACGCTAGTTGAATGGAAGAGTGGCTTACAGAGGCGTAGGTGCACTGGTGGGAGGTCTGCCATTTTTGGCACTGAAGGACAGGCCTTCCATCTATGACACTATGACTAGGTGCTGTATGCGTCAGATTGCCTCTTTCCCTCGCAGGAGCCAAAAGGTACGCTGCATGTCAGCATACACACGCTCAGGCCCCGGATGACAGAGGAGAGCATCGTAATCCTGTATCAGGAGCTTCGTGGCTGAATGGGCAGGATCCAAGACGAATGGATGTATGGCGCTGGTCTATAGCACCTCCGTTTGGTGTAGCCTTCCTCCAACCCGCATGACCCCTCTATCGGGATCCAGCTCTGGGGACAGGGTGAGCAACCGGCTATTGTTCTGGACGGGTTGGCCTGCTCCCAGGAGGCTCAGCTCCTCTGGGAAGCTGTCTTGTTGAACCCGCTTGAAGATCAGCATCTCTGTCTGTTGATAGTCAGACGCTGTGAGGACACCATTCTGAGTGGCCGCCCCATGAAGCTCCTGCACAGTGGCCTCAACCAGATCCTTCAAGGAGGCATACTGTTCAGCAGTAGGCAGTTTTGGTTGCTCATCCATTGATGCCACTCCGGAGAAAGTAGTCTTGTGATACTCTACTGAATCAGGCTCCAACACCGTGGATGGCTTCACTGGCCACTCTTCAGGCCCCCTGAGGAGGAGAAGCTCTGCTTTCCAAGCCTTCCAGGCCTGCAGCAGCTCTTGGGGGGGAGAAGAGGATCATCCCAGTTACGCTGTCTATCCCAGAGGCACTAGACGAGTATCTTCGCCCTGGTAAATGGCAGAATGTACCCCAGCCGGTACCCCATACTGCCGGGCTAAGACTTTGTAGACGTTCTGCATTGTTAGTGTTCCATACTCTAAGGGCCGGTGTTTGTATCTCAGCCTGTCCGACTCCCAGTGCCAGCTTAGCCTGAATGCAGATTTGGTGTCGTTGGGGTCACCCTGCGAAAGCCAGTGCTCGATGCTGTCTGACCGGGCGTCTTTGGGCAGGTGACTGATAATGCTGGGAGTGTTGCTAGCCCACTGCCGGAAACCACCGGCGGCTAAAAGATTGCAGAGTTTGTCTACAAGCTCCCTGGCTTCCTCAGGGGTTGGCACACTCTGCAGGCAGTTATCGACATAGAAACACTGCTGTACAGAGTCTTCATCAGCTGAGCTGTGCTCCTTGACATGCAGCTGAAGTGCACATGTGGCACAACACGGGGAGCAGGTTGTACCGAATGGTAGGACCTGCCACTCATACACATCTGGAGGATCCTCTCGCCTCATGTCTCTCCACACAAATCTCAGAAGCGGCCTGTCTTCAGGTAGGAGCCTAACCTGATGGAACATACTGGCAGAAGGGCATGATTCAGGTTGAGACCACGAAACTGGTAAGAACAGTTAAACACAATGTGGTTCTTTCTGTTGTGGGTAATTAAATGATGGGGGATGAACCATGATTCGCCTTGGAGAAGAGGAGATATAAGCCGTGTCTCCCCTCTCTCATCATGGGCAACGTGAGGTTGCTGGCAAATAAGGCGGATGAACTAACAGCACTTGCCAGGGGTCAGAGGGAGTACTGGAAGTGTAGTCTGATGTGCTTTACGGAGACATGGCTGCACCAGGACATACCCGACGACAATGTCTCCATATGAGGCTTTCAGACAGTTCGGGCCGACCGGGATTGCATCGAGAGCGGTAAGCGCAAAGGAGGGGGGCTTGCCGTTCTAGTCAACAACCAATGGTGTAATCCTGGTCACACTACCATCAAGGAGCGTATCTGTTGCCCGGGGGTTGAGCTATTGGCTGTTGGACTCAGGCCATATTATTTGCCAAGGGAGTTTTCACATGCCATTATTGTAACTGTTTATATACCTCCCTCTGCCAACACGACATTGGCATGTGACGTCATTCACTCCGCCAGAGCCCGTCTGCAGACTCAACACCCCAGTGCATTTATCGCTGTCTTGGGTGACTTCAACCACATCACCATGGCAACAACTCTGTCCAACTTTACCCAGTATGTGAGCTGTCCTACCAGAGAAGGGAGAACCCTGGACTTGCTGTATGCAAACTGAAAGGATGCGATCGACTACCTGACTGGTCGACCACAGTACGTGCGGCTACAGCACTGTGTGTCAGGCAGAGTGGTCAGCAATACCGGACCCCGCAGCGGACTGTCCTCTCTCCCTTCCTCTTCACCCTCTACACCACGGACTTCAGCTATTGCACAGAGACTTGCCACCTTCAGAAGTTTTCTGATGACTCTGCGATAGTTGGATGTATCAGTGGAGGTGATGAGAGTGAGTACAGGGTTGCTGTGGACAATTGCGAGCAGAACCATCTGCAGCTCAAGGCGGCAAAGGCAAAGGAACTGGTTGTGGATCTGAGGAGGACGAAGGCTCCGGTGACCCCTGTTTCCATCCAGGGGGTCAGTGTGGACATAGTGGAGGATTACAAGTATCTGGGAGTACACACTGACAATAAACTGGACTGGGCTAAGAATACTGACGCTCTCTATAGGAAGGGACCAGAGCTGTCTATATTTTCTGAGGCGACTGAGGTCCTCCAACATCTGCTGAACTATGCTCAGGATATTCTATGAGTCTGTGGTGGCCAGTGCTATCCTCTATGCTGTTGCATGCTGGGGTAGCAGGCTCAGGGTGGCGGATGCCAACAGACTCAACAAACTGATCCGCAAGGCCAGTGACGTTGTGGGAATGGAGTGTGACTCTCTGATAGTGGTGTCAGAGAGGAGGATGCTGTCCAAGCTACAGACTATCTTGGACAATGTCTCACACCCACTCCACAAGGTGGAACCCCTGGAGCTGGTAGCAAAGGCAAAACCACTCTGGAGACCAGCAGCAAAGTCAGGACTGTACTGACAGCTGGTGGCGAAGCTGCAACCACAGCGGAGGCCAGAAAAGAGGCTGGGGCACGGGAAAGGCAGCTGACACCAGAAGATTCGGCTGCAGGTTGGGATTGGCTGCTAGACAATCTTCTGGCATCTGGAGACAGGTGCCTGGAGGACACAACAAGAGTCAGGGTTAGTCCAACAATGATCAATCCAAACTAAAGCATAAAAAATAAAACAAACAAAACAAACAAACAAAAACACACACACACACACACACACACACAAAAAACAAGAAATAATGATCCCGAATGTAATCAGGAGCAAAGCAGGATGGGGAAAATGCAAAAAAGGGGAACAGGCAACCTGACAACTTAAAGAGTTAAAAAATGCAGACTAAATACACAAAGACTAATTAACTAATCAAACACAGGTGACAGAGAAAAGGTGGAAAATCAACAAAGACAGGAAGTAAAGTCAACATAGACACAAAACAGAAGACTTTTTCAAAATAGAACAGGAAATTGCTAAATGGAAATACAAGGGCAGTACAAAATTACAAAATTGGGTGATAATTCATAGCTGCTTCATAAACAGTCAAAATAGACTGGGTCAATTCTGAGGCCAGAAAAAAAAAAAAAAAAAAAAAAAAGGCCTGGTGTGGAGTACAACCAGGAGGTTTATAGGGTGGAGCAGATCTGTAAGGTGAAAAGGAGGCTGGACTGTTTGGACTGTGAACATAAACAACAATGATGGACACCATTGGTCTTCTAATGGCAATAATGATGGTGTTGTGCATCATTGAGGAGACCAAAGAAACTGCCACACTGCCCAGAAATGTCCCAATAAGCCAAAAGCAGCAGATTTTACTTTCTCAAGACATTAGACATCTCATTCAGTTAAGTCTGAAAAATGGTCCTGTCAGAGCTGGAAGTGTCTAACTATTAGATATTAATTTCATTTAATGTCAGTAAGATTTGGAGTTCGCTTCACTCTGATCACATTAAGTCACACTCGGAACCCCATCTTATGGTGATCTAAAGTACATGGTTCAAAGTGGCACACAGGTTTTAATTTATAAGGCATGTCCAAATCCACCTTTGTGGTCTTGTGGTACGGGTGTACAGGGGTATCCTTCCCTGGGAGGGACAGCAATCTGCGATATCAGTTTGAAACACTGCACAGTTCCAGAACTATGGTTTTTCAAAGTTTGTGGAGGGGTTTCTTGTTCGTCAAAGGCCAGCAGGGGGCACTGCCATAAATTTGGATTGGGAGCATTTTGTTTTGACAAATGGGTCATGACAAAACGGGAACATTTTAGACACTCAAGAACACTGGAAAGAGTTTATCTGAATTGTCAGATATGTACTCATCTGTCAGAACTGTTGTCATTTGTCAACCGTGCGTTTCTGTTTGTCAGTCGGACAAATTTGAAGTCCAAGACCTGCCTCCAGCTTGCACTAGTGGGCCTACATAGGGTTCTGAGCCCACTGGACCCAAGGCACTGGTTCTCCAGGCCTGAGGGAGGCAGCAAGGGAGCAGGCTTAGAAGCTGACATTTGGGCTCAAAACGGGGCTGACATGGGATATACTAATATTTTGACATTTGGTACACTTTTGAATGGGATGCCCAGAGCTTCCATTTGTCAGGGTGGGATTCAAACCCAATGTGATCCTCCTGGGGGCCCACACTTGGCTCTGAGTCCCTTAAACCTGACACAACACCTCTGTTACTGGCTCCATGGGCCTGGAGAGACTCTAGCAGGCTCAGAGGCTGAGACATGGGCTCAAAACTAGGATGACATTTGGGGCACAATCAGTCGTATGCCGAATATCACAATCAGTTGTATGCCGAATGTCAAAAAATAAGGGTCAATTCCTCAAATTTTGAGATTTGGCATACTTTTGAATTATGTATCAGGGTTTCCAATTGTCAACCTATGTGCCAAAAGTGTTCCCAAATGGACGAGGACATGAGGTGACTGAAAGATCAAACGGGCCTCATTAAGAACTTGTTTCTCAAAACTGTGCAACTGAGCTCTCAAAAAGGTCCAGAGATCCCAGATTTGGCACAGGTATTGTGGAAGGGGCCTAGAACAAGCCCACATGGAAAAATGGCCTCCACAGAATGTAGGGGGGAAAATTCCCTGCAGAGAACAATAAAGTGAAGATGGTGTGGAGATTGCTGGGTCATACATTCAATGTCAAAGTCAGGCAGATTTGTGATGGTGTTGTTTTAGAATCTTGGCACACTTCTGAATAGGTTGCTCAGGGGTCCCAAATAGCAAAAGCAATCCAAATGGTAAAAAAAAAAAAAATCCACCCATTCAGCAAACAATATTTCATATAGATGATGGTAGCTCCCGATTCAATAATTTTCCCTGTCTGATTTGTGTCTCATGTAGACATGCCCCCAAAGTCAAATATGCCAGTTGCCATTAAAACAGTGCAAATGACCCATTTGTCAGTTTGTCAGTATCCACAATGTGACCTTTACCTGTCGATAATATTACCAGGTGTCAAATGATAACACACAACCCCCCATTGGACCTGTGGTGTTGGCAATCAAGATTCTGAAATATTAAATTTCTTCCACATCATCCCCATTCTAAGTGTGTAAAGTAAATGTCAGCTACATTGACAGTGTGGTACACTTTTGACAATGGAAATAGATTTCAATTCATTTTTTCTGACATTTGGGAACAGTTCCGTTATGTTTTCTCTTTTCCTTCCTTGTGTCTCTTGTCCTTCCCCTGTCTGTCTCTGTATTGTGGGCATGGCACCTCCCTCTCTGTCTTTGTTCCCTGATTGCTCTTGATACTACTGACCTTTTCAAGGGTGATGAGGACGAGTACAGGGCTACTGTGGACAACTTTGTCACATGGTGTGAGTGGAACCATCTGCAGCTCAACGTGGCAAAGACAAAGGAACTGGTTGTGGATCTGAGGAGGACGAAGGCACCGGTGACCCCTGTTTCCATCCAGGGGGTCAGTGTGGACATTGTGGAGGATTACAAGTATCTGGGAGTACACATTGACAATAAACTGGACTGGGCAAAGAACACTGACGCTCTCTACAGGAAGGGCCAGAGCCGTCTCTATTTTCTGAGGCGACTGAGGTCCTTCAACATCTGCTGAACTATGCTCAGGATCTTCTATGAGTCTGTGGTGGCCAGTGCTATTGTCTATGCTGTTGCATGCTGGGGCAGCAGGCTGAGGGTGGCGGACGCTAACAGACTCAACAAACTGATCCGCAAGGCCAGCGACGTTGTTGGAACTGAGTGTGACTCCCTGATGGTGGTGTCAGAGAGGAGGATGCTGTCCAAGCTACAGACTATCCTGGATAACGACTCACACCCACTCCACCCTCTGCTCTCTGCTGACCAGACACAGGAGTACCTTCAGTGGGAGACTCATACCACCAAAATGCACCACTGAGCGCCACAGGAAATCATTCCTGCCTGTGGCCATCAAACTGTACAATTCCTCCCTCTGAGTGGCCCTTGGACTATTCACCCAGTAATTTGTTAAATATTCATACAGTTCTCCAGTTCACACAACTTAAATAATTACTCTGTGCAATAATTTAGCTAGTGCAATAACTGTAAACTGTTAAATATGCAATTTTTGTCAATTTCATACCACAGTGCACATGTACATAATCCTTAATTTTGCACTACTTTTTCCAAATTTGTTCTATTTTTCTTTTCAGAAAGCAATGCACATACCTTACCATCACTGTATATAGTCTGTTTATTATCTATTTTTACCATCTGTGTATATTTGATAGGTTAGATATATATTTTTAAACTTCTCACTATATTTTTATTCTTATTTTATATTTTTATATTTTTTATATTTCACTTCTATTTGCACTATATCTTTCTTGATCTTGTAAGGAGCACCTGTAACATCAACAATTTCCCCTCGGGGATAAATAAAGTATTCTGATTCTGATTCTGATTCCCTACCGCATGCCTGTGACACATCCACTAATCAATCTTGCAGTACAAGACACCAAGGGTGCTTTTCATTCAGTAAATTCGACTCCTCATCTCCTCTACTTGCTTTCTCTCCTTGCGTCTTAACTCCAGCGGGGACATGAGAGAGAAAGATGCAAGGACCGAGGAGAAGAACTTGTGAAATGAAAAATCCTTGGTTTCTTATAGCATTGGTCTGAAGCGATGAAAGTTACAGATGACGAGCTGATAAGAGCTGTATCAGCTGTCAGACTGACTGGTACGAATGTCCACACAAACATATTTAAGAACAATTTCAACACCTGTCAGCATTTATTTAGGTCTGTAAACTGTTAAATTGGCTGATTAGTAGCAGTATTCTTTCTGATGTTGATTTTAAGTATTTAATATTCATTTTAAATCTTCTAATTTATATCAGCTATGGATTAGTGCTGTTTGTTTACTTAGAGTATTTATTTGCATTATGGTTATTTGCACAATAATACACACACAGCTGAGTAAGAATGTGTGTTGATTGTATTGTGAAATAAAAAAGAAACTGTGTGATGCCACAACTCTGTGCAATTAAATTAACTTATTATAAAATGTAACTATGTTTTATTATCTGTCCATCCCTATACACCCACCGTAGGAATTTCCCTGATTAGTCCATTAAAAAGTGTGTGATATAAATATTCACTCAGAATCATTAAAGTGCTGCAGAAACTACTGTCATTCATCCATCCATCCATCTTCTTCCGCTTATCCAGGGCCGGGTCGCGGGGGCAGCAGTCTAAGCAGGGATGCCCAGACTTCCCTCTCCCCAGACACTTCCTCCAGCTCTTCCGGGGGAATCCTGAGCCGTTCCCAGGCCAGCCGAGAGACATAATCCCTCCAGCGTGTCCTGGGTCTTCCCCGGGGCCTTCTCCCGGTGGGACATGCCCAGAACACCCTCCCAGGAAGGCGTCCAGGAGGCATCCGATATAGATGCCTGAGCCACCTCAGCTGGCTCGTCTCAATGTAGAGGAGCAGCGGCTCTACTCTGAGCTCCTCCCGGGTGACAGAGCTTCTCACCCTATCTCTAAGGGAGCACCCCCACCCTGCGGAGGAAACTCATTTCGGCCACTTGTATCCGAGATCTCGTTCTTTCGGTCATGACCCAGAGTTCATAACCATAGGTGAGGGTAGGAACGTAGATTGACCAGTAAATCGAGAGCTTCGCCTTTTGGCTCAGCTCCTTCTTCACCACGACAGACCGGTACAACGACCGCATTACTGCTGCCGCTACGCCGATCCGCCTGTCAATCTCTCGCTCCATCCTTCCCTCACTCGTGAACAAGACCCCAAGATATTTGAACTCCTCCACTTGAGGCAGGAGCTCTCCTCCAACCTGGAGGGAGCAAGCCACCTTTTTCCTGGTCGAGAACCATGGCCTCGGACTTGGAGGTGCTAATTCTCATCCCAGCCGCTTTGCACTCGGCTGCAAACCGCCCCAGCACATGCTGAAGGTCCTGGCTTGAAGGAGCCAACAGGACAACATCATCCGCAAAAAGCAGAGATGAGATCCCTTGGTCCCCAAACCGGACTCCCTCCGGCCCCTGGCTGCGCCTAGAAACTCTGTCCATAAAAATAATGAACAGAACCGGTGACAAAGGGCAGCCCTGCTGGAGTCCAACATGCACTGGGAACAGGTCTGACATACTGCCGGCAATGCGAACCAAGCTCCTGCTCTGGTCATACAGAGACCGTACAGCACTTAGTAGAGGGCCCCGGACTCCATACTCCCGAAGCACCTCCCACAGAATGCCACGAGGGACATGGTCGAATGCCTTCTCCAAGTCCACAAAACACATGTGAACTGGTTGGGCAAACTCCCATGAACCCTCAAGCACTGCGGAGGGTATACAGCTGGTCCAGTGTTCCACGACCAGGACGAAAACTGCATTGTTCCCCTTGAATCCGAGGTTCGACTATCGGCCGAATTCTCCTCTCCAGTACCCTGGAATAGACTTTACCAGGGAGGCTGAGGAGTGTGATCCCCCTATAGTTGGAGCACACCCTCCGGTCCCCCTTCTTAAATAGAGGGACCACCACTCCGGTCTGCCAGTCCAGAGGCACTATCCCCAACTGCCATGCGATGTTGCAGAGGCGTGTCAACCAAGACAGCCCTACAACATCCAGAGACTTGAGGTACTCAGGGCGGATCTCATCCACCCCCGGTACCTTGCCACCGAGGAGCTGCTGAACTACCTCGGTGACTTCAGCCTGAGTGATGGATGAATCAACCTCTGGGTCCCCAGCCCCTGCTTCCTCTACGGAAGGCGTGTCAGTGGGATTGAGGAGATCCTTGAAGTATTCCTTCCACCGCCCGACAATATCCCCGGTTGAAGTCAACAGCTCCCCACCTTCACTGTAAACAGTGTTGGCAGGGTACTGTTTCCCCCTCCTGAGGTACCGGACGGTTTGCCAGAATCTCTTCGAGGCCGACCGGTAATCCTCCTCCATGGCCTCCCCGAACTTCTCCCATACCCGAGTTTTTGCTTCCGCAACCACCCGGACCGCAGCATGCTTGGCCTGCCGGTACCCGTCAGCTGCCTCAGGAGTCCCACGAGCCAACCAAGCTCGATAGGACTCCTCCTTCAGTTTGACGGCATCCCTTACTTCCGGTGTCCACCACCGGGTTTGGGGATTGCCGCCGCGGCAGGCACTGGAGACCTTACGGCCACAGCTCCGAATGGCTACGTCAACAATGGAGGCGGAGAACATGGTCCATTCGGAATCAATGTCTCCAGCCTCCCTCGGGATCTGGTCAAAGCTCTCCCGGAGGTGAGAATTGAAAACTCCTCTGACAGAGGGTTCCGCCAGACGTTCCCAGCAGACCCTCACAACACGTTTGGGCCTGCCAAGTCTGTCCAGCTTCCTTCCTCCGCCAGTGGATCCGACTCACCACCAGGTGGTGATCAGTTGACAGCTCAGCCCCTCTTTTCACCTGAGTGTCCAAGACATACGGCCGAAGATCAGATGACACGACCACGAAGTCGATCATTGACCTCCGGCCTCGGGTGTCCTCGTGCCACGTGCACTGATGGACACTCTTATACTTGAACATGGTGTTCGTTATGGACAAACTGTGACTAGCACAGAAGTCCAATAACAGAACACCACTCGGGTTCAGATCGGGGAGGCCGTTCCTCCCAATCACGCCCCTCCAGGTAACACTGTCATTGCCCACGTGAGCATTGAAGTCCCCCAGTAGAACAATGGAGTCCCCTCCAAGAAGGCCGGGTACTCTGCACTGCTGTTCGGCCCATAAGCCGAAACAACAGTGAGGCACCTGCCCCCAACCCGAAGGCGCAGGGCAGCGACCCCCTCGTTCACCAGGGAAAACTCCAACACATGGCGGCTAAGGTGGGGAGCTATAAGCAAGCCCACACCAGCCTGCCGCCTCTCACCGCGGGCAACTCCAGAGTAGAAGAGAGTCCAACCTCTCTCAAGGAGTTGGGTTCCAGAGCTCAGACTGTGCGTGGAGGTGAGCCCGACTATCTCTAGCTGGTACCGCTCAACCTCCCGCACTAGCTCAGGCTCCTTCCCCCCCAGTGAGGTGACATTCCATGTCCCCATAGCCAGATTCTGTGTCCAGGGATTGGGCCGTCGGGGCCCCCGCCCACGACCGCCACCCAAACCACAACGCATCGCCTCTTCTGAACCCTCCCGCGGGTGGTGGGCCTACTGGAAGGCGGGCCCACGTCATTCCTTCGGGCTGTGCCCGGCCGGGTCCTGTGGGCACAGACCCGGCCACCAGGCGCTTGCCTGCGAGCCCCAACCCCAAGCCTGGCTCCAGGGTGGGGCCCCGGTGACGCCAATCCGGGCGACGTCCAAAGCCCCTGATGACTGACAAACAAACGAGGAAGGTCACTACTGTCATTTGGAATTTTATTTCCCTGCGCTGGTCCTGATGATATGGATTAATTCTGGATTCTGGGCTGCAGCTAGCAGGCTTCCAACTCTTCAGAGTGGATCGTGACACAGAACTTTCAGGCAAAGCGAAAGGTGGGGAAATCTGTTTTTATATCAGTAGTGGTTGGTGTACTGATGTGACCGTGATCCTACAGCACTGTTCTCCTCTTCTGAAATTATTTTTCAGAAATTTCAAACCCTTCTACTCCCCCCATGAGTTTGCTTCATTCATTCTGATCGGTGTTTACATTCCATGGCACCAGATACTGTGCCTGGAGTGGACAAACCCGGACTCCTTAGTTATTGTCCTCAGTGACTTTAACAAAGGCAACCTCAACCACAAACTCCCCAAATACAAACAGTTCATTAATGTCTGACCAGACAGGGGAATATTTTGGATCACTGTTACACAACAGTCAGTGGTGCTTATCATGCCATCCCCCACGCTGCACTGGAACACTCTGACCACATCATGGTCCACCTGATTCCTGCATACAAACAGAAACTAAAGCTCTGTAAACCTGTTGTGAGGACATCAAAGAAATGGACAAGCGAGGCTGTGGAGGATCTTCAGGCATTTTTGGACTTTACTGACTGGGATGTTTTCTGGTCTGCCACCAACAGATGGTACACAGGACTTCTGTGTACCATCACACACCAGGGTGAGTTATAACAATGACAAGCCCTGGTTCATGACCAAGCTCAGACAGTTACAGTTGGAGAAGGAGGAAGCATTCAGGAGTGGGGACAAGAACAGGTTTAGAGAGTCAAAGTACAAGTTTAGCAAAGCGGTGAGAGATGCTAAGCGTAAGTACTCAGAGAAACTCCAAGAACAGTTCTCAGCCAATGACTCTGTCACTGTCTGGAGAGGGCTCAAACAGATCACAAACTATAAACCTACAACCCCCCACTCCATAAATGACTTGTGTTTTGCCAATGAAGAGAATGAGTTTTACTGTCGTTTTGAATGACTATGGGACAGACCTGACACCATCCCTTCACCAACTCCAGACCAGGAGCCCCACCTCTCCCACCCCAGCTTCTCCACTCCTGCCCACCTCAGCACCCCTCTCCCCCTGCTCCTCTATCACAGCAACACCTCTCTCCCCTTCTGCCACACTGTCACCCCCCCTCCCCCTCCCCCACAGTGACACCTCTCTCCATCCTACAGAAGGACATCAACAGACTCTTCAAGAGGCAGAACCCCTGCAAAGCAGCTGGACCTGACTCCGTCTCTCCCTCCGCCTTGAAGCACTGTGCCGATCAGCTGTCTCCAGTGTTCACAGACATTTTTAACACCTCACTGGGACATGCCATGTGCCAGCCTGCTTCAAGACCTCCACTATCATCCCCATCCCCAAGAAACCAAGGACCACAGGACGCAATGACTACAGACCCGTCACCCTGACCTCTTGGTAATGAAGTCCTTTGAGCACCTCGTTCTGTCCTACCTCAAAACCCTCACTGACCCTCACTGACTGGACCCCCTGCAGTTTGCCTACAGAGCCAACAGGTCTGTAGACGACGGTGTCAACATGGCCCTCCACTACATCCTTCAGCACCTGGACTCTGTGGGAACCTACGTCAGGATCCTGTTTGTGGATTTCAGCTCTGCTTTCAATACCATCATTCAAGTACTGCTCTAGGACAGGCTCTCCCAGCTGAACGTACCCGACTCCACCTGCAGGTGGATCACAGACTTCCTGTCTGACAGGAGGCAGCATGTGAAGCTGGGGAAGCATGTCTCTGACTCCCTGACCATCAGCACCAGATCCCCCCAAGGCTGCATTCTTTCTCCTCTGCTCTTCTCCCTGTACATGTATCTGAGCATATGTGCCGACTGTGCGTGCAGCCTGTTACAGTTGCTGCTGCTCGTTATTCTCCATTTTCCTAACTTTTAGCTGTCCTCTTTTTTCATAATTGTCTGAGTTTTTGTAAGCAACTTAGTTAAGCTGTGCCCTCTCTAAACATGCTGGTAGAGAGAGTTCTGGTCTGTTTTTTCACCGTGGAAGTACTTCTTTCACTCAGCCAGGCCACTGTTGCGCAGCAACTCCATGGCTGCATTGTTTACATGAGGGATCAGCTGATTGCCCTGAAACCAGCTGGCATGGCAACCAGATTAACAGAAGTCCCCAAGAGCTCTGGATACGGACACACAGAGGATGCAGGGGAGGAATGATGCAGCGGAGGAAGAGAACAGGTTTGAGGCTACGGAGGCTTATGAAGAAGAAGAAGAAAAAGAAGAAGAAGAAGAAGGCATACTTTATTAATCCCCAAGGGGAAATTACATTTGAGGAAGAGGAGAAGAGGAGGTATAAGCTGTGTCTCCCCTCTCTCATCATGGGCAACGTGAGGTTGCTGGCTAATAAGATGGATGAGCTAACAGCACTCGCCAGGAGTCAGAGGGAGTTCCCTGGGAGTGTAGCCTGATGTGCTTTACGGAGACATGGCTGCACCAGGACATACCCGATGACAATGTTTCCATCAGTGGGTTTCAGACTGTTCAGGCTGACTGGGATTGCACCGAGAGTGGTAGGTGCAAAGGAGGGGGGCTTGCCATTCTAGTCAACAACTGCTGGTGTAATCCTGGTCACATTACCATCAAGGAACGTATCTGTTGCCCGGACATTGAACTGTTGGACTCAGGCCATATTATTTGCCAAGGGAGTTTTCACATGCCATTATTGTGACAACAACCACCACCCACTGTCCTGTCCTGTCTCCCTTCCTCTTCACCATTTACACCATGGACTTCAGCTATTGCACAGAGACCTGCCTTCTTCAGAAGTTTTCTGATGACTCTGCCATAGTTGGATGTATCAACAAGGGTGATGAGGATGAGTACAGGGCTGCTGTGGACAACTTTGTCACATGGTGTGAGCAGAACCATCTGCAGCTCAACGTGGTAAAGACAAAGGAAGTGGTTCTGGATCTGAAGAGGACCAAGGCACCGGTGACCCCTGTTTCCATCCAGGGGGTCAGTGTGGATATTGTAGAGGACTATGCGTACCTGGGGGTACACACTGACAATAAACTGGGCTGGGCAAAGAACACTGATGCTCTCTACAGGGTCCAGTGTCGTCTATATTTTCTGAGGCAACTGAGGTCCTTCAACATCTGCTGGACTATGCTCAGGATATTCTGAGTCTGTGGTGGCCAGTGCTATCCTCTATGCTGTTGCATGCTGGGGCAGCAGATTGAGGGTGGCGGACGCCAACAGACTCAACAAACTGATTCGCAAGGCCAGTGACATTGTGGGAGTGGAGTTTGGACTCTCTGGTGGCAGTGTCAGAGAGGAGGATGCTGTCTACACTGCATGTCATCTTGGATAATGTCTCCCACCCACTCCATGACATGCTAGTAAAACACAGGAGCACATTCAGTGGGAGACAGTTCCCCCGAAATGCACCACAGAGTGCCACAGGAAGTCATTCCTACCTGTGGCCGTCAAACTGTACAACTCTTCCTTCAGTGTCTGTCACTCAGAGTAAATATATTCACCTGGACTTACATCAGCACTGTCAGAAGCTACTCTTTAGTTAGTTATATCATGCCATCATCAGAACTCATCATAAGAATCTTCATCAGAAGAATGTTATTTATATTTCATCTATCATATGTGCAATACTGTCCTACAATATGGTTATATTATAATATCTTTTTCTTCTTCTTAATTCCTATATTTTATATTTCTATATGATGTATATATACACATATATATACACACACATATAATTAATCTATCTATCTATATATATATATATATTATATTATGTATTATTATATATATATATATATATATAATATATATATATATATACATTATATATATATATATATATATTATATATATATATATATATATATGTATATAGTTAGTATGGCGCCGCACTAGTGGCAACTTGTTACAGCAGCTCCCGCTCATTGTGAGCTTTTTTCTGTTTTAATTTAGTCTTTCTTATTATTTTGTAATATATTCTTAAGTATTTGTGCTCTTAAACTGATCAGTGCACTATGGAGACCAAAGTCGCCGTGTTTGCACTGGTCTTTCTCTTGTTTTTTTCACTGTTTTCGTCCGTGTCTGGGGACCCCGTACGCAGCCATGGCCCTATTGTTTACAGTAGGGATCAGCTGTTGGCCCTCCGTAGCACCGCGGTGCTGCCCCACGAGAGACCCGACGTTCCCCGCGAGCTTAAGAGGAGAAGACGGGGGAGCCGTGCCGGAGCTGATCGCCGTGCCAGAAGGAGGAGATACAGACCTGTCCTCCCGTCCATCATCATGGGGAATGTGAGATCTCTTCCCAATAAGATGGACGAGTTAACGGCGCTGACCCGGCACCAGAGGGACTACCGAGCATGCAGCATTATGGTGTTTACGGAAACATGGCTGACTGCGCTAACTCCAGACACGGCCGTGGACCTGGACGGCTTTAAGCTGTTACGGGCGGACAGGACGAGGGAGAGCGGTTAGAGGAAAGGAGGAGGGCTGGCAGTGTTTGTGAACGATAGATGGTGTAACTCTGGGCACATCACTGTTAAAGAACAACTCTGCTGCAGGGACATTGAACTGTTAGCCGTTAGTATGAGGCCATATTACCTGCCGCGGGAATTCTCGCATGCTATCGCGATAGCTGCGTATATTTCCCCCCTCTGCTAACGCTGATGCAGCCTGTGATGTTCTCCACTCTGTCACAAGTAGGCTGCAGACAGAGCACCCACAGGCCCTCCTTCTTATCTCTGGGGACTTCAATCATGCCTCTCCATCCTTCACTCTGCCCACATTCACCCAGTATGTTACATGTTGCACTAGAGACAATAAAATACTGGATCTGTGTTATGCCAACACCAAGGAGGCATACACTTCATCACCCCTCCCCCCCCTGGGAAGATCTGACCACAACCTGGTTCATCTCCTGCCTGTGTACAGACCTCTGGTGCACAGGCAACCAGCTGTGTCCTGCACAGTGAAGAGATGGTCCGACGAGGCTGATGAGGCTCTGAAGGACTGTTTTGACACAACTGTGTGGGAGGTATTTAGTGATTCCCACGGAGAGGACATCGACAGTCTCACACACTGCATAACGGACTATATTAACTTCTGTGTGGAAAACACTGTACCCACCAGGACTGTACGGTGTTTTTCCAACAATAAACCATGGATTAACCCTGACATAAAGACTCTCCTTAAGGAGAAGAAGAGGGCCTTTAAGTCAGGAAATAAGGATGAGCTGAAGGTTGTGCAGAAGAAGCTGAGAGGGAAGATCAGAGAGGGGAAAAACATCTACAGGAGGAAGATGGAGGACCAGCTGCAACAGAAAAATGTCAGTGGAGTCTGGAGAGGCCTGAAAATCATCTCTGGCCACAAGAAACCTGACTCTCAAGCTGCGGGGGACCAAAAGTGGGCGAATGACCTGAACATATTCTTCAATAGATTTGATCAGCTATCTGCCCCTCCCCCGGCCCAGTCCTCCATGCTGCAGCCCCCCCCTCTGCATCCAGTGTTCACTGCCACAATTCCTCCCCCACCTCCCCCTCCCCCTCTACATCACTCAGCTCACAGTCACCCCCCACTGCTCATCTCATCAACCCAACCCCCCCACCCACACCCCTCCAGCACACAGCCCCCCGGCTCCAACCTGTCCCTCACAACAACCCAGGTGAGAAATCAGCTCCGGAGGATCAAGGCGAGGAAGGCTGCAGGTCCAGACGGCATCAGCTCCAGGCTCCTCAAGTTCTGCGCAGATCAGCTGTGTTGGATTGTTGAGCACATGTTCAACATGAGCCTGAAGCTGGCGAGAGTGCCACAACTGTGGAAAACATCCTGCGTTGTACCTGTGCCCAAGACTCCGCACCCCAAGGACCTCAGCAGCTACAGGCCGGTGGCACTAACATCCCACCTGATGAAGACCCTGGAGGGCTGGTCCTTGTTCATCTCCGCCCCCTGGTAGGACCATCGCTGGATCCACTTCAGTTTGCCTACCAGCCTAACATCGGGGTGGACGACGCTGTCATCTTCCTCCAACACCAAGCTCTCTCTCACCTGGAGAAACCTGGGAGTACTGTGAGGATCATGTTTTTTGATTTCTCCAGTGCTTTCAATACAATACAGCCTGCACTTCTGAGGGACAAGCTGGAGCACACCAAGGTGGACCATCACCTCACACACTGGATTTTGGACTATCTCACCAACCGTCCACAGTATGTGAGGACCCGGGACTGTGTGTCCGACACGGTCGTCTGCAGCACGGGGGCCCCTGCAGGGAACGGTCCTGGCTCCGTTTCTCTTCACCTCTACACGGCAGACTTCTCCTACAACTCACCCACCTGTCACCTGCAGAAGTTCTCAGATGACTCTGCAATCGTCGGCCTCATCACAGATGGGGATGACAGAGAGTACAGAGAACTGACGCAGGACTTTGTGGCCTGGTGCAGTGGAACCGCCTCCAGATCAACGCAGAGAAAACCAAAGAACTGGTGGTGGATTTCCGCAGACGCAGAACACTCTGCCCCCCGACACCGGTGAACATCCAGGGAACGGACATTGAGATGGTGACATCTTATAAGACCTGGGTGTTCACCTGAACAATAAACTGGACTGGACTCACAACACAACCGCACTTTACAAGAAAGGCCAGAGCAGACTTTATCTGCTCAGGAGACCGAGGTCTTTTGGAGTGCAGGGGGCACTCCTGAAGACCTTTTATGACACTGTGGTGGCATCAGCCATCTTTTATGGAGTGATCTGCTGGGGGAGCAGCATCTCGACGGCTGACAGGAAAAGACTTGACAGACTGATCAAGAAGGCCAGCTCTGTCCTGGGATGCCCCCTCAACTCAGTGGAGGTGGTAGGTGAGAGGAGGATGATGGCTAAGCTGTCATCCATGATTGAGAAGGACTCCCACTCCCTGCAGGACACTTTAACAGCACTGGAGAGCTCCTTCAGCGATAGACTGCTTCACCCAAAGTGTGTGAAGGAACGCTATCGCAGGTCCTTCCTTCCTGCAGCTGTCAGACTCTACAACCAGCAGTGCTCCCAGTAGACCACACACTCACCAAGACTGCACTAACTGCACTATAATGCACATCAACTGTGCTCACTTATACTGCGAAATATTTAGCTCAGGTGAATCTCAACCTAAGGTGCAATATACTAATCTTCAGTCAGGCGTATTATTATTCCTATGTGCAATATCAATACTCCAGTCAGGTGTATTTTCATCCAATGTGCAATATCAGTACCTGGCAAATCTAATTTCCATTGTGCAATATCGGTATTTCCTCTGTGCCATGGTGTAAACTTGAAAACACTATATATTGTCACCATTCCCATATCTATATTTTTCCCATACTACGTTGCTAGTTACTGTATTTTCCGTTGTTTAAATTGTTCATATTCTTCTATTCTTTGTTTATATTGCTTGTTCGCTATTTATTGTCTTTTTTTCACTGATGCTTCTTATTTTTTGCTATCCACTTTGCTGCTGTAATGCTGGAAATTTCCCCACTGTGGGACTAATAAAGGAATATCTTATCTTATCTTATACATATATATATATATATATACACACACACACATACATATATATATATATATATATACACCTATATATATATATTTTACACTTATTTCTAGTCTTTCTTGAATGGGTGCAACTGTAACACTAACAATTTCCCCGCGGGGATCAATAAAGTATTTCTGATTCTGATTCTGATATACCAACAGATGCACCTCATCAGTCCGTCAAGCTACTGAAGTTTGTGGATGACTCCACCCTCATTGGACTCATCTCTGGTGGGGATGAGTCGGCTTACAGGTGGGAGATTGACCACCTGGTGAACTGGTGCAGTGAGAACAACTTGGCTCTAAAGACAGTGGAGATGATTGTGGACTTCAGGAAGAGGCCAGCCCCACCCAAACCCATCACCCTGTGTGACTCGCCAGTGGACACTGTAGAGTCATTCCGCTTCCTGGGAAGCATCATTACTCAGGACCTGAAGTGGGAGCTAAACATCAGCTCCCTCATCAAAAAAGCCCAGCAGAGGATAACGTCCCACTGCTGTTGAAGAAATTCAACCTGCCAAAGACAATGATGGTGCACTTCCAGGTGCACAGAGGTAGGAAACAAAAGATTTCAAAGAAAGAAAGAAAACGAGTGAGAAATGTGTCTAAAGACCCCAGAAAAGTGAATAACTTAGCCAAGTCAGGAATTGTAGTCTCAAAGAAGACAGTCACTAGATCCCTGCACAGGAATGGACTGCAAGGTTGCAGACCAAGAAAAACTCTACTTCTGCAGAAGAGACACTTTCAAGCCAGACTGAAGTATCCTAAGGACAAACTGGAGAAAGATTATGCGTACTGGAAGAGTGTCCTTTGGTCAGATGAGACAAAATTAAAGCTCTTTGGCCATAGAGATGTTGCTTATGTTTGGAGAAAGAAGTGAGAGGCATACAACCCAAAGAACACTGTCCCCACAGTGAAACATGGTGGTGGGAGTAATATGCTGTGAACTGGGAATCTCGTCAAGGTGGAAGAAATCATGAAGAAAGAAGGATATGTGAAGATTTTGAAAGAAAACCTCAAGCAGTCAGCAGCAAATCTGGGTCTGGGTAGTCATTTTGTCTTCCAACATGAGAATGACCCAAAAAAAGTAGTAAAGTAGTAAAGAACTACCTCCAGAAGACCAAAGTGAATGATATTGACTGGCCTGCACAAAGCCCTGACTTGAATCCAATTGAAAATCTGTGGGGTGAACTGAAGACCAAGTTCCATGCCAGAAGACCATGAAATCTGGAGGAGATTGAGAAGATTTGCGAAAGAAGAATGGGCTGGGATTCCTCAGGAGACGTGTCTGAGACTTGTTGAAAACTACAACAAATGACTGCAGGCTGTTATCCAGCAAAAAGGATACACAACTGACTATTAGCATCAGGGGAGCTAATAATTTTGACCCCAGTAGTAGTTTTTAATGTAAGCATCCAAAATAAAACTAGGATGTTTGGAAAAGCTGTGTTAAAAATTCCTTGCTCTGTTTAACAGCACTTGGGAAATACTTTAAAAAATGAAATTTTCATAGGGGGGCTAATAATTTCGTTCTCATCTGTAACTATTGGACATAATTTCATTTTATATCAGCATGCTCGAAGTTCACCATGGCCTGTGATCAGATAAAGTCTTTGAAATTTCATAAAGTAATGTGTTTTATTTTCCACATTTAGTTTTTGGATACATAAATATCAACCATAGCAAACAAAGTGTGATATGTATGATCCCTTTTCAAATTATATACTAGGTTATCTACTATGTGCTGCTGAAAAGAAGATTTTATGCAACAGGGCTGGGGACTCTTGCAGCGGGGTAAAATATCTTTGAATACAGTAAAATGGGCCAGAGATAATATACGCATACAAACATTATATTCTTTCAGTTGCACACACAACATTCATCTGGGGGTTAACTTGGACAACCATAAATAATTCAGGGAAATAATATAGTCTTGCTATTACTACGCCAGTTACTTATTTTACTTTAATATTGTGATAATAATCACTGATCATATAGTTTACAGTAGGACATAAATACCATCAGGAAATACACCTTTTATCATATTTGAGTTTTGTTCCAAATTAATATTTATCCCTGAAGAATTATGCTTGAATCATTCACTGTAATTTGTGAGACCTCGGCCCTCGTTGTGACGACTGAGTTTCAGTCGACAGCAGAGATGGTCTGGTCTGATGGTTTGGTCTCTGAGCCCATAGATGAGAGAACTCAGACATCTGGGGAGGATAAAAATGAACACATACAAAATTCTTTTGATACGAACAATTACTAATCTTTGTAGAGTTTTTGAGAGTGATAAAACAATAGAGCTGTTCATAGTTGAGGACAGACTGAGTCCCAGCTGGACCAGATGTAGCAGCAGTGTGTTTCGAGCCTTACGAGCTGAAGCTTTGTCTGTGGAGGCTGATCTGGCTGCTACCATCACACCAATAAAGGAGCAACTGACCACCACACCAGCTGATAGAAACACAAAACAAGTGTAGGCTTTCTCATAATGATCAGACAGTGGACTAAGCAACATGGATATGTCAGAGCAAACATCTGTCATCTGCAGGCTCTGCAGGTCTTCAAATGGAAAATCTAACAGCAACACAACTCTTATGAGGACATGTAGTGAACTGAAGGCCCAAACCACAATGATAGCCTGTGTTTCTGATGGTGATGATGGCAGTGTGCCTCAGTGGGTAGCACACAGCTACATATCTCTCCAGAGACATCACCACCAGTGTGAGAGGGGAGATCAAATTATTGAAACTGGCAAGCATTGCGAGCACACCACACACAGGATATGTCAGTCTTACTCCACATACAGCCAGCAGGTACAGTAACTGACTGAGTGCCAGCAGCAGAGTGTCTGCAAAAAGGAGGTTAAACAGAAGAATGTAACGGCAGGTCTCACGAAACACAGATTTACTCCTCAGGGTGAATAACGTGATGACATTAATGAAGAGGAACACAAAGCATGGTAGTGTAATTGGGGCAGAAAACAGCACAACTTCCAGAATCCCCCAGTACTGCAGTCCAACAGTAGTGTTGGTCTGAGACTGATTTGCAAACAACATATTGAGAAGAATTTAAGACCACAGATAAACAATAACCTGTTGATGTAACAGAAACACAAAATCACAATTTTTTTTGTCCAGTTTGCACACAGACAACAGTGAAGACATGTCATCTTTAGATTCCTATTGAGTTTAAATGCAAAATCTAAAATCATCCACATACATTTTCTCTGTGCAGACAGTTAGCAGGGTAGAGACCTGGTTTGTTTCCATGCAGGCAGAGCTGGTCTGCAGGGTTTGTCTGCCCTCACAGGTCATTTAATAGCCGTCCTCACACCCACTTGTGTGTCATGTTCATGTGATCAAAAAAATCATTCATGGGTGATATAATTTCTCAATCATCACCTCCTTAATAATCTGATACACATCATCATCTCATCATCATCATCATTTTATTACAATAATTACAAGAAATGCACATAGGAACAGGGATAGAAAGGGTACTAGGATATTTTACTCAAGTAAAAGTCCTGTTATTTTAAAGAAATGTGACTGGCTATTCTTTTTTTTTATACTTTTACTCTGGGGCTTCTTATTAGGGGCCGGGCAGCCTAAGCTGCCAGGACCCTATTGTAATCCTGCATGTTCTTTTCTTTCTTCTTCTTCTTCCGAGGAAATCCTACTTCCCATGCACGAAAAATGACCAAACTTTGCACAAAGGTCCAGTCCCATGTCAGATTGCCTCAGCTGCAAAAACAGGCCAATAGTCCTGATGGTGGCACTACAGCAAGCCTCTAAAATTCAAAATTTTGAAAATTCATAACAAATCAACCATATGTGCTACAGATTTACAACTTTCACCAATACTGAAGAAACTTTTGTACATTTAAACCTATTGCAAATTATGAAGTCCATCACTCTGTTTTTTTCAAAAACTGTAAAACTTATTAAACCTATCTCCTCCCACAATTTTTGCTCAGTTGACACCAAACTTGCTACAGAGCATCTTCAGACTGTCCTACACAAACGATCCACACAGATTTTTGATTTATCAAAAATTGAGCCTACAGTGCATCAAAATGTTTGACTGTAAACGGTATTATAAACATATACTTGCAAATTCTTGCTAAATACATTTTCAATGTTCATGAAAAAATGACAAAATTTTGGACTCATGGTAGATGATGTTTGGAAAATATCAGAATTTTATCTCAAAAACAGATTTTTTTTTTACAGCATTTTGAATTTCACTCTCATGCAAACAATTGGAGTCAATGCAAAAATGGCATTTTTAAACATTGGTTTTTCACTTATGGAGCCAATAAATCACTGTTAAAAACAAATTACCAACATCTCCATGCTGTCTAGATGCAATTTATGTATTTTGGGATTTTTGCCTTAATAACTGAATTTTTGACAGCTGCCTGAAATCTGCCTTTACACAGTAACAGCTGCTGTCTTGCACACAGGTGACTGGCTTAGTCAATTTGTGAAGCTACGGGTAACATTTCCATTTGCCAATTAGCTCAGTGAGATAGAGGATGGTTCTTGGTGTTGAAGGTTGTGAGTTCAAGCCTCAGCTCGTGCAACATTTCCATATGAGAAATCTACCCAAAATTTGCATAAAAGTCCAGTCCCATGCCAGATGTTCCTCAACTGGAAACACAAGACAATAGTCCTGATGGTGGCGCTACAGCAAGCCTCTAAATTTCAAAACTTTGAAAATTCATAACAAATCAACCATATGTGCTACAGCTTTGAACCTTTCACTTTGAAATGTGCTTTTCCATGGCAAGGATGGCTGCTGCCTGGCACCCTGATCCTTGGCTTAGTCAATTTGTGAAGCCACACATGAACTGTTACTTGCCAATTAGCTCAGTGAGATAGAAGATGGACCTCAGTCTCAAAAGTTGTGAGTTCAAGTCTCAGCTAAGGCAGAACAGACATTCAAATGTGAAAGCCTTATGTTCAGGTATCATGCTATGTGGATTAGAGACTACTAAAGTTAAAATAATTATGATCCAGGCAGTTTTGGGAAGAGACAAATACTCTTTATCAACACTTTTCCCTGTTTATTTGGCTTAGCTATCAGTCAATATGCAGAGTCTTGTGAGTTCAAGCCTCAACTGATGTAAAATGCACATTAGAATGCCACTTTTTTTTTTCATCTTCCTACACTCTGCTTGTTGCTCAGAATTGCCTAATTTTGCCTAAAATTGCCCGGCCCCGACCACTGCTGCGCAGCAGCTATAATTTAACTTATACTAGGCCTTTATGTGGTCTCTCAGTTCATCATTTGTCTGAAACAAGTCGTTTAGTGGGCGGCACGATGGCACAGTGGTTAGCGCTGCCGCCACACAGCGAGAAAGTCCTGGGTTCGAATCCCTGAGCCGGCAGGGCTGTGGAGTCCTCCCACAGTCCAAAGACATGCAGCGTAATAGGTTAATTGCGGACTCTAAATTGCCCGCAGGTGTGAATGTGAGTGGTTGTTTGTCTCTATGTGTCAGCCCTGTGATGAACTGGTGACTTGTCCAGGGTGTCCCCCGCCTTTTGCCTAATGTCAGCTGGGTCCAGCCCCCGGCTGGATAAGCGGTTACAGAAAATGGATGGATGGAAGTCGTTTTAGTATGTCTTTTCAAGGGCCCCCTCCCTCAAAGCCCACTTTTTGAATAGCCAACTTCTTGGAAACTGGCCAAGGGGCAGTGCTGCAGCAATAGTGTTATGCATGCCAATCAAGAACAACAAGTAAATAGACCCAAAATGCAGACCTGAGACTAAGTAGGTTCAGTCCAAAAATTTAATGAAAATAATGTCAAAATACTATAGTTTATGAAGGGTCAAGCAGAAATGAGTCACATCAGATTGCAAACAAGCCC
Organism: Lutjanus argentimaculatus; assembly: GCA_034769285.1. Classification (NCBI taxonomy): domain Eukaryota; kingdom Metazoa; phylum Chordata; class Actinopteri; order Lutjaniformes; family Lutjanidae; genus Lutjanus; species Lutjanus argentimaculatus. Next base: position 255,784 of record JAWZSL010000115.1, read on the forward strand.
AGTGCAAGAAACTCATCCAGAGTCTAAATCCAGATGAATGTCCAAAACCACCCAAAAACACTTGCAACAAAAGGAGAAAAACACAGAGACTACATACACCAAACAGAAACAGTAATCAAAAATGGTGGGAAAAAGACAAAGACCAGAAGTAAACATAGACACGCGAGGGAAGATGGTAAAAAAAGTGAAAAAAATAAATCCCAAAACAATCACAGTACCCCAGTTCAAGAAACAGCTCCCACAACCTGAGCAGACAGACGAGGCGAGCCCAGGCCCAGGGACTAAACAGGGTCAGAAAGAAGGAAATCTGAAACAGGCAGGCTGGATGCTGGCCTCCAGGTCAGCCTCCAGAGCAGTTCTGCCCTTCAGCCCAGCCTCCTTGTCACCTTACAGACTTGCTTCATCCTTTGGCCCTGCTTCCTGGTTGTACTCCAGAGCAGGTCTTTTTTGATGTCTCAAAATTGTCCAAGTCTAGTGTGACTGTTAATGAGGCATAAAGTATAAATTCCATCCACCATCCCTCCCTCCCTATCTCCCTCCATCCATCCATCTTCAACCACTTATCTGAAGTCAGGTTGCAGAGGAAGCAGTTCCAACAGGGGACCAGACTTCCCTTTTCCCAGCCAGATTTACTAGCTCTGACTTGGCATTCCCAAGGCAGGGTGGAGATATAATCCTTCCACCTGGTCCTTGGTCTGCCCCATGGCCTCCTCCCAGCTGGACATGCCTGGAACACCTCCTAGGGAGGTGACCAGGTGGCATCTTTACACCTGAACCACCTCAACTGGCTCCTTTCTACACAAAGGAGCAGCAACTCTACTCTGAGCCTCTTGTGGATGACTGAGCTTCCCACTGTATACATAAGAGAAACGCCAGCCATCCTCCTGAGAAAATCCATTTTGGCCGCTTGTATCTGTAATTTTGTTCTTTAGGTCATGACCCACCCTTCATGACCATAGGTGAGAGTAGGAACAAATACTGGCTGGTAGATTGAGAGCTTTTGCCTTCTGGCACATTTCATTACAATGGTGCAGTAAAGCAAGTGCAATATGGCTCCTGCTGCTCCAATTCTCTGGCCCATCTCATGCTCTATCACCCCCTCATTCAAAAACAAGACCCCAAGATACTTAAACTCCCTCACTAAGGGCTCATTCTCTACTTGGAGTAGACAATCCACCACTTTCCTGTTTAGAACAATAGCCTCAGATTTAGAGGTGCTGATCCTCATCCCAGTTGCTTCACGCTCCGCTGCAAACAAATCCAGTGAGTGCTGAAGGTCAGAGACCGATGATGCCATCAGGACCACATCATCTGCAAAAAGCAGCGATGCAATCCTCAGGCCACCGAACTGTAACTCACTCCAGTCAATTAGGTTCAGCTTTGTAAGCCTGCAGCCTTCCTGTCCTGAGCCAGCTTACCTACTGCCAACCTGTCCTGAATGTGCTAGCCTCCTGCCAGCTTCAGCTCCTGAGTCAGCTAGCAACTGGCCTTCTAGCCTCTTGTCAACTCCTGTTAATGAGTTAGCTAGCTCCCTGCCTGATTCCTCAGAGTCCCAGGAGTTCTGGATGATGTTGACGCTCCCTGTTGTCAACTTGATCTATATCGTCCAGCTCCCTGGTCTGGCCATTTCCCTGCCTGATCCTGCCCAGAGCCCCCTTCTGGGAGGCCTTTAAGAGGGAAGCATGATTCTTGTGTCCCAGAGCCTTACTGCAGCCCAGCGATGAAACATTCTAGATTCAACTTTCCTCTCACCTACTTCTGAGTCTGCTGCCCAGGCATTACCCTCACCTCCTAGTTTGCAGCCATTGCCTGAACCTGTTCTGGCTGTACCACAGCCATCACCTGTTACCAAGATGCCACAACCAGTGGTTCCCAAGCTGCAGTCATTACTGGTTTCTATGCTGCAGAAATCTGTTGAGCCTGAGCTGCAGCAGTCTTCAGTGCCCATGCTGCAATCATTTTCCTGTTCATTCTGAGGTGCAGCTGTCCTCATTCCTCTACTCCCACAGACACCAGTTTCCCTGGCATTAGCACCCTACCTGCCAAACTCCTCGTAACCGGCCTTGAGTCCTGCAGCCACGTTGCCAGCCCCCAGTCCTGCAGTTCTGTCACAGGCCATGAGCCCTGCAGGCCTGTTACTGAACTGTGGTAGACTCTGATCCTGCTCTCAAAACACTGATCACTGCTCCTGTTCTCCAGACACCAGATTCCAGTCCTGTTCTCCCAAAGCTGGTCTCCGGTTCTGTCGTCCAGATGCCAGAAGCTGTAAGCGGTCCCATGGCCACATTGCTATTTTTTTTCCTGTGTTTCTTGTGTTTTCTCTTTTCCTTCCTTGTGTCTCTAGGCCTTTCCCTGTCTGTCTCTGTGTCTGTGTTGTGAGTGTGGTGCATTCTGAAAAACCCTGAAAATAATATGTGTAAGGAGATATGCCTGAACATGCCTGGGATGGATCTGAACATGTCCTGAGTGGGGAGGCTTGAGACTTTCCAGGACACTATTAAAAATGACATAAGTGAATATTCAGTGACATCATTAGCCAAATGAGGAAAACTTTACACCATTTTTTTCCAGGGCAACAACTGAAGTTTTTTTTTAAAAAATAATTTGGAGTATTGGCCTAAGAAACAGGGAAGACAAGAAACTATATAAGACTGCGTTTAGAGCAGGTTTGTCAGTTAGACTCCAGGGTCTGCCTGGGTTTACATCGAATTCTGACCATCTCCAGTGATTTCCTTGGACATTTTTTGGACTCCAGTGGCTGTGCAGCAGTGTCATAGACTGTGTTGGAGCAGTAGTTTAAACTTATTCACTGGCCCAGCCTGGAGTTCTGTTTTCCAACATCAATTGGCGAGCCAGCCAGGAGATTGTAAAGGACAACTGAGGACCCAAATCTGGGTGGATCAACCAGCATCACAACATCAGTCATCACAGAACAGGCAGTGAGCTGACTTTCTAGAGAATATTGCATGTGTCACTAGGGACAGCACCATATAAAGAGGAAGAATTATTGCATGCGCTGCTAAGGAGCCTACCGGATGTCTGCACTGGCCAGAGAAGTGTATATAGTGCATATAAGTGCTGCTAATGTAGATAAGTAAGTAACTGTGTAAATATTTCAAAACAAAATTGAGAATTTGGAGGATATGTGTAATTTAAAACACCAGACATGAGTTGGTCATATTACTCCCAGTCTTGCCTTGATTGATTGATTGATTGATTGAAGTGTTTATTTCGAATATGAAACCCAAACCCAAAACAAAAACGAAAATAAAACCAAACATTTAACATAAGACATAGAAATACATATTCGAAAAGGAGTGAGAAGAAGTATAACTTATAAACTCCCACCCCTTCTCCTTATCTAGTGAATAGTAATTATAAGCTTCCTTGTAAACCTGTCTAGATGCTTAACCCTGTTACTTACAGACGTATCTATGACTTTGTATTAAGAAGACCTAAATGTAATTTACATATATCATATACATACACATACATACATACATATACACACACATATATATATACATTTACACAAACACATATTCATACATATCTACCCACACATACACACCCCTATACATCCCTATATACACACACCTCCTCATACATACAGTATATACCATATAATAAATATCTATTTTAAGGATGCACCTTCACATACAGTATGCACACATCCACACACACGTGTGCACACACACACACGTGCACACACACAACACACACACACACACACACACACACACACACACATACACACACACACACACACACACACACACACACACACACAAAAGAACAGCAAATTATCCCCATCACACTTAGTGCTACCCAACACCTCCCTCATCCCTGTACCTCTTGAAAATCGTGTCTTTGTACCTCATTTTAAACTGTTTCATGTTTGGACACTGCTTCAACTCAATGGTGAACCTGTTCCATAGCCTCACCCCGCTAACCGAAACACAAAAACTTTTCCTATTTGTACGAGTTAAGGTTAAATTAAAGTTAAGTTTTCCCCTTAAATTATAACTCCCCTCATGAATACTGAATAATTTCTGTATATTTCTTGGTAATAGATTATTTTTAGCTTTGAACATTATTTGAGCTGTTTGATAATTCACTATGTCTGAAAATTTTAGTAATTTGGACTGTAGAAATAATGAGTTTGTGTGTTCCTGATAGCCAACATTGTGAATGATCCGTATTGCTCTTTTCTGAATGGTGGTTAGTGGCCGTAGTGATGTTTTGTAGTTGTTGCCCCAAACCTCAGCACAGTATTGAAAGTATGGCGAGACTAGGGAACAGTAAAGAGTGTGGAGTGATTTCTGAACTAAAAAACTTTTTTGCTTTGTTTATTATTGCAATGCTTCTTGAGACTTTAGTTTGTACATGTTTAATATGTGATTTCCAATTGATTTTGTCATCTATGGTTACCCCCAGAAATTTAATTTCATGAACTCTTTCTATTACAACTCCATCAATTTTTATAAGTACCTGTGTATTTAGTGTACAATTACCAAATAGCATTATTTTTGTTTTGCTCAGATTTAATGATAATCTGTTTCTGTCGAACCATTTTTTTAGTTTGTTCATTTCTATAGTGATATCCTTCTGTAATTTCTGTAAATTATCCCCAGAACAGAAAATATTTGTGTCATCAGCAAACAACACAAAATGCAATACTTTAGTAATTTTACATATATCGTTAATGTACAAGATGAAAAACTTAGGGCCCAACACTGACCCCTGGGGGACACCACAAGCAATGTCCAAACATGACGAAACACAATCTCCCAATTTCACAAACTGCTGTCTCCCACTTAAATAACTTTTCACCCAATCCAACACTATTCCCCTGATACCATATCTTTCCAGTTTCTTGATTAATATTCGTGGTTGATTGTGTCAAAGGCTTTTTTTAAATCAATAAATAATCCAATAGCATATTGCTTGCGATCTATCGCATTTGTGATTTCTTCTATTGCCTCTAATATTGCCAATAATGTTGATCTGTTTGACCTAAACCCATATTGATTCTCTGCAAGAATTTTGTGTTTTTCTAAAAATTTGTCCAGTCTGTTATTGAAAAGTTTTTCCAGTATTTTTGCGAATTGTGGGAGCAAGGAGACAGGTCTATAGTTTGTGAAATGGTGCTTGTTTCCAGCCTTGAACAGAGGTATGACTTTAGCTATTTTCATTTTATTTGGAAATGAACCAGTTTGAAATGATAAGTTACAGATGTATGTTAATGGCTTAGCAATGCCCTCAATCACCTTTTTAATCAGTGAGAAACTGATATCGTTACAGTCAGTGGACTGTTTGTTCTTACATTTTTTAACAATATTCAAAATTTCATTTTCCTCTACTGCTTGAAGAAACAGTGAGTAAGGATTTGTCTCTATTAACTGTTCATCATATGTCCCTGAATCAGGGATTTTCCCTGCAAGGTCAGGTCCAACATTTACAAAGAATTCATTAAAGCTGTTAGCCACATCTTTCATGTTATAATTTTCAATATCCTTATCAATGAAATAATTTGGCAGACTATTGTGTTTAGATCCATTTCTTATAATATTGTTTAGTATTTTCCATATTCCTTGAATGTTATTTCGATTATCATCTAATATCCTCTTGTAGTAATCTTTCTTACTTGCTCTTATAATATCAGTTAACTTGTTCTTATATTTTTTATATTTATATTCTGCCTCTCTAGTTCTCTGTCTTATGAAATCTCTATAAAGTGTATTTTTCTTTTTGCAGGCATTTTGTAGACCTTTTGTTATCCATGGGCAATTTGTATATGCTAGTTTTCTGTTATATTTTTTAATTGGGCAATGCTTGTCATATAATGAGGAAAATATTCTTAGAAATTCATTATATGCAAGATCAACATCTTTTTCTCTATATATTGTCTCCCAGTTATACTCCAGTAATTCATTTTTTAGCGTGTTCATGGATTCCTCTGTCCTTACTCGTCTATATCCTGTTTGCTTGTTTGACTTTTTCCTGGTGACTGATGTCATAAACTGTAAACACTGGCAAATGGTCACTTATATCATTGATTAACAGTCCGCTTATTGTATTGTTATCAATGTCATTGGTGAAAATATTATCAATGAGAGTTGCAGAATGAGATGTTATTCTGCTGGGTCTAGTGATTCGTGGAAATAGGCTCATGCTGTAAATTGTATTGATAAATTCATCTGTAGTATTGTGTTTACAGGGATTCAATATGTCAATATTGAAATCCCCACACACAAAAATAGTTTTGTTGCCTATTTTCGAAAATACACTTTCCATCCACTCACTGAAAGTATCTATGCTTGACCCTGGTGCCCTATAAATACAGCTAAAAATAACATTTTTATTTTTCTCCATGCAGATTTCAATTGTTAAAACATTCAAGAAGATTATCAATCACAGTTGTCATTCCATCCAAAACCCTAAAGTCTAAAGATTTATCAATATACAGAGCAACTCCTCCACCACCCTTATTTAGTCTGTTATTATATCTGAGTTCATAGCCATCTAATTCAAAGTCTATACCTTTTTCCGTATCAATCCATGTTTCAGATATTGCTATTATATTGAATGGCGTATAAAATGTATGCAAATAATCCTTGATGTTATTGAAATTAGCATATAAGCTTCTACTGTTGAAATGAATTAGTGATAATTTGCCCTCAGATTTAATGCTCTGGTTGTATTGATCATCCGTGTAGTAACAGCAATTATTTCTTATGGCATAGAAAAAAATTGCTGTCCGGATCTATATCCTGTTCCAAATCCATCATGTTGTGATCAGTGGGTTTAATTTCTTCCAGCTCCAGCTGTTGAAGTTCACTTATCCTCTGTGTTATGTTTCTATATTCCACGGATGTAGAGTGAGATCTGTCATTGTTTGTCATGGTGTGTTCTGTTTGTTACCTCAGAGTCCAGTGCAGTTCACCCAGATCAGTCCAGATCATGACAATCATTGCTCCAGTATGTGTAGTCCAGTTCATGACAGTCATTGGAGTTTGTCCAGCTCAGCGATGTTCCTGATGCAGATTACCTTGGCTTCCTCGGGGGGTCCCATTTAGTTTTATGAATATTTTGCAGTTTGAAGTCCAGGTGTTTTGTATTTTTCTTTGTTTCTTGAGCTGACGCGCTTTTCTGGCTATATCAGCATTGTGTTTGGCTAGGTGCTCGTTTATGAAGACATCTGTTCCCTTTAGCTTTCTTCCTTGTTTCAGAAGTGCGCTCTTATGTTTTCTGTTTGTGAATCGCAGTATTACTGCTGGTCTGTCGCTGGCGTTCCTCCTTTGCAGAGGGTGGCATGCCTCGATGTAATTACAGTCCAACTTAATTCCCTTGGACTGTAGGAAGTCAGCCACCTGTTGCTCTGCGGAGTCAGCATCCAGCTCACCGGGCTCTCCCCCTTCGTTCGTTGTCACCGCTCGAGCGTATGACCGGGGCTTTATTTTCCCACAAGCTCACACCCTTCTGCCCTTACCATCAGGATTCTCCCCAATCTCTCCCCAATCTCTCCCCATCAATTTTGCTATGAGATCCATTTTCTTAGTACAAAAATCAGAATTTAGTTTCTCAAGACATTAATCATTGAACCCAGTTACACAGTAGAGTCACATTGACTCCTGCTAGAAAAAAGGTTATCTTTAGAAATAAGAACACACCTCTTAAACATCTTGAAAGCTGAGCATTAAGTGTAGTTTGTTTATGTAGTGGACAAGGGTGTCTTTTAAAAATAATTTTATGTCATTTTCATTTTAAAAAATATGAGTGTAAATATAAAAATAATTTAAATTATTCTGATGCGAAAATAACTGATTCAGCATGTTCAGGCTTGAATGGTAACTCTACCATACATACTGTATGTTATTAGTATACTTTCCAACATTATTCAAATCACACAGTTTTCTTTTGGCCTGTAAATGTTGATGTTACACACAGGTGATAGAAATATTTATTTGAAATCCCTTAACGTAAAGTATTTTATTTTAATTCTTTAGTTTTCAGATAGTTAAGTATCAACAGTAGCAAAGGTTATATTAAAAAATAGAAATGCCAAGAATGATACATGTATGTGTTAATTAAATATGAAGTTATCTAGTTATGTGCTGCTGAAAATAAGATTTTATGCAACAAGGCTGGGGACTCTATTACAGTGGGGCAAAATATGTTTGAATACAGTAACACCGGCCAGACATAATGTACATATACAAACATTATATTCTTTTAATTGATCACACAAAAGCTTTGAATGAAAGTGTAATATGGGCTTAGCACACGTACTTTTATCAAATACATCTTTGTGGATAGTGAAATATTTGTTGATCATGGTGCACATTTGTGGATTGTCATCTGTGGGTTACAACTGTAACTAATTCAGGGAAACGATATAGTCCTGCTGCAAATACTACACCAGTTACTTATTTTACAAACAAATACTGATATTGATTACTTGATATATATTTTACAGTTGGACATAAATACCATCAATAAATACACCTTTTCTAATAATTTAGCTCATTTTTAAAATATCAACATTGAGTTTTGTTTCAAATCAATATTTGTCTCTGAAAATGACGCTTGAATTATTCACTGTAATTTGTGAAACCTCAGCCCTTGTGACAACTTAGTTTCAGTCAACAGCAGATACAATTTGAAGGGATGGCAGATTAAATTAACTCTTTACCCACCAGTGACGAGATATCATGTCATTTAAGCCACAATGCTTCCCTGCCAATGACGAGATATCTCGTCAATTGCTATTTTCACTGCGAGGCAGTAGGGGACACTTTGACACATCATCTGACAAAAATTTGTCACTTGAAGAAGAAGGGAACCACTGGAATTGAGCAGCAGCAGAAGAAGATGATGTTATCTAGCACGAAAACATTGGTTCTCGGCTGCAGATCACAGAGCAACCTGACCCGGCCACAGAGCCCGGCCACAGAGCAGGACTGTTCATGCTGCAGTCCCTGGACCTCCATAGCAGCCTTGACACAGTGAGGCTCCTCACACTGCAACCCCTGGGACCTGCACCGCAGCCGGGGCAGAGAGTGCTCTGGAGTTTCAGGCAAGGGGGCCAGGGACAGACACACCTAATGTTAACCACACTGGTGACAATGTTTTAAAAATGTCTCTTAAACAAAAACGCAGGTTTCTCTTTTTTGTCTTAAAAGTGGATTTTTTGATACAACCAGGCTGACCACCTGCTTGGGGTGTGACAATTGCCCAATTGTCCGATGAGTGCTCATGACACAAAGGACACAGCTCACACCTCCTGTGGAATGGATTTCTTTATTATCATTATTATTGTTATGATTATAGTAGTAGTAGTCATATTTTTTTCTTAATTTCTTTATTTATTGAAGATAGTTAGCCAAGTTTTTCTTTTCATCTTATATCTATCTTCTCTTAATTTCATCTGTTTTTTTTTTTTTTTTTTTTGCTGTAGTTCAACAGTAATTTGCCTCTTCCACTAACTCAAATTTCATTTTGCACTTGAAGTACTACTACATTCTACATTCTGTCCAAACTCCTCATGACAGACACCTCTAAAATACGCAAAACCCTTATTTAATCCTGCTGTCTCCAAAGTGTTTGGCGCCTGTTGTCCTTTATGCAATAATTCTGAGTAGATTACCTGCAAAACACACCAACCAAACTTTCAATATATTAGAATGCACATGCAATTTAGCACTGTTTACGAAGGATTTTAGTAAATCAAGCCCATTGAGTTTTGCTCCAAATCAATATTTAGTTGTGATGACTGAGTTTTGGTCGACAGCAGAGATGGTACATGAGGACAGGTCTGATGGTCTGGTCTCTGAGCCCATAGATAAGAGAACTCAGACATCTGGGAAGGATAAAAATAAAAACATACAAAATACGCTTAATGCGTTCCATTACTAATCTTTGTACAGTTTTTGAGAGTGATAAAACAATAGAGGCGTACATAGTCGAAGACAGACTGAGGCCCAGCTGCACCAGATGTAGCAGCAGTGTGTTTCGAGCCTTACGAGCTGAAGCTTTGTCTGTGGAGGCTGATCTGGCTGCTACCATCAACACCAATAAAGGAGCAACTGACCACTACACCAGCTGAAACAAACACAAAACAAGTGTAGGCTTTCCTATAATGATCAGACACTGGGCCAAGCAACATGCTGATGGTAGAGCAAATATCTGTCATCTGCAGGCTCTGCAGGTCTTCAAATGGAAAATCTAACAACAAAACAACTCGAATAAGGGACATTTAGTGAACTGAAGGCCCAAACCACAATGATAGCCACTGCTGTGTTTCTGATGGTGATAATGGCAGCGTGCCTCAGTGGGTAGCACACAGCTACATATCTCTCCAGAGACATCACCACCAGTGTGAGAGGGGAGATCACATTGTTGAGAACGGTGAGCATGGTGAGAAAACCACACACAGGATATGTCAGTAATATTCTACAGCAGCCAACAGGTACATTAACTGACTGAGTGCCAGCAGCAGAGTGTCTGCAAAAAGGAGGTTAAACAGAAGAATGTAACGGGAGGTCTCACGAAACACAGATTTACTCCTCAAGGTGAATAACATGGTGACATTAATGAAGAGGAACACAAAGCATGGTAGTGTAATTGGAGCAGAAAACAAAACAACTTCCAATATCCCCTGATGCTGCAGTCCAACAGTAGTGTTGATCTGAGACTGATTTGAAACAACATATTAGAGAAAAAATTAAGACCAAAGATAAACAATAACCTGTTAATGCAATTGAAACATAAAAGCACAATTTTTTTTGTCCAGTTTGCACACACACAACAGTGAAAACATGTCATCTTTTAAATTCAAAATCTAAAATCATCCACATACATTTTCTCTGTGCAGACAGTTAGCAGGTAGAGACCTGGTTTGTTTCCATGCAGGCAGAGCTGGTCTGCAGGGTTTGTCTGCTCTCACAGGTCATTTAATAGCTGTCCTCACACTGACTTATGTGTCATGTTCATGTGATCAAAAAATTATTCATGGGTGATGTAATCTCTGAACCATCACCAACTTTCAATAATCTAATTCATGATGAAGCAGCACATACCCAACTTACAGTAATATGGGGAATGCAGTTACCAACATTGATAGACAGAATACTTGGATATTTCATTCACTAACAGTAACATTACCTGGTTTGGTTGTTGGATTGTCTCATAGCTGCAGTGCATGTGCAGCAATTTTAACCAAAAATACCAGCAAGATGACAAAGTGTTTGTGTAAGGGTGGTTGAAGGGTGACACTTCTTGAATTTTGGCATTGGGGTGAATAGATGACACAGTTTGGTGGTCCTGGGTGCATGTTGAGACCTCGAAACCCAAATCACTGGTGAAAAGGTCTCCAGGCTTCTCTGTTGGCAAGTCTGACATGTTGTTACCGTGCTTGAATGGAGTGCACCCATCTTGTATTGGACCCTCTGGCATTAGCATGGCTGTGTACCAAGCCTGACACATCACACATTTGAATGGTAAATTTGGATCAAATAAATAAATTCGGAAGTTATACCCAATAAATTTCAAGAGTCCATCCATCCATTCAACTTCAACTGCTTATCTGAAATTGGGTCGCAGAGATAGCATTTCCAGCAGGGGATCCCAGACATCCCTTTCCCTGGCCCAAACCAACTCAACTGGCTCCTTTCTACTCAAAGGAGGCTCCACTCAGTGGTCCTCATGGATGACTGAGCTTCTCACCCTATACCTAAGGGAGATGTCAGCCACCCTCCTGAGAAAACCCATTTTGGCCACTTGTACCAGTGATCTCATTCTTTTGGTAATGTCCCACCCTTCATGGCCATAGGCAAGAGTAGGAACGAAGATTGACTGGTAGATTGTCACAATGGTGCGGTAAAGCGAACACAATACAGCTCCCGCTGCTTCAATTTTCTGGCCCATCTCATGTTCTATTGTCCCCTCACTCAAAAACAAGACACCAAGATACTTGAACTCCCTCACTTGGAGTAAGGACTCATTCCCTGCTTGGAGTAGACAATCCACTGGTTTCCTGCTGAGAACCATGGCATCAGACTTAGAGGTGCTGATCCTCATCCCAGCTGCTTCACATTCAGATGCAAACTGGTCCAGCGAGCGCTGGAGGTCACAGACCGATGATGCCATCAGAACCACATCATCTGCAAAAAGGAGCTTTGCAATCCTCAGGACACCGAACTGCATGCCCTCCCTTCCATGACTATGCCTCGATATCCTTTCCATGAACATCACAAACAGGATTGGTGATAAGGTGCAGCCCTGACAGAGGCCAACCATCATCGAAAAAGAGTCCAACTTGCCGCAGAGAGCCTGGACACAGCTCCCACTTTGGGCGTACAGAGATTGGATGGCCCTGAGCAGTGACCCCTTCACCCAATACTCCCATAGCACCTCTCACAATTTCTTCCATGGAACTCGGTCATACGCTTTCTCCAAATCCACAAAACACACATAGACTGGATGGGCGTACTCCCAGGCCCCCTCCAAGACCTTGTGAGAGTGAAAAGCTGCTCTGTTGTTCCATGACCAGGGCGGAACCCATGTTCCTCCTCTTCAATCTGAAGTTCGACTATCAGCCTGACCCTCCTTTCCAGCGTCTTTGAGTAAACTTTCCCAGGGAGGCTGAGTAATGTGGTGCCTCTATAATTGTCACACACTCTTGGGTCCCCCTTTTTAAAAAGGAGAACCACCATCCCAGTCTGCCAGTCCCTTGGCCCTGTCCGAAACTTCCACCCAGTGTTGAAGAGGCATGTCGTCCACAACAGCCCCTCAACACTAAAAGCCTCCAGCATTTATGGCCGGATCACATCAATGCCTGGGGCTTTGCCACTGGGGAGTTGTTTGATTACCTCAGTGACTTCCTCCAGGGAAACTGACGCTGATCCCCCATCATCTTCCAGTTCTGTCTCTACCATAGAGGGTGGATTAGTTGGGTTCAGAAGTTCCTCAAAGTGCTCTTTCTACCACTGCATTACCTCCTCATTTGAAGTCAAAAGTGTCCCATCCTTGCTATATACAACTTGGATGGTTCACCATTTCCCTCTCCTGAGGTGCCGAACGGTCTTCCAGAAGCACTTTGGTGCCAACCGAAAGTCCTTCTCAACAGCTTCTCTGAACTCCTCCCACACCCACTGCTTTGCCTGTGTCACTACTGAGGCTACCGTTCTTTGGGCCTGTCAGTACCTTGCAACTGCCTCCAGAGTCCCTGGAGATATCCTGGAAGGCCTCCTTCTTTGGTCGGACAGCTTCCCTGACCACCAGTGTCCACCATGATGTTTGAGGGTTGCTGGCCTACAACCTTGAGACCACAGCTCTCAGCCACAGCGCTCAGCCGTAGCTTTGGCAATGGACATTTTGAACATTGACCACTCTGGTTCAGTGTCCCCAGCCTCCACAGGGATTCCAGAAAAGCTCCACCGGGGGTGGGAGTTGAACATCTCCTGGACAGAAGCCCCCTCCAAGTGCTCCAAGTTCACCCGCACTACACGTTTGTTTCTCTCTGTCCAGAGGCTTCCCCCACCACCTGACCCAACTCACCACCAGATGGCGATCGGTTGAATATATACAGTCCCTGACAAAAGTCTTGTCACTTATCCAAATTGAGGGAATGACAAATAATTATAGCTGCTGTGCAGCAATGGTCGGGGCCGGGCAATTTTAGGCAAAATTAGGCAATTCTGAGCAACAAGCAGAGTTTAGGAAGATGAAAAAAGGTATGTGCATTTTACATCAGTTGAGGCTTGAACTCACAATTTCTGGCACAAGAGACTCTGCTTATAGACTGATAGCTAAGCCAAATAAACAGGGAAAAGAGACAAGGGAAAAGTGTTGATAAAGAGTATTTGTCTCTTCCCAAAACTGCCTGGATCATAATTATTTTAACCTTAGTAGTCTCTAATCCACATAGCATGATACCTGAACATAGGACTTTCACATTAGAATGTCTGTTCTGCCTTAGCTGAGACTTGAACTCACAACTACTGAGACTGAGGTCCATCTTCTATCTCACTGAGCTAACTGGCAAGTGACAGTTCATGTGTGGCTTCACAAATTGACTAAGCCAAGCATCAGGGTGCCAGGCAGCAGCCATCCATGCCATGGAAAAGCACATTTCAAAGTGAAAGTTCCAAAGCTGTAGCACATATGGTTGATTTGTTGTGAATTTTCAAAGTTTTGAAATTTAGAGGCTTGCTGTAGCGCCACCATCAGGACTACTGTCTTGTGTCTCCAGTTGAGGACATCTGGCATGGGACTGGACCTTTGTGCAAAGTTTGGGTAGATTTCTCATATGGAAATGTTGCACGAGCTGAGGCAACATTTCAACACCAAGAACCATCCTCTGTCTCACTGAGCTAATTGGCAAATGGAAACGCCATTTAGCAAGAATTTGCAAGTATATGTTTACAATACCATTCACAGTCAAACATTTTGATGCACTGTAGGCTCAATTTTCCATAAATCAAAAATCTGTGTGGATCGTTTGTGTAGGACAGTCTGAAGATCTCTGTAGCAAGTTTGGTGTCAATTGAACAAAAATTGTGGGAGGAGATAGGTTTAATAAGTTTTACAGTTTTTGAAAAAACCAGAGTGATGGACTTCATAATTTGCAATAGGTTTAAATGTACAAAAGTTTCTTCAGTATTTGGTGAAAGTTGTAAATCTGTAGCACATATGGTTGATTTGTTATGAATTTTCAAAATTTTGAACTTTAGAGGCTTGCTGTAGTGCCACCATCAGGACTGTTGGCCTGTTTTTGCAGCTGAGGCAATCTGGCATGGGACTGGACCTTTGTGCAAAGTTTGGTCATTTTTCGCACATAGGAAATAGGATTTACTTGGAAGAAGAAAGAAAGAAGAAAGAAGAACATTGAGAAAAACAATAGGGTCCTGGCAGCTTAGGCAGCCCGGCTCCTAATAACTTGACTTGTAGTTGAACAATTGGAGTCAGAAATGGCTTATATGAAAGGCAAAGCCGTCTAGATTATGCTTATTATACCAAAATGAAGTTTGTATTATTCATTGAGTTTTATCATTTAATTGGGACAGAAAGGTCAGATTTTGCTTGCTCCTATTATGGGATGGGCCTAGATCAAGCCCAAATGGGAAAATCACCTCCACAGTATGTAGGGTAAAAAATCCTGCAGAGAACAATAAAGTGAGGATGGTGTGAAGCTTGGTGAGTCATACATTCACTGTCAAAGTCAGGCAGATCCATGATAGTGTTTTATAATCTTGACATAATTCTGAATAGGTCACTCAGGGTTCCCAAATGGCAAAAGCATGGACGGGGGTTACACTTTTCATCTGCTCTAACATAAGCTGCAAATATTTGCATGTCCAGCTAACTAACACTAGCTTACTAGCTTCAGTTACTTTACCTCCAGTCAAACTGGTTACATCCCACTACATCTGTATTTGTTCTGTAGGGGCTTGAGGAGGAGAATATGGACTGACGCAGAATCAAAGTGGGTCGATGACGATGATGCATCTCTTTGGCTAGCTGTCTCAGGTCTAAGCTGAGTTAAATTAGCTCTAAACCTGGCTGTCTTCCAGGATCGTGGCTGCACTAACCTAGTCCCTGTGCTTTCATAGTGTTCTTCTTTTAAAACGAGTCAAATGGAAACATTCAAATGTCAGCTGGAGACTGAAACTATAAAAATCTACTTGTGTGTATACGTCTCTAAGACCTCATGTTTCAACTTACTACCAATTTCGATTTTACATCTGCCACAGTGATCACTGTAAACTTCATAAATGCAGTACAAGAACAGAAAGTTTGGCAGGCTTAGCCACAGTAACTAAAGTGGGCGGGCCTTAGCAAAGGGTCAATTGTGGATTCATCCTTACATTTGGTCCTGTGTTTTCCTGGAACTCTAATCCTGTTTTCTTGTGCCTCTGGACCTCAGCCTGTCAACCTGCCTGCCTGTTTGCTTCCTGTCCAGCCATTAAACCACAGCCTGGCCTTGCTTCCCTCCCACAAGCTCACTTCCATCTGCCTTCATCTCCAGAATTCCTCCCTCATCCATCCCCATCGTTTTTGCAATAAAACCCTTTATTTAAACAGTTCCTCTCAGTCTGTGTCTTCCATTTGGGTTCATCTAGTACAACTGTGACAGGAGACTGGTGACATAGACAAGAGCGCTCTGGAGGTCAGCAACAAAGATGGAACTGCTCTGCACACTTGTTACATATCATAATGACATTCTAACAAGCATCAGTTTGGACTTTGAACAGAAAGCATTGTTCTTTTTCTACTGGTGATGATGTTGGTGTTGTGCGTCAGTGAGGAGACCACAGAAAATGAAGCACTGCCCAGAAATTTCTCAATAAATCAAGAGCAGCAAAATTTAGTTTCTGAAGACATCACACAGCAAATACTGTCAGGTGTGAAGCATGCATCTTTTAAGAGCATGAAGGTCTGTGATCAGATAAAGTCATATTAACTCCTGCTGGAAAATAAGTTACCTTTAGGAATATGAACACAGCTCTGAAAACCTGACATCTGATAATTAATTGTAACTTGTTTATGAAAGTAGGAAAAGGTTGCACCTTTCTAGCTGTTGCACATTTGCTGCAATGGCCTTAACACGCCTTTTGACTTCTGACAGTTGGGTTGACAATTGAAAACCCTGACACATAATTCAAAAGTATGTCAAATGTCAAAATATGACACAATGACTCTTGAAATTTGACATTTGGGTATAACTTCCAACTTAATTAATTTGATCTAAATTTACCATTCAAATCTGCAATGTGTCAGGCTTGGTACACAGCCATGCTACGTGCCAGAAGGCCCGATATAAGATGGGTGCACTCCATTCAAGCACTGTAACAACATATTACAAAATCAGAGCCTTACCAGTTTTGGGGGAAAGAATTGTCCCCAACCTGCCCAACCTTTACAGAAGCTGTTAAACTTGTCAACCCTCACACCATCCCGACTTGAACATTTCAAATAAGCCATTTTTTTCTTTTTCTGGACAGTGCAGACAGGATTTGTTGATATGGGCTTATTCTAGGCCACTCCCACAATATCTCTGGGATTTTTTGTGAGGAAATATGCAGATTTATAATGTTAAAAATTGACTTGTATGTGTGTAATTTGTTCATGAAATTTGCAGTGACTGTGACTGGGTTTGTATTTAATACGTTTGAAAGGAAGGTGCTAATCGACCCAGTGGTTTGAACAGACAGCTGCTGTTATTGTTGCGAGGCGGAGACACTCTGAATTAAAGTCATTTGTCGCGAGCTGCTTGGGGTATGCATTTATTTTTATTTTCATTTAATAATCCATGATGCAGAAAAACACCATGGTTAAACATAAATTTATTGCAGCCTGTTTGCAGCCAAATGAAAACACATTCACAGCCACTGTAGCCTAAAGAAAATGAACACTGACGTTATTATGTTCTCCTATTTCTTTCTTTTTTGCCAACATCACATTCTGAACTGGGGTTTTTCAGCAGGTTCACCACTGCCTTTACCTCAACTTTGATCTCTTTGTCAGGGCATTTATGTCCACTGTCAGACCAGATATAGGCTGACCAGCTGCCTGGTGTGCACAACAATGGCCTGATTTGTCCCACCTGAGCGCTCGTACCACAAAGGACACAGCTCACACCTCCTGTGCGATGGATTTCTTTATTATTATAATTATAATTATATATTTATTTATTTATTGAAGATAGTTGAAGAAGTTTGATTATAAACGAATATTTGTTTTGTTATTCATCTTATATCTGACTATCTTCTCTGAATTTAACCCTCAGAACCTGTTAACTTTGACTAACGTTCTCCTGATAGTGCCCATTTTGGGCCATATTTTCAACAGCCTACCACATTAAAGTAAAAATAGGTATTCCTTTTTTTTTTTTTTTTTTCTTTGCTGTTTAACTAAGTTGTGTTCTCTTGAATGATATATTATTTCATCAATAAATTTAAAAATAACCCTTTCAAGGCCTAAAAAACTGCAATAAATCAAAAATTTTAAAAATGATTTTATTTTCTCCTATTATTATAAGAACATGCACATGTCTGCCTTTGAACAGTGTCAAGATTGTTTTGTTTGCTCATAGTTTGCTGGAGCATTTTTTCCATTTTATCTGGACATGCACCTTAAATTTTATGTCACATGCTGAATATATGGCATGATCATGTGACTTTCTGTGTGACGTCATGCCACAATAAATCTCACATAGTTAGAGAAGAGTTGAAAGATCATAATACTTTTTACTGGACCTCAATCGACCAAGGGAAAGTGGTATAAACTGATATTTTAGATCAGAGTTTTGAAAAAAAGTGTCAAATCTCACAGCGGTCTCCCCCCGCATTTTACCCGGCTCGCAACGCATGTTTCCCCGGGGAGCTCTCTGGGAGGACCCGCTGACAACCGGAGCTCCCTGCTCGCAGATATTGATAATAATTCAAGTCCCTTCAAGTCGCATGTGCACCATGACACACAGAGAGATAAAATATAATTGATAAATGGTAATTGGTGCCAGCTTGCCCTGTCACCGACGGAGGTGGCGTGCAGCACAGCCCGAGGAAAGCACGCAGCTCGGTCACCTCCAACACGGACCAGCCGCGGCAGCCCGGGGAGCCTCGCCCTCGCTGCTGCTGCTGCTGCTGCGGGGGGGCGGGGCCGTCATCAGAGCCGGAGTCGCTGTCCGAGGTGGACGCTCTGGGACGCCTGCTCAGCGGGGCGGAGGCGCTCGGTGACTCGAGAGAGTTTGATGTCGGGAGCAATGGCAGATTAGAATGGAGTTTTGGCCCAAATCACTGCCTGCATTTCTGCAAAGGCCTCACAATGTTTTTGTGTAGTGATTTTCAAAAAATGTTCATAAACATATATTTTGACTTCCCCTGTCATGATTTGAACCATGAAAATATAAAAATTATGTTTCTGGGAAAAAATAACCCATAGGTGAAAATGGTTTTTTTTTCATTTTCGCAGATTCGTCTCTGATTTGTGCACCTGTAATACAGTGTTTGCATGACCATGGAAAGATGAAAGTATGTGCACAGACACAGAAAAATGTTTATTTATCCATTTTGTGGGCATAAGTTGAAATATAAAACCATTAAGCCTTTATTTCAAAGGCTTGACTTGCAGTGTGCAGTCAATGGGAAATTGTAATGGGGTTTTTGGCCCAAATCACTGTCTGTGTTTCTGCAAAGGCCCCACAATGTTTTTGTGTGGTGATTTTCAAAAATTGTTCATAAACATATATTTTGACTTCCCCTGTAATGATTTGAACCATGAAAATATATAAATTATGTTTCTGGGAAAAAATAACCCATAGTGAAAATGTGTGGTTTTTGCTATTTTCAATGGAAGTCTATTGGGCCCATTTTTGGCCATATCAGGAGAGAAGGTCCCAATGCGATAAAAGGAGTATTATAAGGTGTAGACAGGAGATCTTTTAGGAGCATGATGTACCTTGCAAAAGCCACCCCTCTGCAACCTACGAACATTGTAGCATGATCACAGACAAAATGACAACCAAATTAAATTTAAATTGTCCAAAAATGGGCCCAACAGGTTCTGAGGGTTAATCTGTTGTTCTTGACTTTTTTTTCCTCTGTAGCTCAACAGTATGTTCATTTGCCTCTTCCAAGCCCATTGAGTTTTATTCAAAATGATTATATACCTAATATCTAATATCTAATTTGTGAGACCTCGGCCCTCTTTGTGGCGACTGAGTTTCAGTCGACAGCAGAGATGGTACATGAGGACAGGTCTGATGGTCTGGTCTCTGAGCCCATAGATGAGAGAACTCAGACATCTGGGGAGGATAAAAATAAACACATAAAAAATACTCTTGATGCGTATAATTAATAATCTTTGTAAAGTTTCTGAGAGTGATAAAACAATAGGGGCGTGCATAGTTGAGGACAGACTGAGGCCCAGCTGGACCAGATGTAGCAGCAGTGTGTTTCGAGCCTTATGAGCTGAAGCTTTGTCTGTGGAGGCTGATCTGGCTGCTACCATCACACCAATAAAGGAGCAACTGACCACTACACCAGCTGAAGAAACACAAAACAAGTGTAGGCTTTGACATAATGATCAGACACTGGGCCAAGCAACATGGCTATGTCAGAGCAAACATCTGTCATCTGCAGGCTCTGCAGGTCTTCAAATGGAAAATCTAACAACAAAATAACTCGAATGAGGACATTCAGTGAACTGAAGGCCCAAACCACAATGATAGCCACTGCTGTGTTTCTGATGGTGATGATGGCAGCGTGCCTCAGTGGGTAGCACACAGCTACATATCTCTCCAGAGACATCACCACCAGTGTGAGAGGGGAGATCACATTGTTGAGAACAGTGAGCATGGTGAGAAAACCACACACAGGATATGTCAGCCTTAATCTACCAGCACCCAGCAGGTACAGTAACTGACTGAGTGCCAGCAGCAGAGTGTCTGCAAAAAGGAGGTTAAACAGAAGAATGTAACGGGAGGTCTCACGAAACACAGATTTACTCCTCAAGGTGAATAACATGGTGACATTAATGAAGAGGAACACAAAGCATGGTAGTGTAATTGGAGCAGAAAACAACACAATTTCAAATATCCCCGAGTACTGCAGTCCAACAGTAGAGTTGGTCTGAGACTGATTTGCAAACAACATATTAGAGAAGAATTTAAGACCACAGATAAACAATAACCTGTTGATGTAACAGAAACACAAAAGCACAAATTTTTTGTCCAGTTTGCACACAGACAACAGTGAGGACATGTCATCTTTAGATTCCTATTGAGTTTAAATGCAAAATCTAAAATCATCCACAAAATCATCTACATTTTCTCTGTGCAGACAGTTAGCAGGGTAGAGACCTGGTTTGTTTCCATGCAGGCAGAGCTGCTCTGCAGGGTTTGTCTGCTCTCACAGGTCATTTAATAGCTGTCTCCACACTGACTTATGTGTCATGTTCATGTGATCAAAAAATGATTCATGGGTGATGTAATCTCTGAACCATCACCACCTTTTCAATAATCCGATTCATGATGAAGCAGCACATACCAACTTACAGTAATTATGAGGAATGCACTTAGGAACAGGGATGGAAATATTTAGGATATTTTACTCAAGTAAAAGTACTGTCATTGTAAAGAAATTTAATTCACTGCTTTTGATTTTTGCTGTTTTAAAGAGGACCTATTGTACACATTTCCAGCTTTATATTTTTATTCTGGGACTCCTCTATTATAGCTTTGCATGACTCATAGTTCTGAAACATCTTTGTTTATCTTTTACAGCCCGAGTTCATCCTCCATCTGAAATAAGCCACTTTCTTCCTGGAAACCAGCCGAGGGGCAGCACCCGGTCACTGAGTGCCGCAGCTATAGTGTCACACATGTCAAGTGAGGTGACCAGGAGAAATACTTCAATGGACCCAAAATGTAGACTCTAAGTAGTAGATGCAGTTCAAAGATTTAATGTAAAAGATGTCAAGACACAAAAGCTCTATGGAGGGTCAGGTAGACACAAGTCACAATCAGATGGGAAACAAAGACAGTGCAAGAAAGAAATCCAAAGTCCAAAAAATCCAGGTGAATGACAGTAATGAATGGAGGAAAAGACAGTGACTGAATACAAGGGGAACAAATCAGGAAAGGTTAAAACAAAGCAATAATGTAACAGAGCAGAAAAAGACAAAAACAAGAGGTAAAGTCAACACAGACACGAGGAAGAACCCTTACCCCTCGACCCCCACACCCCAGCTGTACCCTTTCAAGGAACGGCCTAGAGTCCGAGCAGGAAACCTCAGGTGCACGGCCTGGACTCAAGACAGAATGGCACAGCGGGACGAAGGCCTGGATGCTGGAAACATGAGAACAACTCTGGATGATGGTCATGTACTGCCAGCTGGGGGCAAAGCTGCAACCATGGCAGAGGCCTGCAACAAGGCCGGGGCACGGGAAAGGCAGCTAATACCAGATTTGGCTGCAGGTTGGGATCAGCTGCTTGACAATATTATGGCATCTGGAGACATGTGCCAAGGGAGCACGAGAGTCAGGGTTAGTCCAACAATGATAAATCCAAAGGAGAATGTCAAAAAAAAACAAGAAATAATGATTCTGAACGTAATCAGGAGCAAAGCAGGATGGATGACCTGACAACCGACACAGATTAAATAGATAAAGACTAATTTACTAATCAAACACAGGTGGAAAAGATGGAAAATCAACAAAACAACACAGGAAATTACTAAATGAAAATACAAAGCTATTAAAAGGTCTGGTCTGGAGTACAGCTGGGAGGCAGGTGTAAAGGGTGGAGCAGATCTGGAGTACAAAAAGGAGGCTGGGCTGAAGGGTCAGCCATTTTTTACTAGTCATTACTCCCCAGTCTTTCCTTGCTGCAGTACTTCTCAGTCTATGTCTTGTATTTGGTTCATTTAGTACAACTGTGACAGGAGGCTTGTGACACTAGGTGCGTTTACATGGACACAAATATTCCAGTTTTATTCGGTTTAAAAGCCCAAACCGAATAAAACTACTCCATATAAACACCTCAATCGGAAGGAACATGCCCAAACCGAATGAAATTTCATTCGGTTTCAGAGAGGTGGATAAACCTTTCTTTAAACCGAAAGACATGTCATGTAAACACTCGATCGGTTTGTTGTGCGGCTGCGCCGTTACCGCGCATGCTCTGTGATGACGTAACTGGCGGCTGCAAAGCAAAATTATATAAAAATATATAAATAAATATAAAATAAATAAATAAATATAGTGAACTGTTGCGGTTACTATGTGAGGGTCCTGCTGTAGCTGATCCCCTCGCATAGATCGCAGGAGGAGGAGAAACTGCTGCGCTTGTAGCTTAAGCAGAGAGAAAACAAGAAAAACAACTAAAGACTGAAGCACACGATATGGATCCATTCTGACACAGGTACGTAGGAGAGGGAAGAAGAACTGGGAGACGGACGAGCAAAGGAGAATTTTGACAGTTGTGTACGGAAATAAAAGCTTCTTCTTCTACTGTTTTTAACAAATTTGACCGCCAAAAGTTGACTGCAAACGTCACAGCGAGTTTATTCGGTTTGTTCTGAATAAATGCAGTGGCTCATGTAAACACCCGATCGGATTAGATCATGTCACATGTAAACAGTTAACCCGAAAGACTCATTCAGAATGAATTTAATCGGAAAGAGGAAAAGTGTCCATGTAAACGCACCTATTGACAGGAGCACTCTGGAGGTCGGTAACGAAGGTGGAACCGCTCTGGACGCTGGTTACATATCAGTGATTTTCAACAAGCATCAGTTTGGACTTTGAACTAAAAAGCATTAACAATGTCAGACACCACTGTTCACTGGCGTTGTGCATCAGTGAGGAGACCACAGAAACCGAAGCCCCTCAAAATGTCCCAGTAAACTAAAAGCAGCAGAAATTAGTTTCTTGGGACTCGCCCCTGTGGTTCAGATGGTGAGCATGCACCCCATGTATGAGGCGTCAGTCTCTGCAGGTCTGCGGTTCGACTCCCGCCTGCGGCTCATTTGCACGTGTCCTCCCTTCTCTACCCCACCTTCCTGTCATATCTTGGGCTGTCACTGTCAAATAAAGTCAAAAGCCTGAAAAAATAATCTCAAGAAAAAAAAAAAAAAAAAAAAAAGAAAGAAAGAAAAAAGTTTCTCAAAACATTACAAAGCAGACTTCCGCTTCCGCCGACATGGAGTGAGCAGCAGGCAGAGGCAGCTCCTTTGAACCTTGATAAGAAACACCTTCTGGACCAGTTGAATAATAATATCTTTGAGAATACTCCTCTATAAACCCCCGAAACACAGAAATCCGCCATGAATAAGAACACCAGCTCAAGGTATACGCAGAAAACTTTACAAACTCCACCGGCCTCTTTGCCGGCGGAAGTGAAAAGCAATATGGCGGGCCCCAAGGAGGAAGATTACGATCTCTGTGAGGACTCTGCGAAACGAACTACAAACTTATTGTGACGGTATGATGAAAGACAAAACACAAATTACTAACATGCATCAGGAAATACGTAAAGATATCTCTACCCTTCGGATGAAGCCAAAGCCGACATTAATATGTTGCGCACTGAGTTATCACTGAAGATCGAGACGCTGCATAAAACTCACACCGAGACCGCAAACACACAGAAAGAGATGGAGAAGTCCCTTTGTGATGCTTCTGACAGGATAATGCAGCTAGAGAAAACAGCAGAAACTCTTTCTAACGATTATAAGAAGCTGCAGGAGAAGTGTATGGACATTGAAAATAGAAGCCGCAGACAGAACCTGCGTATAATCGGGATCTCTGAAGGCATTGAAGCGGGAAACCCAAGCCGCTTCATAGCGGAATTTATCACTGAGGTGCTCGGTGAGGAAAACTTTGACTCTCCCGTCATCATAGACCGGGCCCACAGAACCCTCGCTCCGAAGCCGCGGAAAGGAGAACGCCCACGAGCCATGGTGGTTCGCCTCCACTATTACTCAGACAAAGAGAAAATCTTAAAACTATCCAGAAACAAAGGCCGCCTGATGTATAAGGGATCCCCAGTGCACATCTTCCCGGATATAAGCTCCGAGGTCGGCCGGCTGCGTGCCTCATTCAACCAGGTAAAGGTGAAGCTGCGCAACGCTGGGGTCCCTTACAGCTTATTCTACCTGGCCAGACTGGTGATAACAACTGATGGATCCAGGTACTCATTCACCGACCCACAGGAGGCTGAAAAATTCCTGACCTCCAACAACCTGACTGTGGCTGAGGACTGAGGTGATCATGCTCCCAGAAACCCTGAATTGGGGGAGACTGGGATCAGGTGAAACACATATTTACTCAGGGCATGATAAAGTTAAAGAATGGTTTCTTGGAACTGATAAGACTTTAACAGGTTTATAAAAACTGCCTCTTAAGCAGACAGGTCTGACTGTATGTAAACTGTACACACATTAAGATTTTATTTGATGGTTCATCTCTCCTTTTTACCCTTTACCACCACCAAATCCCTTTTTTGAGTGGTCAATTAAGGTAAATATTTATTTACTCATTCATCTGACTTATTTATGTTTCTATTTATTTTATGTTACAAACAATCTTGGGAGAAAGGAGTTTCATTTTTAATTGCTACTTTAAAAGGCAAAATACTAGGCCTAAATTTTAAGTTATCAGTTTTAAGAAGGAATAATGTGGTCCAGAAGGAATAATATAAGTGCTTAAAAAGGAGCTTAGTGGTAAGTCAAATGTCCTTTTTCCTCTCAAAGTTTAAGTGGACAGAGGTTCAGGTGAAGACAGAGAGGGGTTCAGGTTATGTTTCAAGGGGTTAATTTTTTGTTTTGACAGATTTTCTTTTTTCAAGTGGAGGTCATGTGAAAAACATAATACTATGGGTTTGTCTGTTATCAGACTACAAAGAAAGTCATGGCAGGAAAACATGGTCAATCTGTAAAAACAGTATCACAAAATTTGATCAAATTTGTTTCATGGAATTGTAAGGGACTCAATGGCGCCATCAAACGTAATAATGTATTGGCCCACCTTAAAAGACTTGGGAACAGATATTGGCTTCCTACAAGAAACACATTTAAAGAATCAGGATCACAAAAGATTAAATTGCAAATGGATAGGGCAGTTATTTCATTCTAACTTCAATGTGAAAAGTAGAGGCACAGCAATATTGATTAAAAAAAACTATACCATTTATAGCAACTAAAACGATTTCAGACCCTCATGGTAGATTTGTCATTGTAACAGGGACTCTTAACAATAATCCAATTAC
The DNA here is from genome assembly GCA_034769285.1 of Lutjanus argentimaculatus. Taxonomy (NCBI): domain Eukaryota; kingdom Metazoa; phylum Chordata; class Actinopteri; order Lutjaniformes; family Lutjanidae; genus Lutjanus; species Lutjanus argentimaculatus. The sequence continues at coordinate 281,556 of JAWZSL010000115.1, forward strand.
ACTAGCAAATATATATGCTCCTAATGTGGATGATGAACAATTTATCAAATCTTTTTTTGCAGTATTACCAAATTTAGACTCCCATCAGCTCATAATTGGCGGAGATTTCAATTTAACCTTAGATCCTAACTTGGACAGATCATCACACAAACCAGCAATCATCTCCAAATCAGCTAAGTATATTCAGACATTCATTAAAACATACAAATTAACAGACCCATGGAGAACTTTACATCCTAACAGTCAACGATATTCTTATTTCTCTCCAGTCCACCATTCTTATTCAAGGATAGATTTCTTCTTAATAGACTGTGAGCTTCTACCACGAGTTAGACAGTGTGATTATGAAGCAATAGTATTGTCTGATCATAGCCCGATTACCCTACAGTTAACTTTTGGAGATAAGCAAATGCTAAATCCTGGCGATTCAATAATAATCTACTCTCTGATAAAAAAGCAATGGAGGATATTAAAAACCAAATAGATCTGTACTTGTCTGTAAATGATAATGCAGAAACCTCAAGATCCACGTTATGGGAAGCGCTAAAGGCATATATTCGAGGGCACATGAATTTCATGGTCTAGCTTAGTAAGCAAACAACAAAAAGAAAAGGAATCTAAAATAATTGATGAAATAAAAAATATTGATAACCAGTATTCAACTTGCCCCTCTATAGATTTACATAATAGAAAGCTGGCACTTCAAACAGAATTCAGTTTACTTTATACCAAAGAGACAACTAAACGTCTGATTGAAACAAAACACAAATATTATGAACATGGAGAAAAAGCTGGCAGGATATTGGCACATCAAATAAAAGAACAAGTGGCATCAAGATCAATCACTGAGATACGTATTAATACAGGACAAAGTACTATAAATCCAAAAGAAATTAACGACACCTTTAAAACCTTTTACACCAAACTATATACATCAGAATCCAGAGGTGATCCATCATTGATAGAAAATTTTCTAGAAAACATTAGTATCCCAACAATTAGTCCAGATGATAAAGAACAATTAGATAGACCTATAACAAAAGAAGAGATAGAACAGGCAATACATAAAATGCAAAACTCCAAAACTCCTGGCCTTGATGGTTATACCTCTGAATTTTATAAAGCTTTTAAGTGCCAACTCTCACCAATATTATTAGCAGTTTTCAATGAAGCATTAACTAAAGGCTGCTTGCCACCTACTTTTTATCAGGCAAGCATTTGTTTAATTCACAAGCAAAATAAAGACCCTTTAGAACCAGATCATATAGGCCCATAAGCTTACTGAACGTGGACTATAAAATATTGGCTAAGATTCTTGCATCACGCTTAGAAACAACTTTACCAGACAGTAATCTCTCAAGACCAGACAGGATTTATAAAAAATCGACAATTGTTCTTTAACATTAGGAGATTGCTGAATATCATTTATACACAAACTACAGATCTTAAAACCTCAGAAATACTGCTTTCTTTAGACGCAGAAAAGGCCTTCGACAGGGTCGAATGGGATTACCTCTTTTCGACCCTGTCAAGGTTTGGATTCGGCCCTCAGTTTATTGCTTTTCAAAATTACTATACGCTCAGCCACAGGCCTCAGTACGGACAAACAATGTGTGTTCTGACTTTTTTCCTTTAGGTTGCTCTACTAGGCAGGGCTGCCCCTTATCACTGTTCTGTTCGCAGCTCGCCATAGAGCCTTCTGGCCATTTCTTTACGAACAGCAAAGGAATATTCAGGAGTGAGAAGAGCAGGAACAGAGCACAAAGTATCTTTACACGCAGATGATTTATTACTGTACATCAAAGACCCTGAAAAATCAATACCAGTTATAATTACACTCCTCAAAGAATTTGGGCTGGTGTCAGGATACAAACTGAATTTATCTAAGAGCATACTAGGCCCATCACCCGCGGGAGGGTTCAGAAGGGGCCGATGCGTTGTGGTTTGGGTGGCGGTCGTGGGCGGGGGTCCCGACGGCCCAATTCCTGGACACAGAATCTGGCTATGGGGACATGGAATGTCACCTCGCTGAGGGGAAAGGAGCCTGACCTAGTGCAGGAGGTTGAGCGGTACCGGCTAGAGATAGTCGGGCTCACCTCCACGCACAGTCTGGGCTCTGGAACCCAACTCCTTGAGAGAGGTTGGACTCTCTTCCACTCTGGAGTTGCCCGCGGTGAGAGGCGGCAGGCTGGTGTGGGCTTGCTTATAGCTCCCCACCTTAGCCGCCATGTGTTGGAGTTTTCCCCGGTGAACGAGAGAGTCGTTGCCCTGCGCCTTCGGGTTGGGGGCAGGTGCCTCACTGTCATTTCGGCTTATGGGCCGAATGGCAGTGTAGAGTACCCAGCCTTCTTGGAGTCCTTGGGAGGGGTGCTGGAAAGGGCCCCGACTGGGGACTCCATCCTTCTACTGGGGGACTTCAACGCTCATGTGGGCAATGACAGTGTTACCTGGAGGGGCGTGATTGGGAGGAACGGCCTCCCCGATCTGAACCCGAGTGGTGTTCTGTTATTGGACTTCTGTGTTAGTCACAGTTTGTCCATAACAAACACCATGTTCAAGCATAAGGGTGTCCATCAGTGCACGTGGCACGAGGACACCCGAGGCCGGAGATCAATGATCGACTTTGTGGTCGTGTCATCTGATCTTCGGCCTTATGTCTCGGACACTCGGGTGAAGAGAGGGGCTGAGCTGTCAACTGATCACCACCTGGTGGTGAGTTGGATCCGCTGGCGGAGGAGGAAGCTGGACAGACTTGGCAGGCCCAAACGTGTTGTGAGGGTCTGCTGGGAACGTCTGGCGGAACCCTCTGTCAGAGGGGTTTTCAACTCCCACCTCCGGGAGAGCTTTGACCAGATCCCGAGGGAGGCTGGAGACATTGAGTCCGAATGGACCATGTCCTCCGCCTCCATTGTTGACGCGGCTGTTTGGAGCTGTGGCCGTAAGGTCTCCGGTGCCTGCCGCGGCGGCAATCCCCGAACCCGGTGGTGGACACCGGAAGTAAGGGATGCTGTCAAGCTGAAGAAGGAGTCCTATCGAGCTTGTTTGGCTCGTGGGACTCCTGAGGCAGCTGACAGGTACCGGCGGGCTAAGCGTGCTGCAGCCCGGGCGGTTGCGGAAGCAAAAACTCGGGTATGGGAAAAGTTCGGGAAGGCCATGGAGGAGGATTACCGGTCAGCCTCGAAGAGATTCTGGCAAACCGTCCGGCGCCTCAGAAGGGGGAAGCAGTACCCTGCCAACACTGTTTACAGTGGAGGTGGGGAGCTGTTGACTTCAACTGGGGATATTGTCGGGTGGTGGAAGGAATACTTCGAGGATCTCCTCAATCCCACTGTCACGCCTTCTGTAGAGAAGCAGAGACTGGGGACCCAGAGGTTGATTCATCCATCACTCAGGCTGAAGTCACCGAGGTAGTTCGGAAGCTCCTCGGTGGCAAGGCACCGGGGGTGGATGAGATCCGCCCTGAGTACCTTAAGTCTCTGGATGTTGCAGGGCTGTCTTGCACGCCTCCGCAACATCGTGTGGCAGTTGGGTACAGTGCCTCTGGACTGGCAGACCGGGGTGGTGGTCCCTCTATTTAAGAAGGGGGACCGGAGGGTGTGCTCCAACTATAGGGGGATCACACTCCTCAGCCTCCCTGGTAAAGTCTAATCCAGTGTACAGGAGAGGAGAATTCGGCTGATAGTCGAATCTCGGATTCAGGAGGAACAATGCGGTTTTCGTCCTGGTCGTGGAACACTGGACCAGCTCTATACCCTCCGCAGGGTGCTTGAGGGTTCATGGGAGTTTGCCCAACCAGTTCACATGTGTATTGTGGACAAGGCATTCAACCGTGTCCCTCGTGGCATTCTGTGGGAGGTGCTTCGGGAGTATGGAGTCCAGGGCTCTTTGCCAAGGGCTGTGCGGTCTCTGTATGACCAGAGCAGGAGCTTGGTTCGCATTGCCGGCAGTAAGTCAGACCTGTTCCCGGTGCATGTTGGACTCTGGCAGGGCTGCCCTTTGTCACCGGTTCTGCTCATTATTTTTATGGACAGAATTTCTAGGCGCAGCCAGGGGCCGGAGGGAGTCCGGTTTGGGGACCACGGGATCTCATCTCTGCTTTTTGCGGATGATGTTGTCCTGTTGGCTCCTTCGAATCAGGACCTTCAGCATGTGCTGGGGCGGTTTGCAGCCGAGTGCGAAGTGGCTGGGATGAGAATTAGCACCTCCAAGTCCGAGGCCATGGTTCTCAACCGGAAAAAGGTGGTTTGCTCCCTCCGGGTTGGAGGAGAGCTCCTGCCTCAAGTGGAGGAGTTCAAGTATCTTGGGGTCTTGTTCACGAGTGAGGGAAGGATGGAGCGTGAGATTGACAGGTGGATCGGTGCAGCGGCAGCAGTAATGCGGTCATTGTACCGGTCTGTCGTGGTGAAGAAGGAGCTGAGCCGAAAGGCAAAGCTCTCGATTTACCGGTCAATCTACGTTCCTACCCTCACCTATGGTCATGAACTCTGGGTCATGACTGAAAGAACGAGATCTCGGATACAAGCGGCCGAAATGAGTTTCCTCCGCAGGGTGGCGGGGCGCTCCCTTAGAGATAGGGTGAGGAGCTCTATCACCCGGGAGGAGCTCAGAGTAGAGCCGCTGCTCCTCCACATCGAGAGGAGCCAGCTGAGGTGGCTCGGGCATCTATACCAGATGCCTCCTGGACGCCTTCCTGGGAGGGTGTTCCGGGCATGCCCCACCGGGAGGAGGCCCCGGGGAAGACCCAGGACATGCTGGAGGGACTATGTCACTCGGCTGGCCTGGGAACGCCTCGGGATTCCCCCGGAAGAGCTGGAGGAAGTGTCTGGGGAGAGGGAAGTCTGGGTATCCCTGCTTAGACTGCTGCCCCCCCGGATAAGCGGAAGAAGATGGATGGATGGATGGATGGATGGTAATTTAAGATCTATGTCTTTTTGGTGCCAGCCACAGGGGTTGATTGGTCAAGGATGGAAAACCATAGCTGTCATCCCTCTTCGTTACAGGCAATGGTCTACTCACCTCTACCTATCTCTAACTTAAAAGTCAGAAATGTAGTAGTTTCACATTCATTAAAAATTTGGTCTCAGATTAGAAAACACTTTGGATTAAAGGAAGGCTCCGTTTTGACTCCACTGATTAACAATCATACACTCAAGCCATCTTTCATTAATTCAACATTTACCCAATGGTATCACAGTGGGATACACACCTTAAAAGATTTATATATTAGAAAAACTTTTCCCTCATTCCAACAGTTGCAGGAGAAATTTCATTTACATAATAGAGATTTTTTCAAATAGTTGCAAATCCGTAGTTTTGTTAAGAAAACATTTCCGTCCTTTCCCCATGAGCCCCCTGAATCCATCATGGAAACATTGCTCCAGTCTGACCCTTTAAAAAAAGGATCAATATCCAAAATACATGACATTCTGTTTCAAATAGACTGTACAGCTACGCTGGATCATCTAAAAGAAGCCTGGCAGGAGGATCTGGGTGTGGAAATCTCAGACAACCAATGGACCAGAGCCCAGGACAATGTGCATTCCTCATCTGTATGCATAAGACATGGACTTCTGCAATTTAAAATATTACACAGACTACATCTGTCCAAACTGAAACTTTCTAAGATGTTTTCTTCAGTGAGTCCATCCTGTGACAGATGTGGACAAGGTCCAGCTTCTCTAGCACATATGTTCTGGAGGTGCCCACAAATTGTTAATTATTGGAATAGGATATTCCAAACTCTATCTGAGGTCTCACAGAAACAGATCTCACCTGATCCAGTGCTAGCATTGTTTGGAGTGAAGCCTATTACTGTACAATTCTCAACTAACAAAACAACATGATTCGGTTTGTAACATTATTAGCAAGGCGATTGATATTGCTTAATTGGAAGCAGAGAAAACCCCCAACCCATGCAGCTTTATTAAATGATGTAATGCAGTATTTGGAATTAGAAAAAATAAAATACCCATTAAGGGAGAAGGAACACATGTTTTACTCTATATGGCAACCTTTTATGGATTATTTTAAACAGAAAGACCCATGTGGGAGAAAATGATTGGAAAAGAACAGATGTAACATGACACCCTTCTTTTTTTTCCTTTTTTTTTCTTTTAATTTATAATCATAATTATTATTATTATTATTATTATTTTTCTGTCCCAGAATGTTTATGTATGAAACCATGCATTTGCATTTTATTTTCTGTATGTTTTGAAAAATGCAAAACCCCAATAAAAAAAAGTTTGAAAAAAAAAACAAAAAAAAAAAACAAAAAACATTACAAAGCAAATCCTGTCAGGTCTGAAGAGTGCATCCTTTGAGAGCAGGAAGGTCTAACTATTGTTCACCACGGCCTGTGATCAGATAAAGTCATCTTACCTCCTGCTGGAAAATAAATTATCTTTAGAAATATGAACACAGCTCTTAAAAACATGATAGTATTTGAGTCATTGTGTTCAGGCCTGAATGATTATGATACTACTTACTGTATGTTTTCAGTATAATCTCACACAGTTTTCTTTTGGCTTGGGAATGTTAGTGTAACACACAGATCGTAGAGAAACATTTCTTTGAAAGTAATGTGCTATATTTTACATATTTAGTTTTCGGATACATAAATATCAACTGTAACAAACAAAGTGTACAACCCTTCCTTTGCTGCTGAAATGCTGGATCCTGTTGAAACTCACGACCCTATCCAAAGACCAAAAAGTCTTGAACAAGTCTTCAGACCCTGATGGCAGAATGAACAAAAGAATTCCTTTGTATCCAGTTGTAATCCTTCAGCTGGGTGGCAAAAGTTAATCCTCATTTGCACGATCCTCTCGTTTCAGCTGAAGATGGACTGAATTTCTTTTCTGCGACGTCAGGCTCTTCATCTGTTCTGTCTCTTGAATTGAAGTTTTCAGTTCCAGGCGGTGATATTCTGATGCGATCGATCCAACCGCAAGCTCCGAACATCAACCGAGGACTTATCCATTCTCTTCTTTGTTCAGTCTTTTATATCATTTTCCTCCACGATGCCTGCGTGCCGAGTAGCACATAGTCACATATTGTGCAAAGTCACATAATCATTAAGAATCATAATCATGTTTCCAATCAGTATTACATTAAGCACAATACCTGATCAATCATCACACAGCTTTTTAGATAATAGGTTTAGATATCTGTGCATTTACCTCATTCAGACAGAGAGTCCTTTTAATGCCCCATTTTGATCCTTTTATTAATGTTGTTAATAAATGTAAAAAGTCTGATGTTTTCCTTTTAGGACCTGATAGAAAATCCCATACTCCTTTTAAGCCGATTTTAGCAGATTGGGGATCTCAACTCTGTGTGACAATACACTTTACTGTAGGACAGAAATACCATCAGTAAACACACCTTTTCTCATATTTTAGCACATTTTTAAAACATAGACATTGAGTTTTGTTCCAAATGAATATTTATCCCTGAAAGTGATGCTTGATTTGTTCACTGTAATTTGTGAAACCTCGGCCCTCGTTGTGACGACTGAGTTTCAGTCGACAGCAGAGATGGTACATGAGGACAGGTCTGATGGTCTGGTCTCTGAGCCCATAGATGAGAGAACTCAGACATCTGGGGAGGATAAAAATAAACACATAAAAAATACTCTTGATTCGTAAAATCATTATTCTTTGTAGTATCGTTGAGAGTGATACAACAATAGTGGCATACATAGTTGAGGCGAGACTGAGGCCCAGCTGGACCAGATGTAGCAGCAGTGTGTTTCGAGCCTTATGAGCTGAAGCTTTGTCTGTGGAGGCTGATCTGGCTGCTACCATCACACCAATAAAGGAGCAACTGACCACCACACCAGCTGATAGAAACACAAAACAAGTGTAGGCTTTCTCATAATGATCAGACACTGGGCCAAGCAACATGTCTATGTCAGAGCAAACATCTGTCATCTGCAGGCTCTGCAGGTCTTCAAATGGAAAATCTAACAACAAAATAACTCGAATGAAGGCATTTAGTGAACTGAAGGCCCAAACCACAATGATAGCCACTGCTGTGTTTCTGATAGTGATGATGGCAGCGTGCCTCAGTGGGTAGCACACAGCTACATATCTCTCCAGAGACATCACCACCAGTGTGAGAGGGGAGATTTCACTTGTGAGGCTGGAGAGCATGGTGAGAACACCACACACAGGATATGTCAGTAATATTCTACCAGCAGACAGAAGGTACAGTAACTGACTGAGTGCCAGCAGCAGAGTGTCTGCAAAAAGGAGGTTAAACAGAAGAATGTAACGGGAGGTCTCACAAAACACAGATTTACTCCTCAAGGTGAATAACATGGTGACATTAATGAAGAGGAACACAAAGCATGGTAGTGTAATTGGGGCAGAAAACAACACAATTTCCAGAATTCCCCGGTACTGCAGTCCAACAGTAGAGTTGGTCTGAGACTGATTTGCAAACAACATATTAGAGAAGAATTTAAGACCACAGATAAACAATAACCTGTTGATGTAACAGAAACATAAAAGCACAAATTTTTGTCCAGTTTGCACACAGACAGCAGTGAGGACATGTCATCTTTAGATTCCTATTGAGTTTAAATGCAAAATCAAAAATCATCCACATACATTTTCTCTGTGCAGACAGTTAGCAGGGTAGAGACCTGGTTTGTTTCCATGCAGGCAGAGCTGGTCTGCAGGGTTTGTCTGCTCTCACAGGTCATTTAATAGCTGTTCTCACACTGACTTATGTGTCATGTTCATGTGATCAAAAAATGATTCATGGGTGATGTAATCTCTGAACCATCACCACCTTTTCAATAATCTGATTCATATTGAAGCAGCACATACCCAACTTACAGTAATTATGGGGAATGCAGTTACCAACATGGATAGACAGAGTACTCAGATATTTCATTCACTAACAGTAACATTACCTTTAGAGTGGATTGGTTGTTGGATTGTCTCATAGCTGCTGCACATGTGCTGCAGTTTTAACCAAATAGCAAGATGACAAAGTGTTTGTGTAAGGGCGGTTTCAGGGTGACACTTCTGAAATTTTGGCATTGGGGTGAATAGATGACACAGTTTGGTGGTCCTGGGTGCATGTTGAGACCAAAAACCAAATCACTGGTGAAAAGGTCTCCAGGCTTCTCTTCTGTCAAAATAAAAAATATAATATATAAATTTATAAATCTGCATATTTCCTCACAAAAAGTTAGAGAGGTATTGTGTGAGTGGACTAGAATAATCCCATATCAACAAATACCATCTGTATCATCCAGAAAAAGGTATAATGGCTTGTTTGAAATTCTCAATTCAGGATGGTGTGAGAGCTGACAAGTTGAACAGCTGTAAAGGTTGGGCAGGTTGGGGACATTTCTTTCCCTCAAAACTGGTAAGGCTCTGATTTTGAAATATGTTGTTACGGTGCTTGAATGGAGTGCACCCATCTTGTATCGGACCCTCTGGCATATAGCATGGCTGTGTACCAAGCCTGACACATCGCAGTTTTGAATGCTAAATTTAGATCAAATCATTTATTTCGGAAGTTATACCCAAATGTCAAATTTCAAAAGTCCATTCATCCATCCATCCATCTTCAACTGTTTATCTGAAAGCGGGTCACGGAGGTAACAGTTCCAGCAGGGGATCCCAGACATCCCTTTCCCTGGCTACATTAGCCAGCTCTTACTGGGAGATCCTGAGGTGTTCCCAGGCCAGGGCAGAGATGTAATCCCTCCACCTAGTCCTTGGTCTGCCCCATGGCCTCCTCCCAGCTGGAAGTGCCTGGAACACCTCCCTTGGGGGGCGACCAGGTGGCATCCTTACAAGATGCCTGACCCACCTCAACTGGCCCCTTTCTACGCGAAGGAGCAGTGGCTCTACTCAGAGTTCTTCACAGATGACTGAGCTTCTCACTCTATCCCTAAGGGAGATGTCAGCCACCCTCCTGATAAAACCCACTTTGGCCGCTTTTACCCGCAATCTCATTCTTTCAGTCATGACCCACCCTTCATGACCATAGGTGAGAGGAGGAATGACGACTGATGGGTAGAGAGCTTTGCCTTCTGGCTAAGCTCTCTTTTTCATCACAATGGTGTGGTAAAGTGAACAAAATGCCTGCTGCTCTGATTCTCCAGCCCATCTCAAGAACAAGACCCCAAGATACTTGAACTCCCTCACTTGGGGTAAGGACTCATTCCCTACTCTGAGTAGACAATCCACCAGTTTCCTGCTGAGAACCATGGCTCCAGACTTAGAGGTGCTGATCCTCAACCCAGCCACTTCACATTCGGATGCAAACCAGACCAGTGAGTGCTGGAGGTCATAGACCAATAATGCCATCAGAACCACATCATCTGCAAAAAGCCGCTTTGCAATCCTTTGGCCACCGAACAGCACACCCTCCCTTCCATGACTACGCCTCGATATCCTTTCCATGAATGTCAGGAACAGGATAGGTGATAAGGTGCAGCCCTGGTGGAGGCCAACTCTCCCCAGAAAAGAGTCTGACTTACTGCCAAGAATCCGGCACACAGCTCATACTTTGGGCTTACAGAAACTGGATGGCCCTGAGCAGTGAAGGCCAAAACACATTAAAGGCATCTGATGCTCACTCTTTGAAGCACACCCATTGTTCTAAATGGTAGAACACGCACTGAGAGCATCTTGATGCACATCAAACTGCCTTGATGCTTGCACTACGGACTTGTTTTGATTTTGGAGCGTCAAATGAGGACCAGGGCCTTTTTTCTGCAGCTGCAGCTGGTGTTTGGGGAGAGTTAAATGGAATAAAAAGGCATGGACATGGACTCTATAATTGGCACACATGCTCTGGTCCCCCTTTTTGAAAAGGGGAACCACCCTGCCAGTCCCTAGGCACTGTCCCAAACTTCCACCCAGTGTTGAAGAGGCATGTCATCCACAACAGCCCCTAAATACTGAAAGCCTCCAGCATTTATGGGCGGATCTCATCAATCCCTAGGGCTTTGCCACTGGGGAGTTGTTTGATTACTTCAGTGACTTCCTCCAGGGAAATGATGCTGATTCCCCATCATCCTCCAGTTCTGCCTACACCAGAGAGGGTAGGTCAGTTGGGTGCAGAAGTTCCTCAAAGTGCTCCTTCCACAGCTGGATTACCTTCTCATTTGAAGTCAACAGTGTCCCATCCTTGCTATATACAGCTTGGATGGTTCCCCGTTTCCCCCTCCTGAGGTGCAGAACATTTTTCCAGAAGTGCTTTGGTGCTAACTGAAAGTCTTTCTCCACAGCTTATCTGAACTCCTCCCACACCTGCTGCTTTGCCTGTGTTACTACTGAGGCTACCATTCTTCGGGCCTGTCAGTACCTTGCAACTGCCTCCGAAGTCCCCTGAGATAACATATCCTGGAAGGCCTCCTTCTTCGGTCAGACAGCTTCCCTGACCACTAGTGTCCACCATGATGTTCGAGGGTGGCTGTCCCTTGAGGCACCTACAACCTTGAGACCACAGCTCTCAGCCACAGCTTTGGCAATGGACATTTTGAACATGACCACTCCGGTTCAATGTCCACCGCACAGCAAGAAGGTCCTGGGTTCGAATCTCTGAGCCGGCAGGCCCTTTCTGTGTGGAGTTTGCATGTTCTCCACATGTCCGCGTGGATTCTCTCCGGGTACTCTGGCTTCCTCCCACAGTCCAAAGACATGCAGCATAATAGGTTAATTGGTGATTCTAAATTGCCCATAGGTGTGAATGTGAGTGGTTGTCTGTCTCTATGTGTCGGCCCTGCGATGAACTGGCGACTTGTCCAGGATGTACCCCGCCTCTCGCCCAATGTCAGCTGGGATAGGCTCTAGCCCCCCACGACCCTCACAGATAAGCGGTTACAGAAAATGGATGGATGGACGGTTCAATGTCCCCAGCCTCCACAGGGATGCCAGAAAAGCTCCGCCGGAGGTGGGAGTTGAACAGAACAGACAAAGGCCTCCTCCAAATGCTCCCAGCTCACCTGCACCACACGTTTGGGCTTGCCAGGTCTGTCCAGAGGCTTCCCCCACCATCTGACCCCATACACCACCACATGGTGATCAGTTGACAGCTCTGCCCCTCTCTTCACCCTAGTGCCCTATACATATGGCCTTAGATCAGATGATACGATGACCAAATCAATCATTGACCTTCGGCCTAGGGTGCTCTGGTACCACGTACACTCATGAGTATCCTTATGCTCAAACATGGTGTTCATTATGACCAGTCCATGACTAGCACAAAAGTCCAATAACAAACACTTGCTCGGTTTCAAATCAGGGAGGCCATTCCTCCCAATCACACCCCTCCAAGTGTTTCCATCATTGCCCACGTATGCATTGAAGTCAGTAGAACTACTGAGTCCCCTACTGGAGTCCCAGGCAGGGCTCCAATCAGGGTCTCTAAGAAGGCTGAATACTCTGAACTGCTGTTCGACTTCCTTCAGGTAGGGTCACTGCACTCCTTCCTCATTCTTTCATGGGGTTTTTAAACCATTCATAGTCTGGACCCTCACCTGAGACCAATTTGCCATGGGAGTCCTCGCCAAGAGCACCAGGCCCAAAACGACACAGCTCCCAGGTTCATAGGTACACGCAAACCTCTCCACCACAATACGTGATGGTTCCTGGAGAGGATTTCAAGAGTCATTTTCTTATATTTTGACATTTGACATACGTTTGAATTATGTGTCAGGGTTTTCAATTCAACCCAAATGTCAAAAGTGCTCCCAAATGGACCCACACGTGAAGAGATCTAAAGGTCAAAATGCTTGTTAAGGCCATTGCAGTGAATATGCCACAGCTAGAAAGGTGCAACCTTTTCCCACTGAACTTTGGCGTATTGGTGAAGAGCTGACATCAATTTGATGAACCTGGGTTCATGTTGGAGACTTCCAAAATCCAATGCACAGGTCAAAATGTTGCTTGACTTCTCTTTTGTCAAATCTGACATTTGTGATTTTTAACACATTAAATGCAATATTTTCTCATTACAAGGTCCAAGAGACTCAGAGTTGGCACACTTATTGGAGGGACGTAGACCAGGGACCAGCATCGTGAGGTTCTGGGGCCACATGTGCCTCCTTTGCTTCACTCCAGTGGCTCCCTGGGACTTTGACAAAAAATTCTATTCTATTGACACATAGACTCAAAACTGAGCTGACATGTGGGAACATTGACTTCCCCATTCAATCATATCTCAAATGTCCAAAAATAAGGGTCACTTCCTCAAATTTTGAAATTGGCATACTTTTGAATCATGTACTAGGGTTTGTCAACCCAAGTGTCAAAGGTTTTCCCAAATGGACCAAGGCATGAGGTGACTGAAAGGTCAAATGGGTCTGGTTAAAAGCTTGTTGCTCAAACCTGTGCATATTCTCTCTCTCTAAAAAAAAGAAGGTCCAGTTAAACCCCACCTCCAACAGCAACTGTCCAGTCATAGCTTAGCAACCATTTCAATCAGGATAGACTAATAGAATAAAAGAGAAAGACAGGTATGAAATGAGATCAAACTTATTGTGCACAGAAAAGTAGTCTTGGCGCTTAGACCCCACGGAAGTAGATCATCTTAGGAAGCAGTTAGATGGATTAGATGCTTCCAATGTAAAGAAGACCTCCTCCGGAGCCTAGACACTGGTGGTAGTGAAGAGGAATGATGCTTCGTGTAGTAGCACTTGGTTGAAGGTTGATGGAAGATGGCCAGAATCCTGACTGAGGTGGTGAATGGGTGCAGGTGGACTGAACAAACTTCATGGCTGAATGACAGCTGAATGACAGCAGAGAGAGAGACACTTTTAAATATGACAGCTGATGACTGATTGGTTAAAAGAGAGAGGGAGGCAGATTGTGATTGGATGAGAAGGATGATGAGTAGTGGAGCATAAGGATAGCAGGAAACTGATTATGACATAGAGGGCATACGCGAAAAGATAGTCTTCCTGACTGAACTTTCGCTAAGCTTCATAACTAGAGCTGACAAGCTTTCCATGTCTCTACATGTTGATGCAGTGTGCAGGAGGATCTGAGAAGAGTGATACTTGGCTTTTCATGAGTCTGGACTGTGACGTCTTTTCTGTAGTTTCTCAAAAACACAAAACACAAGAGCACATGTGTGGTGAATGGATTAAACTCTGTCTTCATCTGCTCTAACATAAGCTCCAAACGTTAGCATGTCCAGCTAACTAAAACTTAGCTGACTAGCTGCAGTAACTTTACCTCCAGACAAACTTGTTAGATCCACTGCATCTGCATTTGTTCTGTGGGAGTTTGAGGAGGAGGATGTGGGCTGATGCAGAATCAAAGTGGGTCGATGACGATGCATCTCTTCTCTCCTGTGTTGCTGTGTGTACTTTCAGGTTCCTGCTTTATTTCACTGTTTCCTCGTGTTCGCTTTCAACTGTTAGGAGTCCTGTTAAGTTACTGCTGATGAAAAGAACACTTCCTGAGTTTGCTGCTTCATAATAAAAGATTTTACATGAAAAAAATAATGTTTGACTTTTATGTTGAAGAATTTATAGGAGATGAAACGTCCAGCGTCAACCACTTGACTAAAAACAAGCGCGTTTCAGCTAACAGACACACCTCGGCAGCACTGAGATGTGAATCCCTGCCATGCAGGGCTGACTAACTGAGTCAAACCAAGTAAAGACAAACAGCACAAGTGTGTGTAAAGAGGCTCTAGTCTCTCCATCATTCTACACATAAGAGACAGAGATGAGCAGAGGAAGTTAAGCTGCCATGTGAACAGAGGGAGGGAAGAGCTGCAGGGGAGACAGGGTGCAGACAGCTGCAGGCAGAGAGAGGAGCTGAAGCACAGGAGGAACAGTTGAAACTACAGTGAAAAGCAAGAAACACACGAGTAAGTAATGACTGTAGTTGAGCCAATATTGTATTGAAGCACTGAACTGCTGTTTCTTGAAGTGAACCACCATTGTTTTTTCAGGTGCGCACCACTGGAATAGGACAGTGGCGTGAAGTCCTGCGGGGGGTGCGGTGAGGTGCGCCGGCCTGTGCCTGCCGCTGCTGTGTGGCCTGTCCATAGAAAATTATGGGGGCAATTTCTTTGATGCATGGCGTCCACTGGCGGTGTGTTTTAGCCTTGAGCTGAGTTAGCTCAGCTCTAATCCCGGCTGTTTTCTGTGATTGTGGTCCAGCTTGTCTGGCTGGGGGACCTGTCTCCAAGTCTGCTGCACTAACCTAGTCCCTGTGCTTCCTTTTCCAATGTCAGAGAGTGAGTAATACGAGTGTATTTCTGTCATCTATCATGTAGATATACCTGCTGTATTTCACCATCCAACCAATGTTTACTGAGATGTAAGCTAGCTTTAGCCGCAGTTTGTTAGCATTAATGTTATATCATCAGCACAGCTGCCAGGTAACTTTACATAAACATTTTCACAGTGTTCTTGTTTTAAAACGTGTCAAATGCAAACATTAAAACATCAGTTGGAGACAGACTTTTTGGTTGAGTCAAGGAGCTGGAACTTACATCAGCCAGCTATACTTAAAAAAACTATTTGTGAGTCATTATTTCAGCCAATAAAATCCACCGTCGTCAGCTAGAAACGAGAAGCTGCTTCTGTATACGTCTCTAAGACCTCATGTTTCAACAGTTACTCCCAATTTCAATTTTACATCTGCCACATTGATCACTGTAAACTTCATAAATGCAGTGCGAGAATGGAAAGTTTGGCAGGCTTAGCAACAGTAACTAAGGAAGGCAGGGCTTAGCAACGGGTCAATTGTGGATTCATCCTTACATTTGGTCCTGTGTTTTCCTGGAACTCTAATCCTGTTTTCTTGTGCCTCTGGACCACAGCCTGTCAACCTGCCTGCCTGTTTGCTTCCTGTCCAGCCATTAAACCACAGCCTGGCCTTGCTTCCCTCCCACAAGCTCACTTCCACCTGCCTTCATCTCCAGAATTCCTCCCTCATCCATCCCCATCGTTTTTACAATAAAACCCTTTATTTAAACAGTTCCTCTCAGTCCGTGTCTTCCATTTGGGTTCATCTAGTACAACTGTGACAGGAGACTGGTGATATAGACAAGAGCGCTCTGGAGGTCAGCAACAAAGATGGAACTGCTCCGCACACTGGTTACATATCATAATGACATTCTTTTTTTTTTTAAATAATTATTTTTATTCACAATTATATCACTTACAAAACATATAGAACACAGATCACAAAGACACGATGCCACACCCTACTCCACCCCCCACCAGACAGCTCAAAGTAAGGATACATTGGTCCTAAGGTTCAGTTGAAAGCAGTTCAGTACAATTATACATACAATCACATTCAGCCAATGGAAGCTTCAATTTGTGGAATTGTTTTCATCAGAGGTCCCCATATATTGAGAAAATGCTCTGGTTTTCCCCTCACACTATACATAATTTTTTCTGGAGTACAGATAGAATAGTAGATGATAGAATTTCCTTCCACCATTGTTTCAAGGATGGTGGTGTCGTGGATTTCCAGTTTGTTAAAAAAAATTTTAGCGGCTGTAATGGATAATAGAATAAGCTTTTTCTGATACAGTGTGAAGTTGTGAAGTCTGTTTAGGTCCCCAAGAATAGCTACCAGGGGGTCTGTGGTGACTGTTTTTTTGGAGTATTTTGGATAAGATGTTATGGATACCTCACCAAAATGGCTGAAGGCTCTTACAGTCCCATAGCGTATGGGTTAGATTGCCATCCCTGGTAGTGCATCTTGGGAAACATGAAGAGACAGATTGATACATGTGGCGTAATCTATGAGGGGTGTAATATGTGTGATGCAAGACATTAAATTGAATCAATCTGTGTTTAGTTGAAGTTAAAAAGGTTTGAGAGTTGAGAGGATTGTTTCCCATTCTTGATTGCTGTAGTTGGCATTCAAGTCCTTTTCCCATTTGTACTTAAGATTCAAATGTTTGTGATCCACACAGTCATTAATCCATTTATAAAGCTTTGAGATCAGTCCAGTTGGTGAGCCCGATAAGTGTATTATTTTTCCCAGGGGAGTATCTCCAATTCTAGGGTAGTCCTCGCATTGATCTTTAATCCAATTTCTGATCTGTAAAAATTTAAAAAGTGTGAGGAGGGTAGATTGTAGCGATTGCAGATATCTGAGTATTTACCAATTAGACCATCTTTACAGAGGTCACCAAGCACTTGTATACCACAGTCTCACCATTTACGGGAAATTTGATCAGTCATGAACTCATGTAAAGGAGAACTAATCCACAGGGGAGTCCTAACAAAGAGCATGTTTTTAATACCTGAGGTTCTATATCCATCCATGAAGCTGTTTGTGTCCTTTCATGGGACCAGTACCATACAGCTCTTAATTGGGAAGTTAAGTAGTATAAGCCATTTTTCTCTTTTTCTGGACAGTGCAGACAGGATTTGTTGATATGGGCTTATTCTAGGCCACTCCCACAATATCTCTGGGATTTTTTTGTGAGGAAATATGCAGATTTAAAATGTTAAAAGTTGACTTGTATGTGTGTAATTGTACATGAAATTTGCAGTGACTGTGACTGGGTTTGTATTTAATACGTTTGAAAGGAAGGTGCTAATCGACCCAGTGGTTTGAACAGACAGCTGCTGATGTTGTTGCGAGGCGGAGACACTCTGAATTAAAGTCATTTGTCATGAGCTGCTTGGGGTATGCATTTATTTTTATTTTCATTTAATAATCCATGATGCAGAAAAACACCATGGTTAAACATAAATTTATTGCAGCCTGTTTGCAGCCAAATGAAACACATTCACAGCCACTGTAGCCTAAAGAAATTAAACACTGATGTTATTATGTTCTCCTATTTCTTTCTTTTTTGCCAACATCACATTCTGAACTGGGGTTTTTCAGCAGGTTCACCACTGCCTTTACCTCAACTTTGATCTCTTTGTCAGGGCATTTATGTCCACTGTCAGACCAGATACAGGCTGACCAGCTGCCTGGTGTGCACAACAATGACCTGATTGTCCCACCTAAGTGCTCGTACCACAAAGGACACAGCTCACACCTCCTGTGCGATGGATTTCTTTATTATTATAATTATAATTATATATTTATTTATTTATTGAAGATAGTTGAAGAAGTTTGATTATAAACGAATATTTGTTTTGTTATTCATCTTATATCTGACTATCTTCTCTGAATTTAATTTGTTGTTCTTGACTTTTTTTTTTTTTTTTTTTTAATGTTTTTGGCCTTTTTGCCTTTATTATATAGGACAGCTGAAAATTAGACAGGAAATGGGGTGAAGAGAGGGGGGATGACACACAGCAAAGGGCCAAAGGTGGGAGTCGAACCAGCGGCCGCTGCAGAGAACTGATAGCCTCTATACATGGGGCGGATGCTCTACCAACTGAGCTACACAGCCACGCCGTTCTTGATTTTTTTTTTCCTCTGTAGCTCAACAGTATGTTTGTTTGCCTCTTCCACTGACAGTACCATGACATCAAATTTCATTTTGCACTTGCAGTCATTCTACTTTCTGTCCAAACTCCCCATAAGGGACACCTGTGAAACACACAAAACCCTCATTTAAATCCTGCTGTCTCCACAGTGTTTGCACCTGTTGTCGTTACACAATAATTCTGAGTAGATTACCTGCAAAACTCACACCAACCAAACGATCAATATGTTAGAATGCACATGCAAGTTAGCACTGTTTATTTGGGATCTTAGTAAATCAAGCCCATTGAGTTTTATTCAAAATGAATATATATCTAATACCTAATATCTAAGTTGTGAGACCTCGGCCCTCTTTGTGGCGACTGAGTTTCAGTCGACAGCAGAGATGGTACATGAGGACAGGTCTGATGGTCTGGTCTCTGAGCCCATAGATGAGAGAACTCAGACATCTGGGGAGGATAAAAATAAACAAATAAAAAATACTCTTGATGCGTATAATTAATAATCTTTGTAAAGTTTTTGAGAGTGATAAAACAATAGAGGCGTGCACAGTCGAGGAGAGAGTGAGGCCCAGCTGGACCAGATGTAGCAGCAGTGTGTTTCGAGCCTTATGAGCTGAAGCTTTGTCTGTGGAGGCTGATCTGGCTGCTACCATCACACCAATAAAGGAGCAACTGACCACCACACCAGCTGATACAAACACAAAACAAGTATAGGCTTTGACATAATGATCAGACACTGGGCCAAGCAACATGGATATGTCAGAGCAAACATCTGTCATCTGCAGGCTCTGCAGGTCTTCAAATGGAAAATCTAACAACAAAATAACTCGAATGAGGACATTTAGTGAACTGAAGGCCCAAACCACAATGATAGCCACTGCTGTGTTTCTGATGGTGATGATGGCAGCGTGCCTCAGTGGGTAGCACACAGCTACATATCTCTCCAGAGACATCACCACCAGTGTGAGAGGGGAGATGACATTTGTGAGGCCGGAGAGCAATGTTGAGAAAACCACACACAGGATATGTCAGTAATATTCTACCAACAGCCAGCAGGTACAGTAACTGACTGAGTGCCAGCAGCAGAGTGTCTGCAAAAAGGAGGTTAAACAGAAGAATGTAACGGGAGGTCTGACGAAACACAGATTTACTCCTCAAGGTGAATAACATGGTGACATTAATGAAGAGGAACACAAAGCATGGTAGTGTAATTGGAGCAGAAAACAGCACAACTTCCAGAATCCCCCAGTACTGCAGTCCAACAGTAGTGTTGGTCTGAGACTGGTTTGTAAACAACATATTAGAGAAGAATTTAAGACCACAGATAAACAATAACCTGTTGATGTAACAGAAACACAAATGCACAATTTTTTTTATCCAGTTTGCACACAGACAACAGTGAAGACATGTCATCTTTAGATTCCTATTGAGTTTAAATGCAAAATCTAAAATCATCCACATACATTTTCTCTGTGCAGACAGTTAGCAGGGTAGAGACTTGGTTTGTTTCCATGCAGGCAGAGCTGGTCTGCAGGGTTTGTCTGCTCTCACAGGTCATTTAATAGCTGTCCTCACACTGACTTATGTGTCATGTTCATGTGATCAAAAAATGATTCATGGGTGATGTAATCTCTGAACCATCACCACCTTTTCAATAATCTGATTCATGATGAAGCAGCACATACCAGCTTACAGTAATTATGAGGAATGCACCTAAACACAGGGACAGAGTACTCAGATATTTCATTCAATAACAGTAATATTATCTTTAGAGTGGACTGGTTGTTGGACTTCTGGAATCTTGGCATTGGAGTGAATAGATGACACAGTTTGGTGGACCTGGGTGCATGTTGAGACCTCCAAAATCCAAATCACAGGTCAAAAGGTCTCCAGGCTTCTCTTCTGTCAAATCCAATATCTGGGTCAAATCAATTTTTGTAACATTTTAAATGTGCATATTTTCTCACAAAAAGATCCCAGAGACTCCAGGGACCAGCAACTTGAGGCTCTGGGGCCACATGTGGCCCTTTTGCCCCACTCCAGTGGCTCCCTGGGACTTGTAAATGAATAAATGGTTATTTTCATTTTCATTCATCATTGTTGTAGGCCTAAAGTGCTTCTCACATTTCGTCAATAATAAAAATGTGTAGCCCATAGACCAATTATTTTTGTTTTTGTTTTCAAAGTTTTTAACTGAAACTTTAATAAGTTTTAATAACTTTTAATAACTAAAACTTTAATAAGTGATGTACTTAAATGTCTTGTTTTGTCCACAAGTCAAAGATCTTCAGTTTCCTGTCAGAAGGAGTAAAGAAACCAGAAAATATTCACATTTAAGAAGCTGAAATCAGAGAATTTTGAGGAGTCTTTTTCCCTTAAAAAATGACACAAACTGATCAATTGATTATATCAATTGATAGTCGATCATCGACTAGTTGACAATTAATTTAGTCGTTGACGACTAATCAGTTGTTTGATTAAACATCTTAGCTCTAGCCTTAAGTCTCCCTAGGCTCGCTATGGATGTCAAATCCAAAAAATGAAAAGTCTAAAATAGAGTAAAATAGAGAATGAAACAGTTGCAGCTCCAGACAGATTTTTTTATCTTTTTGGATAATAAGGTTGCTGATCCCTGGCCTACAACAAGCCCACAAGCTCAAATCGCCTCAGTCGAATGTAAGAAGAAAAAAAAAGGAAACAATCAAGTGAGTATGGTATGAAGATTTTTAATTTAAACAATCAATCAATTTTTCACCTACATTTTGACATTTGGCACATTCTTGAATGAGAATGCCAGGGTTTCCTCCCATTTATTAAGATCATACTCAGGACGATGACCACCCTCCAGAGGGTCCAGGCAGGGCTGTCACCTCCCTAAAACCAGGCCAAGGCCACTTAAATCAGCTCTCCAGCCCAGTGGGAGGCATCCAGTGGGCTCACAGGTTGACACATAGGCTCAAAACTGGGCTGACATGTGGGAACACTGACTCCTCCATTCAGTCAAATGCAGAATGTCCGGAAATAAGGGTCACTTCCTCAAATTTTGAAATTTGGCATACTTTTGAATTATGTATCAGGGTTTCCAATTGTCAACCCAAGTGTCAAAGGTTTTCCCAAATGGACCAGAACATGAGGTGACTGAAAGGTCAAACAGGCCTCGTTAAGATCTTGTTGCGCAAAACTGTGCATATTTCCTCCTTTAAAAAGGTCCAGAGATCCCAGATTTGGCACAGGTATTGTGAGAGGGGCCAAGAACAAGCCCACACTGGAAAAAATCCCTGCAGAGAACAATTAAGTGAAGATGGTGTGAAGATTGTTGAGTCATACATTCCCCGTCAAAGTCAGGCAGACTGGTGATAGTGGAGTTTCATAATCTTGGCACACTGAGTAGGTCTCTCAGGGTTCCCAAATGAGAAAAGCAATCCAAATGGTCAAAAATACAGCCATTTGGTGATATATATTCCATAAGGACGGTGGCAACTCAATATTCAATCATTTTCACAGTTGTTAGATTTGTGTCCCAAAGCTAGCTTATTGTCTGTTAGCTCTCAGCAAGGTAGTTTCCCTTCAAGCAAACTAACTTCGAGGCTCTCATCCACACCCATCAGTTTTGCAATAAAACCCTTTTTCTTAATCGCTACTTCCTCAGTCTGTTTCTTGCTTTTGGGTCAATCAAGCACAACTGTAAATGGAGGCTGGTGACAAAGGTGGAAGCGTTCAGGAGGCCAGTGAGTTCAGACTTTAAACAGATGTTGGACACAACTGTTTTTTGAATGGTGATGATGGTGTGTGTGTCAGTGTCGAGACCACAGAAACTGAAGAACTGCCCAGAAATGAATTTAAAGTCTCAAAACATGAAACATCAAATCCAGTTCTAACTGAAGAGTGCATCCTGTCAGAGCCGGTTTCATAATTTCATTATATATCAGTGAGTTTGGGAGTTCACCATATTCTGTGATCAGATAAAGTCACATTAACATCTGGCAGAAAATAAATGATGTTTCGAAAGATGAATACAGCTCTCTGACAACTTGAAGTCTGACCATTGAGTGTAGTTTATTTAGGTATGATGGGCATTTTAAAACTAGTTTTGTGTCATTGTGTGTTAAAAATGCTCAGTAACTTTATGAGCAATTCAAATTATGTCTAACTGTCTAACTGTCAATATAACATGTATGTGCATCAGGCAAATGTTATTTTGCAAGTTAGACAGTTTGTGAGTCCTTTTTTGGTCTACATGCCTCTCTCCTGTGCACCTGTCTCACCTAAAAGATGTGTGAAGTTCTAAATTATACTGATGTGAAAGTATTTGATTCAACATGTGCAGGCCTGAATAATCACTCTACTATACAGACTCTATACTGTCATTATAATTTCCCACATTATTCAGATCACACAGTTTTCTTTTGGCCTGTGAGTGCTGATCTTACATGCATGACAGAGAAACATTTCTTTGAAATTAGTTTAGCAAATGTTTTTATTTAAAAAAAAAATAGATGGTTTAAATTACATACTGAGTTATTTATCATGTGCTACTGAAAATAGGATTTTTTGCACCGGGGCTGTGGTAAAATATGTTCGTAATTGTCATGTGTGGTGAAAAGTCAACTAGAAACACAAATGGTGGTGGACCCAAAAATGCAGACAGGAGCACTGGAAGCAATGTTCAAAAGGAGATTTAATGCTAAAACAGAAAGTAACACAAACTCAGGCTTACTTCAACAAAAGGGATCCAAAAGACAAAACCAAAAAAAAAAGGCAAAACCCAAGAAATCCATAAAGGGGTATAAATCCAAAAAACACTGGTGGAAACACAGAGAATGCACAAAAAATCCAAAAGGGGAAAAAGACCCAAAAAACACTGGAACCCACACTGGGAAGACACAGGAACTTTACACCAAAGTACAACACACGAACTGACACAGACAAAGAGACACACAGGGACTAAGTAGAAAGCAGGTGGGTGAACAACAACAGGTGAACCAAATCAATAATCAGAAAAGAGCGGGAAAAGAACAAAGACAGGAAGTAAAAACAACAAAGACACACAAGGGAAAACCAATACTACAAAATAAAACAGGAAGTAACCAACCAAAATGTCCAAACCATAACAGTAATGCATAAAATATCATTTTTGTTCAGGTGAAAACACTAAAGAACTTTGAATTAAAGTGTCTATGGGTGAAGAATATACAACACAAATACCTTTAGAAAAAAACACAGGTTTGTGGATAGTGAGATATTTTTAGATCATGGTGCACATTAGTGGGTAGTATCAATAATTCAGCAAAGTAATATATTGCAATACTAAGCCAGTGAGTTATTTTATTAATGTATTGATGTATTGATATTGAACACTTTACATATAAGACATAAATATCTATGTACTTGTGTCTGTATCAGTAAGATTAGCAAATCTCTCAGATTTTACCACATTTTTAAATATGCACATTGAATTTTTTTCCAAATCAATATTTATCTCTGCAATTCATGCTGGAATCATTCACTGTAATATGCGAGACCTCAGTGTTTGCTCTATCTGCAGGGTCACCCCTGAGCTCTGGCCCTCTTGTGTGCTATCCTAGTTGTATATATCCATCAGCCCTCTTTGTGGCGACTGAGTTTCAGTCGACAGCAGAGATGGTACATGAGGACAGGTCTGATGGTCTGGTCTCTGAGCCCATAGATGAGAGAGCTCAGACATCTGGGTAGGATAAAAATAAACACATACAGAACAGTCTTAATGCGTGCAATCATTATTGTTTGTAGGGTTGTTGAGACTGATACAACAATAGAGGCGTGTATAGTTGAGGAGAGAGTGAGGCCCAGCTGGACCAGATGTAGCAGCAGTGTGTTTCGAGCCTTATGAGCTGAAGCTTTGTCTGTGGAGGCTGATCTGGCTGCTACCATCACACCAATAAAGGAGCAACTGACCACCACACCAGCTGATACAAACACAAAACAAGTGTAGGCTTTGTCATAATGATCAGACACTGGGCCAAGCAACATGGATATGTCAGAGCAAACATCTGTCATCTGCAGGCTCTGCAGGTCTTCAAATGGAAAATCTAACAACAAAATAACTCGAATGAAGACATTTAGTGAACTGAAGGCCCAAACCACAATGATAGCCACTGCTGTGTTTCTGATGGTGATGATGGCAGCGTGCCTCAGTGGGTAGCACACAGCTACATATCTCTCCACAGACATCACCACCAGTGTGAGAGGGGAGATGTCATTGTGGAGTACAGTGAGCATGGTGAGAAAACCACACACAGGATATGTCAGCCTTAATCTACCAGCACCCAGAAGGTACAGTAACTGACTGAGTGCCAGCAGCAGAGTGTCTGCAAAAAGGAGGTTAAACAGAAGAATGTAACGGGAGGTCTCACGAAACACAGATTTACTCCTCAGGGTGAATAACATGGTGACATTAATGAAGAGGAACACAAAGCATGGTAGTGTAATTGGAGCAGAAAACAACACAACTTCCAGAATCCCCCGGTACTGCGGTCCAACTGTAGTGTTGGTCTGAGACTGATTTGCAAACAACATATTAGAGAAGAATTTAAGACCACAGATAAACAATAACCTGTTGATGTAACAGAAACACAAAAGCACAATTTTTTGTCCAGTTTGCACACAGACAGCAGTGAAGACATGTCATCTTTAGATTCCTATTGAGTTTTAAATACAAAATCTAAAATCATCCACATACATTTTCTCTGTGCAGACAGTTAGCAGGGTAGAGACCTGGTTTGTTTCCATGCAGGCAGAGCTGCTCTGCAGGGTTTGTCTGCTCTCACAGGTCATTTAATAGCTGTCCTCACACTGACTTATGATATATAAATGATTAATGGGTGATGTAATCTCTGAACCACCACCACCTTTCAATAATCTGATTCATGATGAAGCAGCACATACCCAACTTACAGTAATTATGGGGGAATGCAGTTACCAACATGGATAGACAGAGTACTCAGATATTTCATTCACTAACAGTAACATTACCTTTAGAGTGGATTGGTTGTTGGATTGTCTCATAGCTGCTGCACATGTGCTGCAGTTTTAATCAAATAGCAAGATGACAAAGTGTTTGTGTAAGGGCGGTTTCAGGGTGACACTTCTGAAATTTTGGCATTGGGGTGAATAGATGACACAGTTTGGTGGTCCTGGGTGCAGGTGAGGTATTGTGTGAGTGGACTAGAATAAGCCCATATCAACAAATCCCATGTGTATCATCCAGAAAAAGGAACAATGGCTTGTTTGAAATTCTCAATTCAGGATGGTGTGAGAGCTGAAAAGTTGAACAGCTGTAAAGGTTGGGCAGGTTGGGGACATTTCTTTCCCTCAAAACTGGTAAAGCTCTGGGGCAGACGTTTAGCTCAGTTGGTAGAACCTCCGACCCATGTATGGAGGCTTAGTCCTCTGCAGTGGCCGTTGGTTCGACTCCCGCCTTCGGCCCTTTGCTGCGTGTCATCCTCTCTCTGTCTGTCCACTCTCTCTCTGGCTGTCCTATCAAATAAAGGCAAAAATGCAAAAAAAAAAAAAAAAAAAAAAAAGCTGGTAAAGCTCTGATTTTGTAATAACTTGTTACCGTGCTTGAATGCAGTGCACCCATCTTGTATCGGACCCTCTGGCACATAGCATGGCTGTGTACCAAGCCTGACACATTGCAGATTTGAATGGTAAATTTAGATCAAATCAATTAATTCAGAAGTTATACCTAAATGTCAAATTTCAAGAGTTGGGGGCGACCAGGTAGCATCCTTACAAGATGCCTGAACCACCTCAACTGGCCCCTTTCTACACGAAGGAACAGCGGCTCTACTCAGAGTTCCACATGGATGACTGAGCTTCTCACTCTATCCCTAAGGGAGATGTCAGCCACCCTCCTGACAAAACCCATTTTGGCGCTTGTACCCCCGATCTCGTTCCTTCAGTCATGACCCACCCTTCATGACCATAGATGAGAGAAGGACTGACGACTGAT
Source organism: Lutjanus argentimaculatus (assembly GCA_034769285.1). Classification (NCBI taxonomy): domain Eukaryota; kingdom Metazoa; phylum Chordata; class Actinopteri; order Lutjaniformes; family Lutjanidae; genus Lutjanus; species Lutjanus argentimaculatus. The sequence continues at coordinate 307,952 of JAWZSL010000115.1, forward strand.
GGGTAGAGAGCTTTGCCTTCTGGCTAAGCTCTCTTTTTCATCACAATGGTGCGTTAAAGCGAACACAATACCGCTCCTGCTGCTCCGATTCTCCAGCCCATCTCAAGAACAAGACCCCAAGATACTTGAACTCCCTCACTTGGGGTAAGGACTCATTCCCTACTCTGAGTAGACAATCCACCAGTTTCCTGCTGAGAACCATGGCCTCAGACTTAGAGGTGCTGATCCTCATCCCAGCTGCTTCACATTCGGATGCAAACCAGTCCAGTGAGTGCTGGAGGTCATAGGCCAATGATGCCATCAGAACCACATCATCTGCAAAAAGCTGCTTTGCAATCTTCAGGCCACCAAACAGCACACCCTCCCTTCCATGACTATGCCTCGATATCCTTTCCATGAATGTCAGGAACAGGATAGGTGATAAGGTGCAGCCCTGGTGGAGGCCAACTGTTACACCCTGAGATCTCCTTTAAGGTCATGTTTTCCTTGTTTTCAGTTATTGTCAGTGTTTCCTGTTTTATTTTGGCACTCACCCTTGTCTCTCGTTTCAGATACCTTACTTCCTGCCCCTGTGTGTTTCCCTCCTGTGTGATTACCTGCCCCGCCCTGATTGGTTTCACCTGTCCCTCATTACCCTTCCTCCCTTGTGTAGTTAGTCCTTGTGCTGCCCTTTGTCTGTGCCAGTTCGTCAGAGTTGTCTGAGTGTGTTTGTCAGTAGCTTTCATAGTGTTCTCATAGTGTTAGCACATCTATTGTTCCAAATGGAAGAGCACGCACTGAGAGCATCTTGATGCACATCAAACTGCCTTGACGCCCGCACAACGGACTTGTTTCAATTTTGGCGCGTCAAATGAGGACCAGGGCCTTTTTTCTGCAGCTGCAGCTGGTGTTTGTTGAAGAGTCATGTCATCCACAACAGCCCCTGAACACGAAAAGCCTCCAGCATTTATGGGCAGATCTTATCAATCCCTAGGGCTTTGCCACTGGGGAGTTGTTTGATTACCTCAGTGACTTCCTCCAGGGAAACTGATGCTGATCCCCCATCATCCTCCAGTTCTGCCTACACCAGAGAGGGTAGGTTAGTTGGGTGCAGAAGTTCCTCAGAGTGCTCCTTCCACTGCTGGATTGTCCCTTGAGGCACCTACAACCTTGAGACCACAGCTCTCAGCCATAGCTTCAGCAATGGACATTTTGAACATTGACCACTCCAGTTCAATGTCCCCAGCCTCCACAGGGATGCCAGAAAAGCTCCACCGGAGATGGGAGTTGAACATCTCTCAGACAGAGGCCTCCTCCAAATGCTCCCAGCTCACCTGCACCACACGTTTGGGCTTGCCAGGTCTGTCCAGAGGCTTCTCCCACCATCAGACCCAACTCACCACCAGATGGTGATCAGTTGACAGCTCTGCCCCTCTCTTCACCCTAGAGCCCAATACATATGGCCTAAGATCAGATGATACAATGATAAAATCGATCATTGACCTTTGGCCTAGGGTGCTCTGGTACCATGTACACTTATGAGCATCCTTATGCTCAAACATGGTGTTCATTATGACCAGTCCATGACAAGCACAAAAGTACAATAACAAACACTTGCTCGGGTTCAAATCAGGGAGGCCACTCCTCCCAATCACACCCCTCCAAGTGTTTCCATCATTGCCCACGTGTGCGTTGAAGTCAGTAGAACTACTGAGTCCCCTACTGGAGCCCCAGGCAGGGCTCCAGTCAGGGTCTCTAATGTTTACTTTCCACCAAGCTGGTTCCAGGGCTGGTGCTAGTGCTGGTGCTAGAGCCGGTTCGCGGTTGGTTCAATGTGCGAACCGGTTGAGAACCGTTTGCATTTCCACAAGCGGGTGCCGGCCAGAGAGCATGAGCAAGCTTCTTTAGCTTGTTTACTATTTGCTCGATGCTGCGCTCGTAGCCTCCTCGAGCCATTACTCGCTGGATCTGTTCAAAGACCGGTTTGGTCCTTGAAGCTCCCTCTAGTTTTTTCTGGATCTCTTTTTCTGGACCACTGCTGCTTTGTTTTCACATCCATTGTTTCACCACGTATTCCAAGCTCCGTTTTTTTAAGAATGGCGCTCTTCCGGGTTCACTCTGCTTTGGTTGTTCAATAACCCCGCCCCCAGCCCCTGACGTAAGCCCGTAGCCCCCGACGTAACGTGGTTCTTTCCGCTAGACCAGCAGAGAGTTGGTGCTTGCCTAGCACCAGTTTTGAGAGCCAGGAGCCGGTGCTTTGGCTGTGGAAAACCAAAGAACTGGTGCTAAGTCTGGCTCTAGCTCCGAACCAGCCTGGAACCAGCTTGGTGGAAAAGGGGTGTAAGAAGGCTGAATACTCCGAACTGCTGTTTGGCTTCCTCCAGGTAGGGTCACTGCACTGCTTCCTCATTCTTTCATGGGGTTTTTAAACCATTCATAGTCTGGACCCTCACCTGAGACCAATTTGCCATAGGAGTCCTCGCCAAGAGCACCAGGCTCCAAATGATACAGCTCCCAGGTTCATAGGGACACGCAAACCTCTCCACCACAATACGGCGATGGTTCCTGGAGAGGATTTCAGGAGTCATTTTCTTATATTTTGACATTTGACACTTTTGAATTATGTGTCAGGGTTTTCAATTCAACCCAAGTGTCAAAAGTGCTCCCAAATGGACCCACACATGAAGAGATCTAAAGGTCAAAATGCGTGTTAAGGCCATTGCAGTGAATGTGCCACAGCTAGAAAGGTGCGACCTTTTCACACTGAACTTTGGCATATTGGTGAAGAGCTGACATCAATTTGATGAACCTGAGTTCATGTTGGAGACCTCCAAAATCCAATGCACAGGTCAAAATGTTGCCAGACTTCTCTTCTGTCAAATCTGACATTTGTGATTTTTAACACATTAAATGCAATATTTTCTCATTACAAGGTCCAAGAGACTACACCAGGGTCCAGCAACCTGAGGCTCTGTGGCCACATGTGCCTCCTTTGCCTCACTGCAGTGGCTGCTTGGGACTTTGACAAAAAATTCTATTCTAGTGACACATAGACTCAAAACTGAGCTGACATGTGGGAACACTGACTTCCCCATTCAATCATATCTCAAATGTCTAAAAATAAGGGTCACTTCCTCTAATTTTGAAATTGGCATACTTTTGAACCATGGTCCAGTTAAGCCCCACCTCCAACAGCAACTGTCCAGTCATAGCTTAGCAACCATAACTAGAGCCGACAAGCTTTCCATGTCTTTACATGTTGATGCAGTGTGCAGGAGGCTATGAGAAGAGTGATACTTGGCTTTTCATGAGTCTGGACTGTGAGGTTTTTTCTGTAGTCTCTCAAAAACACAAAACACATGAGCACATGTGTGGTGAATGGATTAAACTCTGTCTTCATCTGCTCTAACATAAGCTGCAAATGTTAGCATGTCCAGCCAACTAAAACTTAGCTGACTAGCTGCAGTAACTTTACCTCCAGACAAACTTGTTTGATCCACTGCATCTGTGTTTGTTCTCTGGGGGTTTGAGGAGGAGGATGTGGGCTGATGCAGAATCAAAGTGGGTCGGTGGCGATGCATCTCTGTCTGGTTCGCTGTCTAACGTCTAAAGGCTAAAACACAGCACCGGCGCAGCAGCACCATGTGTCATGTCATGCGTGTCACATGTTCTCACAAACTCACATGGGAAGCACACATCGTTCAGCTGTTAGCAGTCCTGTTACATTATTGCTGATGAAAAGAACACTTCTTGAGTTTGCTGCTTCATAATAAAAGATTTTACGTGAAAAAAATAATGTTTGACTTTTATGTTGAAGAATTTTTAGGAGATGAAATGTCCAGCTTCAACCACTTGACTAAAAACAAGCACGTTTCAGCTAACAGACACACCTCGGCAGCACTGAGATGTGAATCCCTGCCATGCCATGCAGGGCTGACTAGCTGAGTCAAACCAAGTCAAGACAAACAGCATAAGTGTGTGTAAAGAGGCTCTCGTCTCTCCATCGTTCTACACATAAGAGACAGAGATGAGCAGAGGAAGTTGAGTTGCCATGTCAACAGAGGGAGAGAAGAGCTGCAGGAGAGACAGGGTGCAGACAGCTGCAGGCAGAGAGAGGAGCTGAAGCACAGGAGGAACAGTTGAAACTACAGTGAAAAGCAAGAAACACACGAGTAAGTAATGACTGTAGTTGAGCCAATATTGTATTGAAGCACTGAACTGCTGTTTCTCGAAGTGAACCACCATTGTTTTTTCAGGTGCGGCAAGACTGGGAATAGGACAGTGGCGTGAAGTCCTGCGGGGCGGGGCGGTGACGCACACTGGCCTGCACCTGCTGCCACCATTGTGTGGCTTGTCCATAGAAAATAATGGGGGCTGGCTGGGTGACCTGTCTCCAAGTCCACTGCACTAACCTAGTCCCTGCGCTTCCTTTTCCCATGTCAGAGAGTGAGTAATACACGAGTGTACTTCTGTCATCTATCATGTAGATATACCTGCTGTATTTCACCATCCAACCAATGTTTTCTGAGATGTAAGCTAGCTTTAGCCTCAGTCTGTTAGCGTCAATGTTATATCATCAGCACAGCTGCCAGGTAACTTTACATAAACATTTTCACAGTGTTCTTGTTTTAAAACGTGTCAAATGGAAACATTAAAACATCAGTTGGAGACAGACTTTTCGGTTGAGTCAAAGAGCTGGAACTTACATCATAAGATAAGATAAGATAAGATAAGATAAGATAAACTTTATTGATCCCACGCCGGGGAAATTTGCATGTCACAGCAGCTCAAGCAGTACAGATAGGAAATGACAATAAGTTACTTATAAAAATTGGGATAAAAAATAGAATATATGTATATACCTATCAGATTTATAAAAGAAATATAAAATCAAAAGAATATAAAATGTAAAGTACTAAGTTTGACAGGACTGTACACACAAGACTATTTACAATATATACGCCTTTCACTTGTACATATGTGGAAAAAGATAGGGATATATGGATATATGAGCGTATACATAGGTATATACTAATAGCTGCACAGGATAATTGCACATACAGTTGTAAAACACACACATGGTGTGTAGCATTAAAGATAAGAAAAATGTAAACTGTGTTGCCTTGCAGAGGCAGATTGCACAGAAGGGTATGTTGGATTGCACAGAATATTAGCAGCAAAAAGATTTAACAGAGTAAACATACAATATTGCATGTGGAAGGGAAGAAGGGAAGTGGATGAGTTTTGCCGCAGACGTAACGGTGCTACATTAAGTCGTGCCAGTGTTGATGTTAAAGAGTCTGACAGCTGATGGATGAAGGACCTGCAGTAGCTCCCTCTTACACTGTGGGTGCAGCAGTCTGCTGCTGAACGAGCTGCTCAGTGTTCGTACAGTCTCATGCAGAGGGTGAGAGGTGTTGTCCATGGTAGATGTCAGCTTGG